>QLTV01000597.1:304386-334249 GCA_003457575.1 Thermophis baileyi | reverse complement strand
TGCCTGGCTGGTTGAAAGTGCTGAAGAAGCTAGTCACAGTTCTCCTGGCCCAAGCCCTCGTCGCCACTGTTAGATAGTGGGTAGAGATGACAGGAGACAGACTTCCCAAACAGCTCTTTATTTCAGCTCTTGTGTAAGCAACCAGCGAAGAGCAGTCTGACAGCTTGCCCTTTTATAGGGAGCTGTCAGACAGACCAGCCAATAGCGTTTGAGCTTTTTCCCNGGCAGGCAGATGTCTGCCTGGCTGGTTGAAAGTGCTGAAGAAGCTAGTCACAGTTCTCCTGGCCCAAGCCCTCGTCGCCACTGTTAGATAGTGGGTAGAGATGACAGGAGACAGACTTCCCAAACAGCTCTTTATTTCAGCTCTTGTGTAAGCAACCAGCGAAGAGCAGTCTGACAGCTTGCCCTTTTATAGGGAGCTGTCAGACAGACCAGCCAATAGCGTTTGAGCTTTTTCCCGCTCAAACGCTGGACCTGGTTGGAACCATGCAACACAGTTTAAACAGTTAGAACATAACACCACTCACTGCTGTACTTGATCCATTGGTGATATGTGTATCCATAGCAGGGGTGGGTTCTAACTTACCTCGCTGCCAGTTCGCTTCCTCCCGTGCCACATGGGCGCGTGCGCGTGCATGCGCAGTGCTGAAAATCCAGCTTCTGCGCATGCGCAGAAGCGAAAAACAAGATGGCGCTGCCTACAGCGCCGTTGAGAGAGCTGGTTTGGGGGCATGTCCAGCCAGCCATCGCTGCCGGTTCGGCGAGCTGGGGGTAATTCCCGCTACCGGTTCTAAAGAACCGGTCCAAACCGGCAGGAACCCACCTCTGATCCATAGAAGCCTTCCTTGGATAAAGCTAGAAACATCAGAATTGGCAAGCTCTCAACTCATGTTTATCCCTTTCTTTTTTTCTTGTATTAGGGAGAAGAGAAAAATTAGCAGCCATTTTTTTAAAAAAACTTTTAAAAGGGTTTGAGAAAAAAAAAATCCAGCCCATTCAAGAAGTATGGTTTTGACCAGTCTACTTTAGTTCGGTGATAAAGCAAAGTGACAAGAAACAGGAAATGATGGATAAATTAAGTTATAATTTCCCCATCCCCTTTCACACATGCTCATCTACATAGCAATAGCACTTAGATTTATATACTGCTTTATAGTGCTTTACAGCACTCTCTAAGCGGTTCACAGAGTCAGCATATTTCCCCAACAATCTGGGTCCTCATTTTATCTACCTCGGAAGGATGGAAGGCTGAGTCAACCTTGAGCCAATCAGGATCAAACTCCTGGCAGTCAGCAGAATTGGCCTGCAATACTGCACTCTAACCACTGCACCACCAGGTCTCTTTGAGAGAGACGAATACAGTCTCTCATCCATTTTGGCATGGTTTAGAATGGACCTTGAAGTTACCTGCATCTATTGCTTAGCATGAAAAGTAAGAGTAAATTGTTGTCATTTTTTAGATGTACCATCTGAAGATTTCTGATATTTGCCTCTAAGTTTACATGATTTCTGCAGAAACAATTAAGCTAGTAAGGTCATTTGTCCTTTTTCAAAAGTATGCAGAAGAGGTGTATATATCCACACTTAAGAAACACCAGAGATGTTTGTGTATGTGTGTCTGTGTATGTGTGCATGTGCATAGAAGATACAGAAACTATTTTGTAATGATGTCATCAGAGAGGTTAAGGCGTTTAAACTGCAAACCTGTATGCATTTACTGGATAAGCTGGAAATGTGTACTACAGCAATAGCAATAGCAATAGCACTTAGACTTATATACCGCTTCACAGTGCTTTACAGCCCTCTCTAAGAGGTTTACAGAGTCAGCATATTGCCCCCAACAATCTGGGCCCTCATTTTACCCACCTCGGAAGGATGGAAGGCTGAGTCAACCTTGAGCCGGGTGAGATTCGATCTGCCAAATTGCTGGCAGCCGGTGATCAGCAGAAGTAGTCTGAAGTACTGCACTCTAACCACTGCGCCACCGTGGCTCAATACTATAATAAATGGGTGTGATTAATTTTATCAACAATGCTTTGACCCATAAGATCTTTGTAGGATCAGACCAAAGGCCTGTCTAGTCCAAAATGCTGCCTCCTGCATTAAATACGGAGTGGAACCTCAGAAGAAGGGACTGAATGTAATACCTCTTTCTCCCATCACACAAACTAATTTGTGTACTATTGGTCTCTGTATGATCAACAACATGTATAATGTTGTAAACATTTTGTGTCCTCCTTAATTCATTCTGTGTCTAAGCTAAAGATAGTCAAGATAATTTGACCTTAACTTATAGGGGAAGTCTTTGAATCCACAAAAAGGAATTGCTTTAGGGAAGGAGTACTTACTGTATTATATTATGAATCTGTTTCTACATCAAGATAGCACAATAGTATATTCTGGTGTTCTTGGCCATATTAAATTGCTTGTAGAGAGAATAATTTTTAGCCCCCACCCCCATATTTGGGGTGCAGTCTGACTGATGACCACTAGTAGGAACCAAAGAGATGCGAGTTTATCTGTGAGTTTATCTGAAACCCAGAATTAGTTATCCCGAAGCAGTTTCAAATTCTGCATTCTCAGGGTTCTACATATAGAAAAGTCTGACTCTTCTGATACAATGAATGGATGGCAACCACGATATGGACATGTTAAACGTTGAGCAGGGTCAATAACAATATAAAGGATCAGAAACCTGAAAATTGCATAGAGTAGCGTGGCATGGCGTGGCATAGAATAGAATAGAATAGAATAGAATAGAATAGAATAGAATAGAATAGAATAGAATAGAATAGAATAGAATAGAATAGAATAGAATAGAATAGAATTCTTTATTGGCCAAGTGTGATTGGACACTCAAGAAATTTGTCTCCAGTGCAGAAGCTCCAGTGTACATATAAACAGCAAGTAATAGGTCATAGGTCATAAATCAGGTCACGGGTCATAAATCATAATCCTTGTTAATATAGAACTACTACAGTATTTGATCATTGGATAATGTGCAAACAATTCACACGAGAAACTCCCCTTGTAAAATAGTATTATATAGTAAGAACAATAAAAAGGTGACTGATCTTTGTCACAGATTCATTTTCTCAGATTCTTTCTCCGAGTCAAAACAGACCCATACTATGGTCAAACTCATACTTCTTGAATGGGCTGGATTTTTTCCCCCAAGCCCCTTTTAGAGATTTTTTAAAAAAATGCCTGTTAATGTTTCTCTTCTCCCTAAGGTAAGGAAGATTCCTAAAAGCAGGGGTGAAATCCAGCAGGTTCTGACAGGTTCTGGAGAACCGGTAGCGGAAATTTTGAGTAGTTCGGAGAACCGGCAAATACCACCTCTGGCTGGCCCCAGAGTGGGGTGGGAATGGAGATTTTGCAATATCCTTCCCCCAGGAGTGGGGAGGGAATGGGGATTTTGCAGTATCCTTCCCCTGGAGTGGGGTGGGAATGGAGATTTTGCAGTATCCTTCCCCTGCCACGCCCACCAAGCCACGCCCACCAAGCCACACCACGCCCACCAAGCCACACCATGCCCACCAAGCCACACCCACAGAACTGGTAGTAAAAAAATTTGGATTTCACTACTGCCTAAAAGCCTACTGAACTAAGCCTGCTAGAGAAAACCATGTTAGAAATCAAAAGAATTGAACCTACCTAAGCCAATGAGAAGGCAGACTTTCCAGATTCAGGCAACTGAGAGCCAAAAGAAAATGGAATCATAAGGAAAATCTTCTTGGGAATCAAATGTCTTTTCTGGTGGAAAAATTCTTTCTTTATGAATTGACTCTCTGATCTGATAAATACTGGGGGAGGGTGGCGTGTAGAAGTTATGACTAACAATTATTGCATGCCATTGTAACACTGAATACTTACGAATGCATGATGGTGAGCAGAGGTGGGTTTCAGCAGGTTCTGACCAGTTCTGGAGAACCGGTAGCGGAAATTTTGAGTAGTTCGGAGAACCAGTAAATACCACCTCTGACTGGCCCCACCCCCATCTATTCTCTGCCTCCCGAGTCCCAGCTGATCGGGGGGAAATGGGGATTTTGCAGTATCCTTCCCCTGCCATGCCCACCAAGCCACGCCCACCAAGCCATGCCACACCCACCAAGCCACGCCCACAGAACTGGTAGTAAAAATTTTTTGAAACCCACCGCTGATGGTGAGAAATAAAAGGCATCAGATGAGAGCAGGCTCTGTTGCAATAATGTTCAGCCTGATGTAAACCTCTCTTGCTAATATCTATTACCTATCTTTTACCCATCCAATTTCTACATGCTTGACTCCCTGAACTTATTGATATTGTCTGAGTCATTTCTTATTTCTCCTGCTGGCTGGATTTCACCTCCCTCTTGCCCTCCCTGTTTGAGCTACAGAACAAGACAATTTCTTGGAGATCTCTTCCTTTCCTACTCATGGAATTGGAATTATGGCTATTTTTCTGTGCCTTTGGTGTGCCAGATGCAGCACTGTTCAAGCAAATGGACCACTAACAAAAGCAGGCATTATTTGCATGGGTTAACTGGCTCAAAGAACAGGAGAGTCAGCATCAACGACTAACCTAGAATCAGAAGAGCCTTCTGAGCCTCCTTTGAAATGGAAGAATCTGAAATATACATGTAGTGAGAGTGAATAGTTGACAACTGTGGCTTTTAGATAGAACGGTTCCTACACTTCTTGTATGAAAGCATTAGAAACCACTGGGGAATTTTCTGACAGCAAATGCCACTTCAGTTGGTTTTCCTCTGCTGGCAACATAGCTAAGATAACTCAGCATTCATCTTCCGGTGCCCTTTTACATATCTTAGATTGTGACTCTCCAAAGTCCATTAATTCAATAGAGCTTTTTTATAGTTTTCCCTCCTGTCAATGATGGAGTTCACCTTTATCTTAGACAATTCCCTACATTGTGACAAAGACTTACTAAAGAAAAACATGTAGATTCTTTATACTTCATTTTGAGTATAAAGAGCAACTGGTCCAGCACATGATTTATAAGACAGCATAATAATCATTAGACTAGTTTGATGTCTGTCTGTTGTCTGCCTGCTCGTCGCGGTCTCTCTCTCTCTTGAATTCATTAAATGCTATCTACAAAGTGAATGTGATTTTTTTTCTTCTTCCAAAGAGACTTTCGTGGAAAAGATATGAATCTTTATAGCCCACTCAGTCTGTCTGTAGATGGAAGGAAAGCCAGCTAAATTCATTTGGAATTAATTCAAGCAAACATGTGTAGGGAAGGATGAATAAAGAGCCAAACTGAAACTCCATATCTAGAAGCAAGCAATATAATTCTGACTACAAGATGCTGGGTGCACATAATGGAAGAGGTTACTTATCAACCTGCCTTACTTGTTAGCAAACCTCCAGCCTCACTTGACTAGCACTGTTGGAATCAGACAAGGCTATTCATTTAGCTTAATATATTCTGTCATGCTTAGCAATTTAGCTTGCATGGTTAGACCACTCAGGTATCTCAGCCAAGACCACAAGCAGAAAACAAGAAATGTTTTTCAGCTGGATGAAATGTGCACATCTTACATGAGGAGGTGGAAAGTTTTCATATGTTTATGCTTTTGATATAATGGCAACATTATAGTTTAAGACTTACGTTCCTCTTATTTTTTATTTAATGAACAAGTCAAGTACCCTATGCAAACTCTATATGTTCTACAATGTGCTATACAAAGATTTCAGTCAGTGCCCAACTTAGCTGGCCACTAAGGTTTTCAAGGAAAAAATGGACATACATTTCAGGGGTGGGTTCTAACTTACCTCGCTGCCGGTTCGCTTCCTCCCGCGCCACGTGGCTGCGCCTCGTGGGCGCGGCCGTGCGCATGCGCAGTGATGAAAAATCCAAAAAAAATCCCCCCCCCCAAAAAGCCAAAAACAAGATGGCGATGCATGTGCAGTGCCGGAAACTCAGCTTCTGCGCATGCGCAGAATGCCGAAAATTTTAAAAAAAAAAATCCAAAAAAAGCCAAAAACAAGATGGCAACATATGTGCAGTGCCGGAAACTCAGCTTCTGCACATGCGCAGAAGAAAAAAAAACCAGGAAATTTTTTTTTAAAAAAATTAAAAAAAAAATAAGATGGCGCTCACGGACCAGCACCGACAGCACCGGTTCCGTGACGTCACCGTGATGTCACCAGCGGGTCGCTACCGGTTCGGGCAAACCGGTCCAAACCGGGAGGAACCCACCTCTGATCCATTTGTTGAGAGATGGTATAAGGTCTCCTGCCTTGGGCATGGTGTTGGATTAGAAGACCTCCAAGGTGATTAGGGGACTGGAGGCTAAAACATACGATGAATGGTTGCACGAACTGGGCATGGCTAGTCTAGTGAAGAGAAGGACCAGGGAAGACATGATAGCAGTGTTCCAATATTTGAGGGGCTGCCACAGAGAGGAAGGGGCCAAGCTATTTTCCAAAGCACTTGAAGGCCAGACAAGGAATAATGGATGGAAACTGAACAAGGAGAGATTCAACCTGGAAATAAGGGGAAATTTTCTGACAGTGAGAACAATCAACCAATGGAACAGCTTGCCTTCGGAAGTTGTGGGAGCTTCATCACTGGAAGCTTTCAAGAAGAGACTGGAATGCCATCTGTCAGAAATGGTTTAGGGTCTCCTGCTTGGGTGGGGGGTTGGACTAGATGACCTACCTTCCAACTCTGTTAATCTGTATTTGCTAAGATCAGCAAACAACCAAAAACAACCAGTCAGTAATATTACAACATACAAAAATCCACACACAACAGGCACCATATAAATACCACACACAGAATAGCCCAAATCACATTCTCTGCTAGAGAGACGTTCCCTGAGGAAAGGCTCCCACATGAGTTTGAAAGCTCAGAAGACAAAATTTCTGGTCCCAGTGACTGACCCAGATTGGATCCCGCAACATTAACGTGGGACGCGTATATTAACTTTCATTCATGAATATTACAACATGTTGGATGTTATATAGCTAATAGGATTATACAGGTAGTCCTCAATGTACAACCATTCATTCAGCAATTATTCAAAGTTAGAACGTCACTGAAAAAAGTGACTTATGACTGCTCCTCACACTTACGACCATTGCAGCATCCTGCAGCATGATCCAAATTTGGGCAACCGGCATGAATTTACAATGGTCACAACATCCATGGTCATGTGATTTGTGACCTTCCCAGATGGCGTCCAACAAGCAAAGTCATTTGGGAAGCCAGATTCACTTAACAACCACATGATTCACTTAATAACTGCAGTCATTCACTTAAGAACCATGGCAACCCCCCCCCCCCAAAAAAAACAACAACAACCCCAACCAACTTGTAATATCAGGTGCCTTTCTTGGCAACAGAAATGCTGATCCCAAATAAGTCAAAGAGTATGTGTACTCTTTGCAAACAAAGACTTTGTCCTCTAGAATGGATGTAATATGCATGTGCACTAGAGCAAGGGAATGGGGGAGAGAGAGAGAGAGATTGGAAGGGGAAAAAAATCCAATATTCAAATGCCATAGCAGGGAAAGATTGCCCGCTAAAGAACTGTATCTGCATTTGACAACTCAGAAACAGATTTTTGACAGCGATACTGTAGTAGAGAGAGAAGAACCATTCAACATTCATGAAGTTGCAAACCAATCCCAACACAAAGCTGCTCTGCCCTCAAGAGAATTTATCAATTCAAGGAAGAAAATGCTGCTTTCAATTTTTTTTTTTAAAGGAACCCAAGAAGGAACTGCACTCGTTAGTATTTCTATTGCTACAGGCAATGATTTTGCATTATATTTTTTATTTGCAACATCAAGGGTTTTGATTGCTCTATTCCCCCCCCCCCCCCGAATTGCCTTTACTGGATATGCACATCAATATTCACGTGAGCGATAAAGTCAGTGGACAGAATGTGATAACAGGTCAATCTACAAGTGAGGCTGGCATTTGCAGGGCTAAATACACAAGCTGTACTTGCAGTTTCCTCTCCAGTACATATCTAATATTTGTAGGTAGTGAGAACCTGGTCATAAATTTAGAAAGGAAGCAGGAGGGGGAAAATCTAACATCCAGGATGTTCATTTTTTTTGCCCTGCAGATGCAGAAGGAGTCTTTGATTTAGCTGCCTCTATTATCAATTATCCTATCCCCCTTTTTCCCAACGCTTGTTTGTTTTAGGTGGGAAAAAAGATTATCTCTTAATGTCCCTTGAAATTTGGCTCCAGGGTCCATCAAAAGAATGTAAGTATGCCTCGGATTTGCATGCTCCGGTCATCACTCTTTCATCTTTCCACATTGTCTTCTTTGTCATGTACACTGGAAAAACAGATGATTATACTTGGAATATTCCCCCCTTTTAACTTCATGGTGAGAATAGAATAGAATAGAATAGAATAGAATAGAATAGAATAGAATAGAAGAGAAGAGAAGAGAAGAGAAGAGAAGAGAAGAGAAGAGAAGAGAAGAGAAGAGAAGAGAAGAGAAGAGAAGAGAAGAGTTGGAAAAGACCTTGGAGGTCTTCTAGTCCTACCCCCTGCTCAGGCAGGAATCCCTATACCAGGGGTGTCAAACTCACGGCCCGTGGGCCGGATGTGTCATGCACTGGCCACGTCCACCCCTGGTTTAGCAAAGAGGCACAAAGTCATGATATGTCACGTGATGACTATGTGACACCGCGAGTTTGACACCCCTGCCCTATACCATTTCAGACAAATGGTTGTCCAATCTCTTTTAAAAACTTCCAGTATTGGAGCATTTACAACTTCTGGAGGCAGATTTTTCCACTGATTAATTGTTCTAATTGTCAGGAAATTTCTCCTTAGTTCTAGATTGCTTCTTCTCTTGATTAGTTTCCATACATTGCTTCTTGTCCTACCCTCAGGTGCTTTGGAGAATAGCTTGACTCACTCTTCTTTGTGGCAACACCTTAGATATTGGAACACTGCTATCATGTCTCCCCTAGTCCTTCTTTTCATTAAACATACCCAATTCCAGCATACCCAATTCCAGCAACTGTTCTTTATATGTGTTAGCCTCCAGTCCCCTAATCATCTTTGTTCTGATGTTCTGATATTCGGTCTTATAAATTTAGGACAGCCAAAGGAGAGCTGATATATCACAGTGAAGGGAAAAAGTATATCACAGTGAAGGGGCTTCATAAAAAAGTATATGAGTCAGTCAGTTTTCTACTTTAATTTTACTCCATAACTTGTGATTTTCTGCTGCTCTTCCAGAACCATGTATCTTCCATAATATTTTACATGCCTGAGACTTGTAATCAAGACTAACCAACCCTTTGGACTCTGGGACAAATTTTGGGGTATTTGTGGGGATTAGGGTTTGCAGATGTAACACCTGTCAGCAGTTTCCTTAAAGTTGCTATGTCTTTTCCTGGAATCATGTAGTTGCCCTCTGATGTTTTGGTTAAGGAGTTGCAGACAGGTGTTAATCTGAGCATCTGGATCTGCATTTGCTCTGCTGCTCTGGGGGAAGACCCAGACTGTCAGCACATCATGAGTTTTCACATGTTCATTTCAAAGATACATAGCTCCATTTTTCTTTAAAATCTTTTCCCCCCTGGCTGCCTGGCAGATATTTCCAATCAGAAAAGCCCCTTTTATTCCTTTGCAAGCTGCAGTCTAAGAAAGGCATGAGAAGTGTCTTCTTGGCTGAACACAAGCAGTTGACTGCAGTCAGGCTAATGTTAATATAATATTGGAATGTGGATTTAAAATGGTTAGGGATTTTCGTTTTGTCTTTTCACCGAGCAACTGACTCCTCACACATTTTGAGTCATTTACTGTGAGTCTCAAGAGGTGGATCAGAGTTCATTCAACACTTTCAGCCGAACTGGTTCAGACAATAGAAGATCTCTCAATTGAGACAGAAATATGTTGGTGTTCCTAAATTGTACCGGTCCAACCCTAGAGGCCACCCAAATTCAGCAGCTGAAGACTGGATCTGCTACCTTTTTATTTCACCCCTAGAGGTCCCTTAAAAAGCAAAATCCTTGAGTTGACAGCAGATTTTGTCCAGAGTCTAGAAAGTTAAAGAAAAGAGAGCTAGAAAATTTGACAGGGTGTTATTGATGTCAAAGTGAAAAAATATAGGAGCTCATATTTTGGGGAAATCATTTACCTACATATTATATTGATTGGAATAGCTATTTCCATATGATTACCTTACTATATATTCTCATCTTTTTAACTATTAGGAGGAGCAGATATACTAAATATAGTAGAGGGATTCCCTTTCACCCAAAAGTAAAGAGCCGAGGTGGCGCAGTGGTTAGAGTGCAGTACTGCAGGTTACTTCAGCTGACTGCTAGCTGCAGTTCGGCAGTTCAAATCTCACCGGCTCAAGGTTGACTCAGCCTTCCATCCTTCCAAGGTGGGTAAAGTGAGGACCCAGATTGTTGGGGGCAATATGCTGACTCTGTGAACCGCTTAGAGAGGGCTGTAAAGCACTGTAAAGCGGTATATAAGTCTAAGTGCCATTGCTATTGCTAAAGTAATTTTTTCCAAAGGCAACTGGACTTTGTTTTTCCTTGAAGATGTTTTGCTTCTCATCCAAGAAGCTTCTTCAGTTCTGAAAAACTGAAATGAAATGAAATGAAGAAGAAGCTTCTTGGATGAGAAGTGAAACGTCTTCAAGGAAAAACAAAGTCCAGTTGCCTTTGGAAAAAGCATCTTTGGGACAACCATGACCTGGATGATTTAAGAATCTCCATAGAGATTTGCTTTTACATTCCCTCTTTTTTACTAATATGTCTATAATTGATTAGTCAGATATTCATATATCTACAATCTCTTCCAATTTTTTTTATCGCTCTCTCCTTTTTCTTTCTAATGGAATGGATACCATGCAAGCCTCTATGTGGTTTGACAAATCCCAGGGCCGTTCATGCTATCTTAGGTATTTAGGCTTTCTAATTATATCTAATCCCTCAATTCCCTTCTTTTTTTAAAGAAAGAAAAGTGTCAGCATCAAGCCTTTTATGAATTGCTCTATTATTTTTATTTCTCTCTGTACACATGTTCTGCTCCATAAATCTACTTCCACAGCATTAGTGACATTTGAATTGCACAGAAGAAGAATGTTGTCATTTTGAAAAACTGATATACAGATCCTTTAAATTAGAATTATTTGAGGGATTCCCCTCTCTCTGTAAAATAAATTCTAGATAAATTCGGCACATTTTGATTTTCCTAACGTATATTTTTTCCCCCAAAAGTATAGTATGCAACAAGATTCTGCGTGTACAGTTAAGGTAGATAATGTGAAAGATATAAAGATGTGTTATATTTGTCTGCAGGACAGAGCTTTGAATTTGGGACTTCAGGCTTTGAATATAGATTTTGATATGAAAAAGGCAGGAAATGGCATCTCTGTAACCAGTCTCTCATTTCTATATAAAAAGAAGATAGCAACCAACGTTGGGCTAGATGCATATAGTTTTGCTTTGCAAATCTTCTTAGGTAGAACTGACATTTCTGGAAAATAGGGGTTCTGGAAAAGATACAAAAATGTGTAACCCAAGGGTCATAAGTATTCCTGTCCCATCAAGCATGTCTTGAGATATTTCTCCAAAGCTCATTAGCAGGATCTCTTAAATGAGTAGAAGGGAAAAATTATCAAATACAAGGGGCAGAATCACATTAGTGGCAGTTTATTTCATTTCAGTTGAAATTTCATCAGGTTTCATTTTAGACCAGTGTAGGGAAATGCAAAATGTTCTGTGCACAGACAATTCCAACAATTCCAAATAGAGAGCAGTTGTTTCTTGGAAATTTAATGTCTCCGTTGAAGCATATGTGCTCTTCATTGTAAGGTTTTCAGAAGAGAGAGGGGAAAAGACCAAGTGCGTCATCAGTGAAGGTCCACCATCCACTATTTCTGGGATCTTCTTTTCCCTACATCCAGCATTGTCTTTAAACCCAACATATCCACCCTGCCCCCCCCATCTTTCCAATGGGGGACATGGGAAAAGAAAAGTGCTGGGAAAATTACCAGGGATAAAAAAAAAAGGCAAGGGCAGACCAGTTGGATATGCTGTACCTGAATCTGAGAGTGTGGGTGGTGGCTAGGAAAGGATGTACAAAAAGTAGATGGGACCATGACAAAAATTGGATATGGTCAGTAGTAAGCATATATTTAAACTAAAACATGTGCTTTGTTTCATACCAGAAATATAAACATTCTGTCTTTTAAGTTCTGCCAGGCTGCTCCAGATGGGCTACAGTTTGATAGAACCAAAACTTAGGAGATTTGGGTTATTCTGGATTTCAGCTGATAGGATCAATCTTTTGTGGCAAGCAAACTTGGGGGAAAAAATCATGTGGATTTCTGAAAAGGTCTTTATTACTAGTAAGATCGTGTAAAAGCATCTTAAAAGCTAGCCAGAGGAATTAGCTTAGCTTATGCCTAGCCTAGAGTAATTAAGGCAACATTATTCTGAGTTTCTTTCTAACATTTTCCTCTCCCCTAGATTTAGGAATCTTTTCAGTAACAGTTGGGTTTCAGCCTTTGGGTTCCCAGAATCTCATTGGCATTCTGTTACCTTGCATCTCTCTCCCTTCCTCTTCTACATGACCAGGACTATGTGCTGTCCTTTCCATTGATATTCTTTTCGCTTCCAACATCACCAGCTTGAAGTACCAATCTGAATGAAATACAAGTAACACAATGCATTAAAGATGTTTTACCTGAGGCAGTTGTTGGTTGTGTTTTTTATACTGTTATAAACTGTCCTACTACAAAGTTTAGAATCATGCAAATTATGGTATTCATTCTGATGCTCGATGTGGAAGTGAAAATTGGGCTTTAAAGAAGCAGGATAGGAAGATTATTGACTCTTTCGATCTTTGGTGTTGGAGAAGTATCCTGAGAATACTGTGGACAGTCAAGAAAACAAACTAATGGATAATCAAAGAAATCAATCCAGAATTTTCACTCAAGGCATAAATGACCAAGCTCAAATTATTCCACTTTGGGCATGTTACCCAGCTCCCAGGATAAGGCTCTAATGCTGGGAAAGGTGGAAGGAAACAGAAGAACAAAATGAGCAGCAGATAAATGGATGGATTCAATTACAGTGGCAATGAGTGAATTACAGTGGCAATGAGAGATTTTTTAAAAAAAGGGATAGATTGTCATAGAGAAGATTCCATCTATGTGGTCACTAGGAGCTGAAAATGATTTGATGGCATATAATCAATCAATAAATCAACACAGTGTCCAAAATCTTTGAATTAGGTATGAGAAAGTTAAGAAAACTGAAGGAAGTAGGAGACATAGGGGCATCTTGGATCATAGTGGATTGATTAAATTTTTATGCTGCCCATTTTCCCTACAAGGTGACTTTGGGCGGCTTACAAGTTATAAAACAAGTAAACATAGCTAGAATAATTCAAAAATTAAACCACACAGATTAGCATATTATTAAGAAGTGTACTACAGTAAAAACTGCAAATAAGATAGCTAAGAGAAGGACGGGACAGGGATGAGATCTTCTTCCCCACCAACCACCTCCAGCAGCGAGCGCCAACCCCCCTGGAGCCCCAGGCCAACCAGAAAAGCCAGGAGGATTGCCTCCTTTTCCCAAAAGCCCAAAAGGGAGGCGGAAATTATCACTTCCCGTGGTAGAATGTTCCATAGAGATGGAGCCACAGCGGAAAAGGCTCTTGTCCTTGACCCTGCCTGCTTCAATTCCTTAGCAGATGGGATCTGTAGTAGGCCTCTTCTTTTGGCATGAGTGGGGCAGGCTTTTTCCATCGGGGAGAGATGGCTCCTCCAATATCCTGGACATTCGGTCCTCCCTCCCTTGGGCAGCATATAATCTGAAGCACATACTCTAATGCTCTTCTGCTTTCCTCAATTTTTACCTCCACTTGTGTCTGCCCAAGCATTTCCTGCTTGTCTTTACCACATTTAAGCCACCCAGAGTTGCTCTATCGGGTGGCATATACATTCAATAAATAGATAAATGAATAAAAGTTTTCAACTCAAATTTTGCTTTTCTTCCTCCATCTCCTATCTTCTCTCTTCCTCTTCTTTCCACGTTCCTGTCTGCTGTCTCCTGTGCCTCCCTGCTATTTGTCTGTCTCCCTGGCTTTCTCTTTGGTTTTTCTACTGTTTCAAGCACTGCCTCTCTCCAGTCCTTCCAGGATTGTTACAACAAGTTGTTCTCCTCAGGCCTTTCTCCTTGTGGCTTTTCCTAACTTCTGCTCACAACTTTACCAACCTGCTGAAAAGTTATTATTATTATTATTTTCCTTTTGAAGAAGTTGCTATGACATTGAGTCTCAGTTTCATTGCCTCTTCTGCTAATGGAAGGAAAATGTAGCCTCTATCTCTTGTCTGCCTCTGGAACAGATGGAAGAAATAACTTCTGTCTGGAATGGACAGAAAAAATATATATAACAAAAATGTTTTGATGTGTTTTGTTTTGTTTCATTAGTAGAGGAGACCGTGAAACAATCTCAGGGTCATAGCATCATTTATTGCTGAAGGGGAAAAAAAGTTGCAATTTCTTTTCCTTTTTAATGTTGCTATTCTACTCCCACACAACACATAAAATTAAATTAAAAGTAACAATAATAAATGTAAAGAAATAAGTTTTTTTTAAAGAGTTCCCTTTCCCACTTCTGCAGTGTGGCAATCAACAATGAACATGCAATATAGCTCTTGTATTGATGGAAGTTGGGCACTACTGATAAATGGCAATGAAGCCTGTAGTATAATTTTGCTACTTATGAATGATGTTGGAATGCTCTCTTAGACTGAGAAATGTCATATCATGAGAGGGAATATTGTAGAAAATTATTCTGAAAGGGATCTCTTTACATTTTTAAAATCTTTACACTTTCTATTTATTTTCAAAGAAAGACAAATGTTTGTCTTCATATTAAATAATGTGTAACTTTGTCAGGGACACACGAGTTTCAGTTTTAAGGTGAAAAAAATAGATTGCACAGTGAGGTCAAAAGATGCAAGTCAGTTGTGGTTTCATGCACTGAGGTGTTCTGGGCAGCGAGCCTCAGATCACCAAATAGGAGTGAATGTGGTTCCACAAAGCCTTCGAGAATTCTAAGAATTTATGATATCTAAAGAAATTTCTGGACTGAGACAAAGGCTAGATCAGTGGTTCCCAACGTGGGGCCCACGCCTCACAGGGGGGGCAATTTTATTTTTAATGGGGGCAATTGGAACCTTGTTTAAACCAAGTTAATGGCTTTTAGGCTTCCTCCGCGTGAGTAGGAGTTCACTTTTGAATAGTAAGAATTATATGTCACGGGGGGTGGGTGGGCATCAGGATTTTAGAGATGCTTAGGTGGGGCATGGCCAAAAAAAGGTTGGTAACCACTGGGCTAGATACACACTATAGTAAGCAATAATGTGGTATCTTCACTTTCAGGTTCTTTATATACTACCAAATGATTTAGGTACAAGACAACAGGCAATATAAAGATAATGGCAGGCTTTGTAAACCCAGGCATTGTAATTGGTCAACTCTAACTTATAGCTTAGCCAAATGTGTCAACCCAACCAATGTTGCTTGCTTGGTTCAAAATTATTGTGCAGGTGAACTCAGCCAGTGTGGTTTCTGGGTTCTAAACTAAATTCAGATGTACTACTTATTTACAATCTTCTTATGGGTTTTTGGGATTGAATGCTGCAGCTAATCAATTAATACAAGTAACTGCTCTAATTAGTAAGTTATAATAAGACTAAAGGAAGAAGGACAGCAAAAAAAATTAGAAAATAGGGAAAGCATATTTTAGATTAATAGAGACAGAGAGAGTGCAGAGTCTGGTAAATACACTGAAAACATGCTACATATTTTACTTTCTAATTGGTCCCCTTGAGAAAAGATTTTACCACTGAGGTTCTTGTCCTGGATAGACGTTTGAATTAGACCTTGTCAACAGCCTTCTGACTGCCTTCAGTTCTCCATATGCTAATTATGGAGTTGGGCAGTGAGTGGCTAGATGTTCAGAAATGTACTTAATTGCTCCATCTTTTATGTACAAGTAGGAAAGAAAGCCATCCAGATGTCCTGAAGAGGCAGAAACTGGCAGTGGATTTAAAGATGCAAATGATTCTCCTGTTAGTATTTGTAAATTCAATTTGCCATTCATTGTCTCTTCCTCATATGACAACTCTTAAGAATATTATTTTCTCATTAAATATGAATGTCCTTTCTCCCCTTTGCTCATGGGCTATAGAATAATAAAAACTGCATTACTACTTTTCTTGTTGTTAATCATACTCTTAATATTTTCTCTGATAATATACTTAGCAATCTGTTACTTCAAATCTTTCTCTACTCACTTCTAACCACAGAACAAATATACAACTGGCATTTCTTTCTTTCTTTCTTTCTTTCTTTCTTTCTTTCTTTCTTTCTTTCTTTCTTTCTTTCTTTCTTTCTTCCTTCCTTCCTTCCTTCCTTCCTTCCTTCCTTCCTTCCTTCCTTCCTTCCTTCCTTCCTTCCTTCCTTTCTTTCTGCCTGAGAGCAGCATGATGGTCTAGTGGTGAAGATGCTCACCTCCCAATCGGAAGGTTGAGAATTCAATCCTAGGTAATGGCAGATGTTTCTCTATCAGGGCACAAAGAGAAAATATCTGCTGTGAACTCCACATAGGCATCAGGAAGGGCATCCAGCCAGTAAATGCTCAGCTCCATTCAGTCACTCTGACTTCACCCTGAATAAAGGGATTGAAGGGTTGTAAAAAGAAAAAAAAACCCTCTGCCCTGTCCTCATGGTATTGCCTTCCTTTATAACCTGATATATCTTAAAAGTCATATTTCGGTCTTGTATTAATTGGTGTTTTTTGTTCCCTTTAAGCAAGCAACAAGCTGCAGCAGTTCTGCCATCAAGGCAGTCTGTTATGCTTCACTGGCAATGTAGCATCACAGTTCTTAAGGAGCAGGATCAATCAGCATCAATTGGCCATTTTAGGTTTGTGCTAGTGTTGTGCTGGTGTGCCTCATCACCCCAGTCCCTGGGCCATTTTGCTTAGGCAGAAGGAAAGATGTTTGAAACCAGACATTTTCATTGTACCCCAGGCTTCTAAATCAATCTCTGGTTTGGCAGCCCAGATTAGCTGACTAGCAGAGCTACTGCTGGTAGTAGAACTGTACAATGAATCATGAAAGATACCCAGCTGTTCCACTGCAGCTTTATAGCATAACTGGGTTGATAGGTATTGTTTAGGCTTGCTAATGAATGTCAGTTTAATGTTCTTTTGGAATCGCACTAAACCTGTTCTCAAAAGGATCCAGGCTGTCAGTTAATAGAATGGCTCACTTTGAACACTCTTTCATAAAAGGCAAAATCAGAGCAAGTATTGACAGGTAGCTAAACCAAGTGGTTTAGCCATGTATTACTTCCATCCTCCACATCCCCTTCTAATGCTAAGAAGGTAGCGTTAGGTATTGGTAGGTATTTTCCAACTAGTTGGCATTGTTTGCTGGAAGTGGATGGAAAAAAAGCCGAGGGAATCCAACAATCTCTGTTCTTAATATACAATATCTTGTATACTGTATACTATAGGAACAGCCCCATGTGCTGGTATTGTATTTCTAGCAGGGTAGACATCAGTGGGGAGAGAGAGTAAATATTACAGCAAGCTAAATATTGATGGATAGTATTTTAAGGAAGACCATTTAGTTTATTTGCAGATGAGCCTTTGATTAGATGATTCATATTCTGGCTCAAGTAAAATCCTACTTACAGTTCAATGCTTTCAGAGAGCATTAAAGGCAAATTTACACATCTGACTTTGGAAATGTGTTATGACTACAGCTCCCAAAATTGAAAAGTGGCATGGACAATGACTAAGAAGATTGGGAATTTGGGGAATCCAGAACATTTTGAAGGCACCAGGCTGTGAAAAGCTAAGGTTAGTATTTGGCAGACCTGAAAAAGATCTTGGTGCAAGATTGGCAGAGGGCACCTTACTCAGACAGATGAAATATTGTCTTCTTAGTGTTTAGTTACAGGGTTTAAAACTCATTGCCTAGAGAAGTCAGGAATACTCCCTTTATGTTATTGTTTGCCAGGCAATATATTGTTTTTTTATGTGTCTTGGTAAGTTTGGCTCCTGAATTGGGGACTTGTTTGTTGTTACATTTTGTATTTTTAAAATCATATTGGAGTTTGCTTTGTATTTTACTTTACTTTTTATTATTAACCACTTTGTAAACAGTTTTTTGGAGAAAAGTTCAACAAATATCTCGACTCACTCAATATAAGACAACATCACATATTTGTTATTGGAAGCACTGTAGTCTAGGATGCCCTGTAATATTCTCAATCATTGTAATATTTGTAATCATTTTCAATCATTCTTCAAAAGTCATACCTCTGCCATATAATCAAGATTTGAGAGATTTGGGTTGCTGCTCATTTCATCATAGCACAGAATAAAGGTAAAAATCTGCCCTTTGGAGCAGTCAAATGACAAATATACTGGTAACCCATTTTATTAAATTAAATGTCAGCAATCTGAAGTTTCAACTTGTCTTTCAGAGTTCTGTAAGGACAATTATAATCTCAAATCAGTCCTAGTTAGTATTACATAATAGGTACAAAACCCTGCTAGCTATGCCATAGATAACAAAGCCCACCAATCGCTTTCCTGATCAATCCACATAGTCTATAATGCACTCACACAAAACGAGAGAACTATCCAGCGTATCAAAATGTATACATAGCAGAAATATCTTTTATCTCACTCTCCTAACCCTGATAACTAGCTACTTTAATCTTGAGGAACACAGTCAGTAGTGAAGTAGCATTAACCTCAATCAACTAACAATTCACTTAAATTGTCGAAGGATTAATCCCAGAGTAATTATGCATGGACAGACCATTATCAAAGCACTTTGTATCAACATTGTTGAAATTGCAGGTCAAAAGACTTACTGGTAATCTCTAAAATGTTCTTCTGATATTGGGAGGATTCTTTTTTTTAAACTGAAATATCTAAAACAATAGTGTATTTTCTTTCAGAGGCCAGTGGGGATGAGAGAGTAAGAGATAGGTCTTGGTTCCTACTGTTTGCCTGTCCAGGCCTGTTGCCAGATGCAGCAGCTTCATTTCATCTAGAGCAGAGGTCTTCAAACTTGGCAACTTTAAGACTTGTGGACTTCAACTCCCAGAATTCTGGGAGTTGAAGTCCACAAGTCTTAAAGTTGCCATGTTTGGGGACCCCTGATCTAGAGGTAGGAAAGCAAATCTAGCCCAGGACTTCGTGAAGGTTATTATTCCAAACAATAGAACCTTTCATCTATTCTTGCTGATCTTCTGCCACAGAGAAGCTTCTGCACCACTTTAAATTTCCACCAGGATCAAAAGCCTGTTCAGATGAACAAATGATATCACAAACCCTGAAGACAGTAGAGTACACAATGTATTTTATCTTCATTTCCATTTCCACTTGTTGGACATTATTTCTGTAATAATATAAGATCCAGTTCCAATAGAATGTTGGGTGTTCAATGTATAGAAAAAAAGCATTTTCTTAAAGCTATTCCCACTCAATGGGCAAATGTCTCCAGGAAGCTGACATGACATGAGATTTCTTGCCAGGGAGCATAGAACGGAATAGGGCTTTAGAAAGATGTTTAGGCAGAGCAAAATAAGTTGCTTCTTCAATGAAGACATTCAGCCCTAATATGTAGAGAGTTGTGGCAGTGCAGGGGATGAATATCTGCTCTTCCTATATGGGGTGACAGCTGCATGAGATCTTAAAAATGTAAGATCTTTGTTGGATCTAGTAATTGATCAGGCTAGCCCAGTTTTTAAATCATGCAATGGTGGTTAGATGGTCACACATATGGGCACGAAGAGAGTGACAGCCCTTTTCTACTAGTGCTTCCCATCAGCTGGAATTTTATCTTGAAATGTTATCTTGCCTGGGCTTTATCTGTTTGTTGCATGTCTACTTACTTTATTTTATATTTTATATATTTGTTTTTATAATGCCCTGTAAACCTGTCTTCAAAAACCTGTTTTTGAGATGGTACATTTCTTGGAGAAAACTACAACCTTAAAGGTAAAGGTTCCCCTCGCACATACGTGCTAGTCGTTCCTGACTCTAGGGGCGGTGCTCATCTCCGTTTCAAAGCCGAAGAGCCAGCGCTGTCTGAAGACTTCTCCGTGGTCATGTGGCCGGCATGACTAAACGCCAAAGGCGGACGGAACGCTGTTACCTTCCCACCAAGGTGGCCCCTATTTTTCTACTTGCATTTTTACATGCTTTCGAACTGCTAGGTTGGCAGAAGCTGGGGCAAGTAACGGGAGCTCACTCCATTACGCGGCACTAGGGATTTAAACCGCCGAACTGCCCACTTTTCTGATCGACAAGCTCAGCATCTTAGCCACTGAGCCTGTTTTCAAAAACCTGTTTTTGAGATGGTACATTTCTTGGAGAAAACTACAACCTTAGGAGGGGACATCTCTTCCATAAGAAAGTTTTTAATTTATACTTTCTTATTAATAGCTTGGTTAGAACTAATGGCTCAACCTGTACTTCATAATGTCTCCACCAGTTCTTCATTATATTGATATCAGTTTATAGCAGTCATTTTCAATTTTTTTGTAAAAAAAAAGGACTGCATAAATTATTAAAAGGTGCAGCGTGTGCTTAGTTTCAAATTTTCAAAAAGAAAGATAGGTTGGGCATATCAACAATGTCTTTTGCTGATATGCCACATGTTTGTTCTCCCACAACAGAATGATCATAACTATTTGTTCAAATAGGAAAAATTGCTCATTATTGTCCTTGCGGTAGAAGCAGGAAGGGCATATAATATTAGTATCTCTGAGAGTCAGCCTTGTAATCAAGCATGGCACAAGTACAGGTATAGATGATACTTTCACAAAGTGAGTTGCAGACCTTTGAAGAAAGTTATGAAGGAGTAATGAAGAGGGAATTTTATCCCCAAATCCATTGAGGTAAATTACTTTATAATTTACTCCTTTTTCTTTTTGGCTGTTTCCCTTGGTAGCAAAATGGATTAAACTAGCTGGTTTAAATCAATTTCTCTTCAAAGTTAAAAGGATACTGGAGAATGATGATACAGCACAGATGAGAATGTGCTTTCGTGCTATTCTAGATTTCTTGGAAATATTTCACTGGCCACTGATAAAAGCTGTATACATTCAGGTTATATAGATCTTGAGGTGTGCCATCAAGCCAACGCTGACTTCTATGCAACTGCATAGACTTTCTTCATGACATGTCCCCAATTTGGCTCTTAATATCTCCCAATGATGTACCCATTGTTACTCTCATTGTTGGGTTGTCCTTTCCTTCCACCCTAGTATATGGAATTCTAAAGAGAGTAAGATTTTCACATACTGTATCCTAAACATAATAATTTGTGCCTGGTTGTTTGCAACCCAGGTGAGAATTCTGGATTCATTTGTTTTATGATCCTTTTTTTTTGCTTAGTTTCAGTGGTATTCTCTTTTTTTTTAAAAATAATTTTTATTGTAAATTTCCAATTAAAAAACAAACACATAAATAAACAAACATTACAACATATAAAAACAAACATACATATCACTTAAAAATATAATTCCATTAATACAGCTTTATGCCATCATAATTTCTTTCTTATTTCCATATTTCCCTAGATTTGGCTATTGTGATATACCTAAACAGCTATTGTCTTTTCCTATGTGATACATATATATACTCTTTTGCCTATTATCCCATAGTGTATTCTCAAGGGTCTTCCACAACACCAAGGTTCAAAAGCATCAGTAATTTTTCTATCCTGTTTCATCAAAATCCAACTTCACTTCTATAAAGTATCACAAGGAGAACTATTGCCTGGACATTTCTGATCTTTGTGGGTATAAACATGTCATGGCATCTGAATAATTTTTCCAAGACCTTCATGGCTCCTTTACCAAGTGCTAGTCTATGGTATACTTCTTGACTGTTGGTTCCTTTACTAGTTGAACCTAAAAGGCAGAAGCTACCTACCATTTCAGTGTTTTCACTGCCAATTCGAAGGCTGATTCCTGTATCTGTTGTCATTATTTTGGTCTTCTTTATATTTGATCTTAATTTCCCCTTTCTATGGTTTTCATTACTGAAGCTTTCAGTTAATTTGCATTTTCAACTTTCTTTACACTTATTAGAAGTGTACCATATACTACCATGTAAAATTGATTGAGGCCTTAGAGACATTAGGATGGAAGATTTAAAAAAAGGCAAGATAGCTTCACTGATCACTTAATTAGAGTCCTGCCCCTTTTACAGGAGTCCTCCTGTGCATGACACTTGTAATAAAAAGATAGACCTTCAATCATACAATTGCAGCTACCATTCTGACTTTTTTCACCCCTCCTAGAGATACTGCTGTTGAGGCCTTCAAAAAAATGAGACCTCCCATGCTTGTTCTTCTTTTTTTTTTTCTGCT
Organism: Thermophis baileyi; assembly: GCA_003457575.1. NCBI lineage: Eukaryota > Metazoa > Chordata > Lepidosauria > Squamata > Dipsadidae > Thermophis > Thermophis baileyi. The sequence goes on along the minus strand of QLTV01000597.1, from coordinate 311,820 downwards.
TCCTTACTAATTTCTTCTGTGATTGTAGCAGTGAGGCCACAACTTTGTCATTCTTTAAATAAATGTCTCAGCCTGGCATATCTGATACCAATAACCCTTGATTCAGCTCATCATCAGACATTGCCAGGAAGATGATTATAGAAGTACGCTGTTTTGCAAGAGGCTGTAAGAGTCAAACCCTAAGGGTTCTATCTGGCCTGTTGAGTTCCATTGTGGGATGAAATGTAACATCTGGCAAGCTTAATGAGATGCCAGCCCCTCTGTTTCCATGTATGAATGGCAGCTGGCAATACATTCAGCACAACACATAGTTTTGAATTCATTAAATAAACTTCCTAGTCTGTATTTTTATGATAGTAAGCAACTATGCCATAATGATTCTCATTCCATTTGTCTCATTCAGCAATACTTGCCTGGATTTATGTCACCATAGTATGCCCAGATGGCCTATACATATCTCAGAAACAAAAGCTTACTTGATTTTTTTTTTGTCATGATGCTGTGCAAATAAATAAATGGCATTCTATATTAGGGCCATCTGATCACAAATCTTAAACACAATCTCACAATAATTAGGAACGTGATTTGGAAAGAGATATTTTGAAATATCAAGCAATTAGATCATGAATCCCTTTATAGTGTAATATTTAAACTTCAGCAAGCTGAGATTCATTTCTTTTTCTAAATATTTGTGATTGCATTTATTAACTAAAATTGCAGTGGATAGAAACTAATCAAGGAGTGAAGCAACCTAGAACTAAGGAATTTCCTGACAGAACAATTAATCAGTGGAACAACTTGCCTCCAGAAATTGTGGGTATTCCAACCCTGGAAGTTTTTAAAAAGAGACTGGACAACCATCTGTCTGAAATGGTATAGGGTTTCCTGCCTAAGTAAGGGGGTTGGACTAGAAGACCTCCAAGGTCCCTTCCAACTCTCCTCTCCTCTCCTCTCCTCTCCTCTCCTCTCCTCTCCTCTCCTCTCCTCTCCTCTCCTCTCCTCTCCTCTCCTCAATATCACAGACTGTGAGGACAAAAGACAAGCAAAAGCAGAGAGACAGAAGACATGAACAATAGGCAAGAGTTTGCATTGTTTATACATCTATTGTATCTACTCTATGTTGAAAGGCATAGACGTTGCCTAAGCTGGAAGCACCGCTGTGTGTAGTTAGCACTGGTAGTCGTTGGCTGTTCTAGCTTTAATCTTTTCATATACATAACAGCTGCAGAAAAGAGATGGAAAGGAGGACACCAAGTGATCCACTGTGGTAGATGGGGGAATGCATGCCACAGCATTAGTTAATTACATCCTTCCAGGCACACATGTCTGCAGAAAGCAGCATTGCACTGTGATGCGATTCATTTTTTGTACATGTGTGATGTTATGATGTTATTCTTAACCTTCTCATCCTGTGACACTATATTTTATTGTTAGCTAGGAAACAGAACCCCCCCCCCCAAACTTTATTCATTTTTATTGGGCAGCTCTGAGAATTCAGGACATGCGCTGTACTTGAGTATATGCAGAGTGCCCTTTACATTAAGTGAAGTCTTGCTTTTTATATAAGAGTAAAATTGACGTTTCCAGAGTGAGTATGAATATCAGTGGCATTGATGAAGACAAGATCTATTTAATAATATGCTTTAATACTATTTGCTAGATAAATTAACATTTGCCAAATGAAACTGACGCTGAAAGAACAATTTCATTTCTCTCCTTGCTCCTGAGTATCTTTGTCTTAACTGTAGAAAAATGGCAAACGGCTTCATAATGAACAACAAATCAGTACCAATGTGTTCCAAATCAAGGAAATATTGATTCAAGAACTCAACTTGAGAGTCAATCATTTTGCTACAGACAGCATCAATACCTTTTCTCTCAGATGCAGACCAGTTGTGCTCTTCACTTCATTTAGTGTATTTCTTTCAGCTGAGTTCCTGTTCCGCTATGTAATTGTCCCCCCCCCCCTTAAAAGCCTTGATGCAGCTGCCAAACAAATGCTCCTCTTTTGGCACTGAGAGCTTTGATTTTAGTGATGTAGATTGCTTTTCTGTACCACGGAGACTGATTCCATTTCCTTGCAGCTGTATTTGACACCCACTGCACTTAAGACCACAACTTTATCAGCTGGAAAGGCCAGAAATAAGAGCTTATCCTCAATAAGGAATGCAAGAACCTGGTGTTCTACTCATAGTCCTCAATTTACAATCACTTGTTAGAAGAAATATCCATCTGGTTCAGTTCCAAGCCGGAAGAAAGGCACTGCACACAAAATGGAGGCTGGAGGCTGATTGGAAAGAGGGTCCATTTATTGATGAACAGAACCACATGTTTGTAGTTCTAGTGCAGCTGACCACATGGAGTTGAGAGTGGGGGGTATTTATACCTTCTCTTGGGCTTTGCACTTGAGCTTCCTGTTCAAGAACATGTATTCTATTGGCTGTTGTCAGACTCCCATGGGACCATGAACAAATCCTAGGAGTTTGTCTGAGCTAAGTTTGGTTGAAGTTTGGACGGCTGATGCAATGAAGGGGCATTGGGCAATTCCTATAGTGGCTGAGGGCTAATCCTACCTTTGTTGGATCTTGGGTAAGGGTATTTGCTTATGAATAGAGCTAGCTATCTCTTTATCTCTTAAGTGCTGACATCTGCTGAGGGCTATTAAGAAAGGTGAGGGCTGCTTTCCAAGAGCAGGTTTCTCCAGTNTTTTTAATATTTCTCAAAATATTTCATTCTTCTAGGAGAGGAGTGGGTGCTAACATTCTACACACTCATTAAGTAACTGTGCAAAGTTATGGTGGTGCTGAACAAAGGGACTTATGACCACTTCTAGAAGTTACCGTTGCAGCATTCCTGCAGTCCTGTGACCAAAATCCAGGGATTTGGCATCCTGCTTGCACTTATGACCACTGGGGCAGTTCTACTCCATCCACTTCCCTATTCCCCCCCCCCCCCGCATCTCTACCCTTTTGACCTCCTGCACTTCATAGTCCCTGATATTCTAACTGACCTTTATTGTCTTCTTGCTTTCACTGCTGACTAAAGAAGCCCAACCTGGCCCCTTGTGAGGGAGCTGATGGCTGCACAAGACTTTCTTCCCTAAGTCATGCACTGTGGTTTCCTTGCAAGACCTGGGGAAGATGGCTTCATGTGGCCACCAGCTGCCTTGTGAAGGCCCAGGGTGGGCATACCATATCAGCAGTGGGATTAAGAAGACAGCGAAAGTTGGCTGTGATGGTGCAGCACAGGGTGGCAGGGGTCTCAAAGTATATGGTGACTGTTCTGACCTAGGATTCCACAAACCACGAAGCAGACTCCTTGTCCCGACAAAAAACCCTTTTTATTAAATTACTGTGAATTCTTCTCATTCACATCCAGCAAAGTCTTTCAAGGGTAAATTTACAGTCACAGACCTTATCTGGCTTGGAGAGCTGCCAGGCCGATATCTTCAAAACTTGGCAAGAAGTTGTTGTGGCCCGCTAGCGACCCGTGCAGCTGGTTGCGGACTCCGACAGCGGAGAGGCTGTTGTGGTGATGCGCCAGCGGCCTGTGCAGCTGGTACCTGAGTCGGACAGTGAGGAGGTTGGTGTGGACTCAGTGCCAGAGGCGGAGATTCAGCCAGGGCCTTCAGAACCTCCAGAAGCTCCCATCAGTGAAGAGGAAGAAGAGGAGGAGCCTATTCTCAATGCATGGGCAAGCAGAGTGGCCAAAAGGCAGGAATGGTTCCTCAGGAGGAGGTCTCCTCAGGAGTAAGGCTTGGGGCTAATTGGCCATGCCCCTAGCCTACTTAAGGGATGATGTAATCATCCAAACAACTCTTCATAATCACCTCGGATTCTGAAAACTCTCTTTGGCTCTGGTTTTCCTGTGTTATCTGTTCTGCTAATTGCTTCTGGGCGTCTTGCCAAACCACAGTAAGACTACTGATATTGGAAAGAATATTGCATCAAGAATTGAGTTATTTTACCTTGGACTCTTGTTGGCTGTTAATAAATTTGAATTAACAGCCTTTGTTTATAAAAGACTGATTGAAACTGCATTTTTGTTTGAACAAAACTACTAAGAAAGTGTATTAGTAGTCTTTATTTAATAAAATAAGGTTTGCACGGACTTTGTGTGTGCTGCGTTCTTCGTGGTTCGTAGCTGGGGCAGAACAGAAGTCTCTGAGATTCATGAACCAATTAAGCAAACTAATTGTCTCCTGCAAACTCCCATCCCCTTTCGCTCCTCTTTTATTTGCTATGGAAGAGGCCATTCATCGTCCACCTGTGGCCTTACTCCCAAGTCGACCCTTGTTCCTTAGCAGTTCCCTTCGTCTGGCAGCTCTGTGCATGCACACACTGGGAACAGGCTCCAGCTGTTCGTCTGCCTCACTGATGTCTGACTCCAAAGGCAGCTGAAAACTGTCAGACTGCCCTGGCCCCATCTCTGCCTCCGACGCAGAGAACTCATCAGACCCTTCCCCAGACTCCAGGACTGGCCCATGTTCCTCCCCAACCTCCTCACTGTCCGAATGTGCTACCAGGTCTGCTGGCCGCTGGCAGACCACAACAGTGGCGAGGACAATTGTAGTTGGAACTGAGCTGGGGTAGCTGCAGCTTTCCAACTGTGGCTTTGTACCATGCTGTTGGGTCATATTGGGTCTGGGGCTAGGCTTTGCACTGCAGCTCAGAGGTTTCTTGCAGCCCCAGAGCTACAGTGCACCAAAGATCCCCTGTGTACAGTGCTACTGGGCCAGGCTGGGGCTGGACTTTGTGCTGCACTGTGGCGCAGGGCTTCTTGCAGCCTCAAAGCTGTGGTATGCCAAGAAGCCTCTTTGTGCCAGGTTGCTGGGCCAGGCTGGATCAGCTGAGGCCTCCAGGAGTGGCTGTGGGTTCGCAATTCACTGTACTCAGGGACTTCTTGCAGCCCCATAAGTCAGGGGAAGGGCAGACAAAAGGGGAGAAATGGGTTAGATGGATGGAAGCAGTTGAAGAGGAGGCAATCCCTTAGCTTACTGAGTATGGGGGTTCGGAAGGACTAAGCCCAGAATGGCTTGGATTAGGTGGCTCCTTGACCAATGAGTGGTGTAACAATGGCAACAGTGTGTGCCAGGATTTCCATCTCTTAGCAATGCAGTCATGTGACAACCCACTTTATGAACACTTTATCATTTAGCAGTGGAAATTCTGGTCCAATTGTAATTACAATTCAAGGTCTACCTATATCTTGGAATTCTTTAACAGGTGGTTTAAGGACTGCCAGGACATAATTATTGATTTCACAAACAAGACGGGAATCTTGATCCACCTGACCAAAGTAAACTTGGGAGTTACTGATGTCAGCAATCTCCTGAAAGTCTCTGCATGAAAATATCTGCTGAGTTTAGAAATTTTTCGATCTTGGCCTTCATGCAAAATTAAATCCATAGAGTCCACACTACAGCTCCAGCAGAAAGAAAGGATATCCATTTGGAACAGGAATAGAAGTCATACCAGATTTTGATATGCATTAAGGAATCTTTCACTTGAGACTTCCATGAAGATTTGTCTAGAGGTGAGAGATTCAATGGTTTTGCTGCAACTGTTTCTAGTTGCACGTCTTATATGTACCACAATTTCAGGGATCACTAGCACTTAGGAAATAGAGTTCTTTATCAGATACTGTTGTGTGTTGTCTTTTGCAATTATATAAATGTTGTTGATTCTAATTCCTTTGTTGTGCCTTCATACCTTCAAGGTAATTCCACTGTGTCAGTTGTCAGTTTCTTGATGAAATGATTCCTATCATTTTTCTATGAAAGCCTACCAAAAATATTTCTTTTGCTTAATCTCTGCACTTATTAGTGGGCTAGAGATTAGTATTCTCACTATATTGTGCCAGTCTACACCTTTTGCCCTTTAAAATTCTGACAAGCCACAGTTGGGATGTATCAATCTCTAGAATTACAAATAATGTTGTATATAAATACAAAATAATTTTGCAACACGCAGTTAGAGGCAGTAAATTGCCTTCATTGAGTGTATATTCCCCAAACCCAAAAAACTTTAACCTTAGACTGTCTACTGTCGACCTCACCCCATTCCTAAGAGGTCTGTAAGGGGCGTGGATAAGCGCACCAGCGTGCCTACCGTCCCTGTCCTACTGTCCTATTGTCTTCATCTATCTGTATTCACTTTGATTATGTTTATGTTTATACCTATACCTGCTATCTTGTACATGTTTGACAAATAAATAAATAAATAAATAAATAAAAATAAAAAAAATATATGTTTAATGTATTATATAATCTCCAGTGGGATTTTAAATCCTCTCTATCCTGTGTCTAAAACTTCTGATGGAGCAACTGTAAGGAAAATAAATGTGAGAAAGCATTATAGAAATTGAAGACATGACTCCGGGCATTCACTTTGGGGCAGGGATGAAATTCAAAATTTTTCCCTACCGGTTCTGTGGGCTTGGTGGGCATGGCAGGGGAAGGATACTGCAAAATCTCCATTCCCATTCCAGGGGAAGGATACTGCAAAATCCCGATTCCCTCCCCACTCTGGGGCCAGCCAGAGGTGGTATTTGCCGGTTCTCCGAGCTACTCAAAATTTCCGCTACCGGTTCTCCAGAACCTGTCAGAACCTGCTGAATTTCACCCCTGCTTTGGGGGTAATACATACCATTTCATTGTAACTGTGTGTTGTATTATGTTTTAGGGATTACAAGTCTTTCTGAAATAAGTACTCTTAACACAGCTGTGATGCTATATGCCAACATCACTCAAGGGTCACAGAGCCTGGCTACAGATTCTACAGGAAAATATCATCTGTTCTGATGGGATTTCTATACAGACTGTTGCATGAATAACTGCTTTTAGCTCATACAACAAGTGAGATACTAGAGGTTTGTAAGGATAAAAGTTAGTCCTGATTGGAGTGGCCTATAAATAAATATAGATCCTTAGGTGACCTAGTTGACTGTTTTAACATCTTATGAGAATTATTGCTGCATTGTTGTTATGAATAATTATGATATGCAGTGTGTGTACTATAACTATAACTGCATAATAAGCCCTCATGTAGAGGCACCATTAGGCCCTCAAGCATTTTTTCAGGGATCACTAGATTCCTGTCCTATCTGATATCTTGGTAGACAGTCTTGTAAAGAAGGAGAACACATGAAGTAAAGCAACAGCCTCTAGCAAGCTTCCATGGCTGAGGGTGGACTTGTACCTAAGTCTCCCTGCTCTTATTTGAACACCTGAATTCTTACACTTTGGGTCATTGCTTCAGAGACATTTCCTTTCCTAAATAGAAAAACAGTTTGCCCACAGTAGTGGGAGTAGGAGTGTCTTCTGACTTTCTGCCAGCTTCCCCATTGAATTTCCTTGTGGAAACTGGCAGGGTGCATTGGACATCTTCCTTCCTTGCTACCTTCCGTCCTTCCTGCCTTACTTCTTTCTTTCTT
>QLTV01000597.1:262599-278161 GCA_003457575.1 Thermophis baileyi | reverse complement strand
GGAAGGAAGGAAGGAAGGAAGGAAGGAAGGAAGGAAGAAAGACGGACTTGGTGTTTAATTGTGATGCCCCAAAAAGATTTTCCATCCTTGGAAAATGATTGGATGTTGACATTAGGCTAAACATACCGAAGAGAAGCTTCAGACAGTACCTACCAGACAGCATGCACCCTATCCTTTATTTTAAAAATATTTTGCCTGGTTGCCAAAACAATAATTCTATGTAAAGACTCATAAAACTTAGATTGCTCTCCAGACTGCAGTTATCATTAAAGTTATTTCTCAGAAATTATTATTCCTATTTCTTCGATAATTATCAAGGAAATATGATTTGATTCAACATTGCTCCTCCAGTTATATTTATCTGGATTGCTCTGGGCAGGATAGAAAGAAGGAATTCAGAGCCTTTTTTCATAATGGCAGATTAATCCAATGTTAACTGGGAAGAGATTTGGTGACCAGTGCCACCCCTTTCCAAATCCTGCTGGCTTGTTATGGTGATTAAAGAAATCTTTAATTTCTAGAGAAAATTGTGTGAGTCTCAGGGGAAATATTAGGAAATGAGGAGTCTTAGAATCCATGTAACTGATACCTATGAAATATTCCTCTTTACTTTCTCAAACTGGTTTCTCTGTGCAATATCAGAACTTGTTCCATATTTTCAAGTGAAGTAGACAGCTGAGTCTGCTGGAATTTGCTTTTTCTCCACTCCTTTCATATGTGTATGCCAGAGGTGGGTTTCAGCAGGTTCTGATCAGTTCTAGAGAACCGGTAGCGGAAATGTTGAGTAGTTCGGAGGACCAGTAGCAAAAATTTTGAGTAGTTCAGAGAACTGGAAAATACCACCTCTGACTGGCCCCACCCCCATCTATTCTCTGCCTCCTGAGTCCCAGCTGATTGGGAAGAAATGGGGATTTTGCAGTAACCTTCCCCTGCCACGCCCACCAAGGCATGCCCACCAAGCCACGACCACAGAACCGGTAGTAAAAATTTTTGAATCCCACCACTGGTGTATGCAATATCATGTCATACAAACAACAAAGGTGGGGCTTGAGTTGAGGCACCATTTTTGTCAGTCTAACACTTCTGCCTCTGCCCATTCCAGTCCAAAGAGATGCCACTGCACCTAAAGATGCATTTATTTCACTTCTGACAATTCTGAATGTAGTGTTCGTTCAGTTGTGGGATAGCATTAAAAAAAAAGAAGGGCAAACAATGCATCAATTTCCCTCCATTTTTTTTAAAAAAAAGTTATTCTACATTTATGTTAATATTCATACTTTTTCAAAATGTTGAAAATCTATGCACTTTTGAAAAATAAACCCAGCAGATGTATTTCTGCAACAATTCTTATGCACTTCATCTTTCAAAAGAAAACTCCATATTTTAATGTTTTTACATATAGTCTCATCATGCTGCTTTTCTCAGATGCTAATTGTTGTTAATTTGGTCCACCACACACTCAGCCAGATGTGTAGACTGGATTTGGCATTTTTATCCAACTTTGGAGTGCTTCCCAAGGACCTAGGATAGGCAGATATTGTTGTTCGATGGTGTTAAAGGTTGTAGGATGTAAGCTATTCAGAGTAAAGGTGCCTTTTGCATTGACTGACAGTGATTTTGCTACAATGTTTTTTTCCAGTAGTCCAGCAATTGTTGGTCGTATTATTATTATTATTTATATGGCATTTATGTATTAACAGATTGCCAGTCATAAGATGATGGATGTTACACACTCAACATGTGAAAGGCAAAACACTGCTGGGTTTCGTCACACAAAAGGGGCGATGAGTTGATATCTACCTTGCAATTCCCTAAAAACTTCCTTTTCCTGCCCAAAAGCATCTGTTTTTCTACTCGATTCTCAAAAAAATTGAGAAGGTCCTACTCATTTCTTCATGTTTTTGGCTTAGTGTATAGCTGGAGATGTTGGAGAGACTACTGTTGATATGGTTGCTTATGTTATTTTGGTACCTGTAATATTTTTCAATCATTCTGCAGCACCACTCGTGGGTTCCTTTCTTAAAATGCACGTTGCTATTGAATAGTCTCACTACTATTCCTTTCAACTAAATATTAAATTCTGTTATCCTCTTTTCTTACCCTTTTCATTTATTCTTTCCTTCTTGTGATGCCTCCATTGGCATTATCATTTTTTCACCTTTGAGCCCATGTAGGTGAATTCGGAGGTTTCTGCTGTGCCCTGCTCTTTGTGAAATGTTTTTGTGTGCTTGAGACCTCCTCCTCACAGCCTTCAAAACCATCATGATGCCTTGAAGGTTGTTTTTTTTTAATGCATTCAAGTTCTGGCTGAACATGAGCTGCTGCCCTCTGTGCTCTTGTCTCTCCTGTTTTATGTCCCATGTGTTCTGATGTAATTTTATTTGGTTTTAAGTACCTAGTTCTATAATTATTTTACAAGAAAAAGGAGGTAGCTAAATAAACAACATTGCATGCAGCAGATTTTATTTTATTCAGAGATCGATGTTGTCTCTATTGGATCCATTTTAGAAAAGAGCAACAGAAACCTGGGGCTTGAAAGGGTCACTTTTAAAACTCAATTTACCTGCAAATTTCAGCATATCCATCTGCCAGCCAGGACTACTTTGCCCTTCTCTGCTGGCATTTACATGATGACATATACCCATTTAATGATGGGGAAGTACTAAATTTTCGCTCATGCCTTCATTTAAGATACAATTCATGCCCTGGTAAAAGATCCAGTTCTCAGCTGCCAGATAGATCATTAGCTTGGCAGGGAAGAGTAATGCTTCATTGTTTCCCAAAGGACTCCAAAACACAATTTTCAGCTAAATGACTGCCATTGTTGAATGCACATAGATTTAAATACAAGATTGATAGTTGCCTGAAGGCTGCTGGGGTGCCATCAGTCAATCAGCAGGAGCTGCCTGAGGCTATGAGAGAGTGAGTCAGGTTGTGGGAGGATACATGACCGAGGCTGAGCAGAGAAGGAGCTGAGCTGAGTCATAATAGCTTCCTGATATCCTTCCTGCTAGAAATCCTGGTGGTTTTTTTCCCCTTTTGTTTGCAGAGAATACAAATCTGGACAGGTCACTTGCGTGCATAAGATCTCTAAGATCAGCACAGTCTTTCCAGGGTCTTATGAATTAGTGCTATGCCAGATGCCCAGGAGCATCAACTGAACTGCTCCAGTTTCAGATCCTAAGACAAGATTTATTTATTTATTTATTTATTTGTTTGTTTGTCAAACATGTACAAGATAGCAGGTATAGGTATAAACATAAACATAATCAAAGTGAATACAGATAGATGAGGACAATAGGACAGTAGGACAGGGACGGTAGGCACGCTGGTGCGCTTATGCACGCCCCTTACAGACCTCTTAGGAATGGGGTGAGGTCGACAGTAGACAATCTAAGGTTAAAGTTAGATTAAGGTTAAAGATGGAGTCCCAGGAAGGAAAGGAAGTGAATGGAAGACAGATTCTTATCTGGGTAACCTGATCGGCGCTGCAAGTTGAGAGAGGATTCTGAAAAATGTCTGTAAAATTCTCCTTGGTGGGATGCAGCATGCTGTACTAGCTTAACGATGAGATGACAGTGACATCCTGTTTTGAACAACCCTCTCACAGTCTCTGCATCTTTCTCAGCTGCCCACATCTCAGGTAAATTTCTGTGAAGATATCCTACACAAATTCCTTCCATGGAATGATGACAGATTAGGAACCACAGATGTCAGGATGCTACAAAGTAATGGAAAGAAGGGCAACTAAAAACAAACCAAATCAATCTGCAACCCCAATATCTGATTTCCCTTTGGAACAGTACAATAAACAAAAAGACTGCCTGGAAACTTCAACTGGTTCAGAATGCAATGGTGTGCACAGTGATGGGTGCCCCTAGGTTTAACTATGTAATGCAAAGTAGATCACAATCTACCTTTTGGTAAGCTAGAAAAATGTGGGATAGACAGCATCACCACCAGATGGATTTGTAACTGGCTGACAAACCATACTGAATGAGTAGTCCTTAATGGTACTACATCTACATGGAGGGAAGTAAGCAGTGGAATACCACAAAGGTCCATCTTAGGCCCAGTACTCTTCAATATCTTCATAAATGACTTAGATGAGGGAATAGAAGGGGAACTTGTCAAATTTGCAGATGATACTAAGCTGGCAGGAATAGCCAACACCCCAGTAGACAAGCTCAGGATCTTGACAGACTTGAACCATGGACCCTATTCAACAAACTGAATTTTTACACTCAGGCAGGAAAAAAACAAAGGTACAAGTACAGATTAGGCAAAATCTGGCAAGAAAACAGTAACTGTGAGAGGGAAAACCTAACTTTATGTCTACCTATCCTGCCAGGTTAAATAGGCTGTGCGTGCTTCTCGTCCCCTCCCTTAAACATTGCCACATTATGGAGGCTGGAAAGCTTGCCTTTTTTCTGGCAACCTTTGCCCTATGGAACACTCTTCCTCCTGAGGTTCAGTAGGCTCTACATTCCTAGCCTTCTAAAACACACTGAAGACCTGGCTTTTCCCTCAACCACAGGGATAGAATGAGATGACTGCATGTCAGAAGCTTGATTTGGTGCCAGGTAAAGACTTACATGTAAGCAAACAGTCCAAACATGCTTAAGGATATTTATAATTTTATGCTGTACATATCAGAAAACGTCTGCAAGTGAAGTCAATGAATATGGTAGAAAATAAATATATAGATACCCATCCCCACCCTCTCATGGAATGCTAAAACTATTATAACTGAAGTAATGTTTCCTATATTTTTTAAAATGTTTTTTCCCCCATTGATTTAATAGTTGATAATTGCAAGGAACGTGAGGGGTCAAACTGTACAAAATCAGAATATACATTGAGAGAAAAGTATCCTTACTTTCACAGGTTTTTCTTATAGATTCTTCTGTTTAGAAGAGTTTTGTGGAAAATAACTTGCTATCTACAGTTCTTCAGTATCTTTTGTATTATTGTTTGAGTCGTTGCTGGCATTTGACAATTTCTTATATGTGTTTCTGGAAACCACTCAAGTGTGATTTAAGAAATCCAATAATATAACTGCAGTAAAGAATCATAGTTAGGTCCACTGGAGAGAAACACTCCAATAAAATTATAGCTTTAATTTTAAAGCTGACCTTTAGTATAATTTAGTAAAGGACTTTTTGTTCCTAAATGAAAAAAGAGGTGTCCCTCTTTGTCTATGTCTATGTATAGATATATGCATGGATGTCTGTTGATGTAAGTATACATGTGAATCTGCATATAATTTTTAACTTGCACATGTAGGTTACAGTCTATAACTTATAGTGAAAAAGCCATTATCTTGCAGAGAATTGATTTAGGATTATGTATAAGTGTGTGTGTGTGTGTGTGTGTGTGTGTGTGTGTGTGTGTGTGTGTATTTTCCTGAATCAATTCACAGCAGGATGAAGGCCTCTTCCCTGAAGATTATGGACTGTATTCTACTATACAGCCTAAGGAAAGATTAGAATCAGTATCTCCACGTGGCTAAAAGTCTATAGAGATTCTCAGTCATCCAGGTCATGAGTGTCCCAAAGGTGCTTTTTTCAAGAGGCAACTGGACTTTCTTGTTTTTCCTTTGAAGACATTTCACTTCACATCCAAGAATCTTCTTCAGCTCTGACTGGGTGGTGGGGAAATGGAAGGATTTATATTCCTTGCAGACAGCTGGTCATTTGCATCCTTTTAGAGGGTTGTTGAAGCACTTGGAAGTTTATCTGGATCCTCAGGGTCACCTGAGTAGTCCTAATGGTTCCTGTAGTCTGCAATTTTTCTGGAAATCCGTTCATACTCCCACACCATTTAAAGGGTGTTCACCCCAAATTGCACAGCTAAAAGTCTATATGGATGAGAAGCAAAACATCTTCAAAGAAAAACAAGAAAGGCCAGTTGCCCCCTGAAAAAGCACCTTGGGAGTATCTCCCCATATTTATATCTCAAGTAAATGATAAAATATCTTCATTATTTATTTATTTGCCATCTTTATTATTTTTATAAATAATCCAAGGTGGCAAACACACACAATGCTCCTTTCTCCTCCCGTTTTCCCCACAACAACAACTCTGTCAGCTGAGTTGGATTGAGAGGCAGTCATTGGCCCAAAGTCACCCAGTTGGCTTTCAGGTAAAGGTTTCATACACCTCCTGGTTTCTAACCTGATGTCTTAACCAGTAGGCCAAACTGACTCTAAATAGGCAATGAACCCTCCTGACTTACAATCTTTTCCATTAGAAGTGTTTTTATTGGAAGATCTGGTGCCATTTCTTTCTGTTGTTTATATCAAGAGAATGATGTCTCACCTTTGCAGTAGCCACACCTGCAATGAGCAATACCATCAGTGCTGGGAGACATTTATTTCCAAGTAATCATACTGGAGCTGTGAAATTATAAAAGCTCTACAAAGTGGGTATGATAAAAACTTCTTCCTTTCCATCACCAAAACTTGCACAAATGGCTTTCCTGTGGGATAGGAACCCACAATGAGACTGACCTGGAGTCCTGCTGAGGTAACCGCCGGTCCATCTAAACAAAAGGAGGACTTGCAACCAAATGGCACTTCTTATTTGAAGTAGCAAATAAGGCTTCCCTATTTTAAACCTTTTGCTTATATAAAACAAGTGGAGCAGTACCCAAACACTAGTATGTTCCAAGTGCAGCAACTACATTCAGAATAAGGAAAGAAGCAGCACTGTGAAGGTGGCATGGTAAATGAAGGGCACATGCTTCCACTTTCCTTCTGAGATGAATCATATGTATTATTAACTTATGGGGAACTAGCATCACTATACTAAATGTATTAAATCTGGATAAATATTAAATATGTCATTGCTGGCCAGCAGTTAAAAGAAGAGGCATATCAGAATCCACTCTGGTGGATATTCTAGTATTTCTATATTTGGAGGATATCAGGCTGGGAAAAGATGCAGTGGATATGATGGCTGGGGATGACAACTGTTGAGCTCTAACATATTTAAAGAGCACCATTGGGTAAAGCTGCTCTAGCCTTTCATTGCCAACTAATCATTTAGTAAATGATCTAGATATGAAATGGTTCTGCAGCAAGTATAGAAGGATGTTTAAATTGTAACCTTCATATTATCCTAAAATATAATATCCATACATGCCTTTTTTATATCTACAAATGAGATGGTATCTACATAGATGGTTCTACATAGAACCATCTCAAAAATGAAAGAGCATCGGCTTTATTTCATAGTGTTTGGATATTGAGCCTGGATGATGAGCACTTGAATGGGACTAGAATTTAAACAAAACAGCATTTTCAGATTGTGGAAGGCTAAATGGAGACCATAGTACTAATGAGCGTACAGTTTTTGGGTTGGGAGCATGGTCATCACTGAAAAGTAAGAGGGGGGGGGGACAATGGCAAAATGTATACCATGTATGCAGTGATTTTGTAATGCAAGCATTGCTCCTTATATACTTGTGTGTGAAGTTCTGCTTCAAATACAAGAGTGGAGTTTGTGGCATGATGCCATTATCTGAAGGTAGGTAAAAGTGGGGGAGAGTGACAAAAACAGTATGGCAATGTAAACTCTGCCCCTTTTGTATATGGGTGGTGCGGGCACCTGCAGTTAAGAAAGCAGCAGAGCTTGATCATGATGGTACAATAGTGTTTCATCATATATATATATATATATTTGAAAGACCCTGCAGATGCCTCAGCCTTTGCTATAATGGCTGAGGTTGATTTAATTATTAAAATCCACAAATTTACATGTTGTCAAACTCCTAAGACCATAAGAATGACAGTTTCTCTTCCATAAAATGACCTACTTGATACAGAGAGTTAGAGTTGGGGTTGGAAAGGCAAAAATAGTTGCCTTCCTGTATCACATCCCAATTCACGTACACGTAGTCCTCATTTAACAACCACTCATTCAGTGACCTTTTGAAGTTACAAAAGTGCTGAATGAGGGGGCTTAAGATGGACCAATCTTAAGGACCATTATGGTGGTGTCCCTGTGGTCATGTGACTGTGGGATGCTGCGATTGTATGGGATTAGCAATAACACTTAGACTTATATACCGCTTTACAGTGCTTTACAGCCCTCTCTAAGCGATTCACAGAGTCAGCATATTGCCCCCAACAATCTGGCTCCTCATTTTACCCATCTCGGAAGGATGGAAGGCTGAGTCAACCTTGAGCCGGTGAGATTTGAACTGCCGAACTGCAGCTAGCAGTCAGCTGAAGTAGCCTGCAGTGCTGCACTCTAACCACTGCGCCACCTCGGCTCTTGATTCACCTAACAACAGCAGCTGGGACTGCCAGAATTGCAATCATAAGTCAGCATGATCATGTGATATTGTGCTTTATGACAGTGTTAATAATAATAGAATTCCCAGTCCAAATTACCATCAGTAAGTGAGGATTGCCTGTATTATTATTAAGTCTGAATCTAGATCAACTTAAAGAACCACAAGAAAGAAGTTCAGCCTAATGAGATCATAGCATGACTTTTCTCTGAAGCTTAAACAGTGGCTAATTTTCTTCCATGATGTTAATGAAACTGTCATTATATTCCCATGGTTTTTGTCTAGGTAACAGGCAAAATATTCTTCAGAAGCTTTTCAACAGCTGTTTTCCCCGGCATCTCACAAAGGGACAAGGATCACTTCCCCTCCTTTTTTTTTTTTTTAAAAAAAGTTCAACGAATAGGACTCTTGACTCCTGAACACTATTAAATGAGTTACCACCCTTCGGGCTTCTAAACCTCAAGAAATTTTGAAATATTGTCTTAACACTCTATATATCATCTAAAGGAAGATGGACACCTAGAATAGATTATGGCAAACAGAGAAAAAAAATATCCTGTAGCTACGAGCTTTCCCCTCAGCAATAGCCCAAAGTATCTGCTGAATACATGGGCACTTTGAAAATCGGTTTACAACATGACTTCAACTTTCCCCATTTTTCTTGTCCTTGCAAATGTTATAAATATACTTATAAATCTTATAAATATACTTATACAGTATAAAACAGCTGTGAATTCTATCCCTGGCTTGCCCGATCTGTGTTAAAATGGTTTTGTTCTCTGATCCAACAAGGCAGAGTTTGTTATGTTAAAACTTTTCCAAAATCAATTCAGCCAGTGACCTCTAATGAAGCTGACATTTAATAAGATATATCGGTTGCTCAGACAGTACATGACTGTTCACTTCAATGCCTGATACCTGTCCTGAGAGCTCTGATCTGAGATTTCTTGTTCTTTTGAGAGATGGATTGTTTTTTTTAAAAAAAAACAAATTTTATCTATTATTCCTCTTTTGTCTGGGAAAAGTCATAGATTTAAAAAAAACCAAAAAACGACAAGGCCATTCAAAGGGCCACGTCAGCTTTGCTCACAGTTCTGCCATGGCCACTGATGAAGAAGCAATTTAACATCAAATCAATCATGAAAGGAGGATCAAGAAAAGTCTGCCATCTTAGGTAAGGTGATGTGATTTTCATTTTGTGTGTGTGACAATTTTCAGATAATTTCCTAAATGTCCTCTCTTTTTCCCCCCAGAGTTTCTGAAGCCTAGACTAACCTTTCTGAAACTGTGTAACATGTCTACAACTGGGCCTTCTCTAAGCTGAGTGAAATCCACTTAAAAAACAAACAAAAATCAAATAGGTTCAAGATCCAGACGGATCTTGACAGACTTGAACACTAGGCTGTATCTAACAAAATGAAATTCAATGTAGAGAAAAGTTAAGCAAGAAAAACCAAAAGTACACATATAGACTGGGTGAAACCAGGCTTAAAAGCAGTAACTGTGAGAGGGATCTTGGAATCTTAGTGGACAACCAGCTAAATATGAGCCAACAGTGTGCGGCAGCAGCCAAAAAAGCCAATGCAATCCTAAATTGCATTAACAAAGGGATACAATCAAGATCAAGTGAGGTACTAATACCACTCTATAAAGCCTTAGTTAGACCACACCTAGAATACTGCATGCAGTTTTGGTCACCACACTATAAAAACGAGACTTTAGAAAGAGTGCAGAGAAGAGCAACCAAGATGATTAGGGGACTGGAGTCTAAAATATACAATGAACAGTTGCAAGTACTCAGTATGACTAGTCTAGTGAAGAGAAGGACCAGGGGAGACATGATAGCAGTGTTCCAGTATTTGAGGGGCTACCGACCAGGGGAGACATGATTTGAGGGGCTGCCACAGAGAGGAAGGGGTCAAGCTATTTTCCAAGGCACCTGAAGGCCAGGCAAGGAATAATGGATGGAAACTGAACAAGGAGAGATTCAACCTGGAAATGAGAAATTTTCTGACAGTGAGAGCAATCAACCAATGGAATCGCTTGCCTTCAGAAGTTGTGGGAGCTTCATCACTGGAAGCTTTCAAGAAGAGACTGGACTGCCATCTGTCAGAAATGGTGTAGGGCCGTGATGGCGAATCTATGGCATGCATGCCAGAGGTGGCACGCAGAGCCCTTTCTGTGGGCACGCGCACCATCGCCAGCTGCTCTTCTGGGTTCCATCATGCGCATGCGCATGGGACAGCTGGTCTCTTTCAGGTTCCGGCGCACGCATGCGCACCGGCCAGCTAGTCTTCAAATGCATGTGTCAGAACCTGGAAGAGAGCAGCTGGCCGGTGCACATACATGTGATGGAACCTGGAAGAGTAGCTGGCCACCGCGTGCATGAGCACCAGCCAGCTGCTCTCTTCCGGTGCTCCGGCTCCCCGGCTCCAATTTCGGCACTCGGTGCCGAAAAGGTTAGCTGTCACTGGTGTAGGGTCTCCTGCTTGGGTGGGAGGTTGGACTAGATGACCTACAAGGTCCCTTCAACTCTGTTAATCTGTTCTGTTAAAACCTCCACTAAAATGCCAAATAAGAAGCTCCACCCCTTTGTGTGTGCAATATCATAGTAATGCTGGAAAAATGGAGGGCTTACATCAGAATGACGAAATCCTACTTACATCAATATGACATCATAGTTGCTGCTGCTGCTGTATGGCTAGCAGGGGTAAACGAACTGGAATTCACTCATCATGAGCTGTGGTGAGCGTGATCCTGACAGATCCTCTGCCAAAGCAGAGGAAGGAGATGACAACTGGAAAGGCATTTCTTAAGCCAGTTTGATTTCTAATTTATTTGCTCATAGGAATCAAATAACTAAATATTATAATGCAGAAAAGCCCAAAGATTTGTTGCAGGATTACATATTCTGCATAGATAGTTTCCCCTGCAGATTGAAGATATAGTTTTCAGGGCTGGTAGAAACTATTTATTTGCTAAGTTCACACCACACCAGAAAGTGCTTTATCTTTCCATTTGCACATTACATAGATCCAATGTATTCAATAAACTATCATGAATGAAACTAAAATTCAGTAACATGTACAAACCAGATTTGTGGCTGGATAAATATAGCTATATATACCTTGTACAATAACTATCAGTGCCTGTTTTCTCACGTCCATAGCACTGTACTATAATGAGACTTTAAGGCACATCATATATATAAACTTTAGTCTCTATAAAATATTAGTGTACAATATTGATTCATACCCTTTAATACTTTAATTGAAAGTATGTACAGGTAGTCCTCAACATACAAAAGTTTGTTTAGTGACCATTCAAAGTGATAACGGCACTGAAAAATGTGATTTATGACCATTTTTCACAGTTACGACCTTTGCAGCATCCCCATGATCATGTGATCAAAAATCAGATGCTTGGCAACTGGTTCATATTTATGACCTTTGCTGTGTCCCAGGGTCATGTGACCAGCTTTTTGCAACCTTCTGACAAGCAAAGTCAATGGGGAAGCCAGAGTCACTTAACAACCAGATAACAACTGCAGTGATTCACTTAACAACTGTGCCAAGAAAGGTCATAAAATGGGGCAAAACTCGTTTAAGAAATGTCTCACTTAACAACAGAAATGTTGGGCTCAATTGTGGTCATACGTTGAGGACTACCTGTACTTTCATATTTCATTTGGATGGCATTGATCAAGAAGTTGGGTAGTTCTTGCTGTTCATGCCTATATTTGTTTTGGTGGACCATTAGATTGAAGAACCATTCAGAACTTTTTTTTTTTCTATTGTCTCCCCAAATCAAAAAAAGCAGCTCTGGTTTCCTGGACTTCCTTTCGGCACCTCTCTAGGTGGACCAGGGTCTGATACATTCCTTTTGCTCGTAATGAGCTTTCAGTCAAGACATTGATCAATAGCAGAAACTAACAGATCTGTCTCTATTCCTTGTTTCTCTATCTTGAATCTGCCAAGATAGATTAGACCATTGCCAAGGTCACACCATATGTTGCAAGTGAATGAAAAGATATCTGCTTGACTTTTTATAGGACCAGACGGCAGAAAGACAGGACTATAGCTAAAATGTGTGCACTGTGACAGATTAAATCTGCATCAAGGTCACAAAGGATATTTTAGTGGACCTTTTGACACACCTGAGCATGAAAACACAATTTCCATCAGACAGACAGGTTTCTGCTGGCTAGAAAATTAATTCAAGAAAAGTAATGCATCTCTGGGTAAAGAGAAGTGCTTTGCTTTGGTGTGAAAGTCTAATTCCAGTTTCCAAACACTCCTGCCTAAATTGTGGCACTCCCAAACAAGAGGTTTTCTAAATGTGTTTGGATGGCAATACTAATTGGGAATTCTGCATTTTGCAGAACATGCTATGGGAAGAGCCGAGGTGGCGCAGTGGTTAGAGTGCAGCACAGCAGGCTACTTCAGCTGACTGCTAGCTGCAGTTCGGCGGTTCAAATCTCACCGGCTCAAGGTTGACTCAGCCTTCCATCCTTCTGAGGTGGGTAAAATGAGGACCCAGATTGCTGGGGGCAATATGCTAACTCTGTAAACCGCTTAGAGAGGGCTGTAAAGCACTATGAAGCGGTATATAAGTCTAAGTGCTATTGCTAAGTCTAAGTGCTATATGACTAACATAGAATAAACCTGCTTTTTTAAAAAAATGAATATTTGATTTACAATACAATAAGATTTAACTAAAGGTATACCAGTAGAAACAGCAAGTACTAAATAGCCCAGCCACTGGGATTTTTTTGAATCAGCTAAATGCACTTTGAAGTTGGCATGATTCAAAGAATATTAGATTTGATTAAAAAAAAATAGGATAAGCTAGAAGGAAAAAACTGCAAAGTGACTACAGCTGTTTAATTTTTTTAGAAGAATAGGATGGAAATAGCAGGAATTATAGACCCTTTAGACCAGGGGTCTCCAACCTTGGCAACTTTAAGCCTGGAGGACTTCAACTCTCTGGGATTTGAAGTCCTCCAGGCTTAAAGTTACCAAGGTTGGAGACCCCTGCTTTAGACAACTTTAAATGCCCTGGCTACTTTAAGTGGGATTTTTTACCCAATTTATTTTTGAAATACTCGCTTGTCTTTTAAAGCAGAGGTAGCTGGCCTGAGGAAAGAATATCATAGTGCCCTCCAAACTGTTTAGCAAAAAGCCCATGGAGAAGTTGCGCTGAAGAAGTGCAGAAAGTGTTCCATTCACTCTAAAAATAATAACTTTTAAAAACTGTTAAAAATAAAGACTAATAATAGAAAAGTCTACCACCCTGATTACTTGTTTTTCTGAACTGACATACTTGTTGGCATCTCATTACCAACATTAGCCTTTTGGGGGAATGATTTCACAGGTTGAATTGTGAAGTATGTGTGCCATTGTGAATATTGTGTGTATCTATTTGTACCTCTATCATCTATCAATCATCCATCATCCATCATCTATCTCTAATCTCAGTACCATCTCTCTCTCAATCTCTCTCATCTCTATCCCTATATCATCTCTGTCTCTATATCTCTACCTCTATCATCATATGTAGAAACTAATCAAGGAGAGAAGCAACTTAGAACTAGTGGAACAACTTGCCTCCAGAAGTTGTGAATGCTCCAACACTGGAAGTTTTAAAGAAGAGATTGGATAACCATTTGTCTGAAGTGGTGTAGGGTTTCCTGCCTAATCAGGGGGTTGGACTAGAAGACCTCCAATGGCCCTTCCAACTCTTTTATTCTATGCTATTCTATTCTATTCTATGCTATTCTATACTATTCGAGTCTATTCGATTCTATTCTATTCTATTCTATTCTATTCTATTCTATTCTATTCTATTCTATTCTATTCTATTCTCTATTGGGAAAAGGTATTTGCAAGAATTAAAAGGTGTAAGACAGGAGAACTGAAAGTACTGAATAACTGCAATAGATTGGACACAGACTAACAAGGCATCTGCCACAGGTTCGAAAGGTAGATTAAGATTTAAGGAAGAATAGATTAAATCAATATAGGTTTGAGAAAAAGAAAAATAGACCAGATTTTCTTGAGAAAGAGGAGCAAAATAAGCATGGGCTTCTTCTTCCAAGAAAACCTATCCAAATAATCTCTAGAAGAAAGTGATGAAAATACCAGAGCAGATAACTCTTATAAGCATGGTTTTCAGAAGGTACTAAGACTGTATGATGTCCAAATCTAAATCTAAAAAGGTGCTTTGGATTCCATAGATTCTCTAGCTATTCTCTCCAACAAATTCAAAAAATAAATTGCAATCCAGAGAAGAGGATGACCAGCAGTTATCTGGATAGGTTTAATTACAGTGCCAATGAGTGCATTTTTGGAAGATCTGAAAGACCATGTTATGGACAGATCATTAAGGAGAAAAATTATTTATTTAGTCACTAGGAATCCGCAACACTTGGCATTCAATCATCACCAAGAATTAACTAGGTTAGCAAGGCTGAATGTATTTTATATGAAATTCTGTGTAACTGTTGCTTCTGCTTGGTTTTCTATATTCCCCTTTCCCTAATAAACTCCTTTCTATATCTAGAAATTTGATTTCATTGACTTTAATGAATTTCCTATTAAACATTTTGCCACATACAAGTTCCACAGCTATTCCTGAGATTTCAGAATTTATAGAATCATAGGGTTGAAACAATCATACAAGGTTTATTAAATTCAGTATTCCTGGGTTTTGGCAGGAAGATACAAAGCATCTTCCTTTCTAATTTTCTGTGGATTAGGAAAGACCCTAATTGGAAAGATTAAAAACTCTCCAATTCCCTAGTACCGTGTTTCCCCGAAAATAAGACCCCGTCTTATATTTTTTTGAACCCTGAAATAAGCACTTGGCCTTATTGCCATACACTCAAAAGCCCGATTGGGCTTATTATCAGGGGATGTCTTATTTTGGGGAAAACAGGGTATCAGAGTATCAGAGGTTCAGTCTGGCAAGTGGCAGCCTATCATACTGATCATTTATTTATTGGACACTTTTTGGAATAAATAAATTGCCAGAGAGGTTTTAAATTAAGCTCCTGTTTTATTTTACCTGGGAAATGATTTTTCCCCCTGAATCATAGATCAAACTCTAAATTCCAAATTCTAGTTGGGAATATTCAGAATAGCACATTTTTTTCATTCTATCTGTATCTGGCAGATAACAGTTGCTGTTGTTTTTTAGGTTTGTGTGTGTGTGTGTGTGTGTGTGTGTGTGTGGGGGAGTGAGAGAGAGCGAGAGAGAGAGATCC
>QLTV01000597.1:237348-251434 GCA_003457575.1 Thermophis baileyi | reverse complement strand
TCCCTCTCCCTCTCCCTCTCCCTCTCTCTCTGCTATAACTTGGAATATGAAGCCTGGAATGTTATTCAAGTCCCATCTCCAAAATTGTGCCTCCTGGGCCTATATTGTAACACGATTGATACGTGCTTTGAGGATTCCAGAGAGCGCGTGCCGCAAGCAAAAAAGCTCTCTTCACATCTTGCAACTCAGATGTGTTACCAACTTTGGTCTCTTTCATGTAGCTCTCTTTATTTTCTCATTCTCTTCAGTCTGCCCATCTTGACTTTCCAACCGATAATTTGTCCCGAAAATAAAACATCCTCATCCCCATTTCTTCATGCTCAGTAGCGATGGCTCTGCTGTAGCCTTTCTCATCCAGCAGACTCCAAAGTGAAAAAGGCTCACTGCCATGTTGATTATTGGAACAGGTCACTAAGTCCTTAAGAAAATGCAGTCAATGCTATTTGGCTTATGAACATGGAAATGGAGAAGGGCTGGCTGTTCTCGCTCTTTGATCTTTTGCTAGAATTTCAAAATGGAAATTATCACTGCCACCAAAGAGAGAAGAGAGAGAGGGAGGGTGGGAGATGGAGAGAGAGAGAGAGAGAGAGAGAGAGAGAGAGAGAGAGAAGTTCTAACTAGAATACAGATATTGATTCATTCTGCAATCTAGGGAGTACAAGTTAAATAGATAAAACTAAATTAATCTTTAGAGAAACCAAATGTAGTTTAATACTACAGTAGTTTAATAGTCACTTTTTCTTTACTTCATTTCCTAGGGAGTAACTGGCTGTAAAAAATTTCCTACTCATATCCTAAGTATTCTGTCTCTCCCTCCCTCCCTCCCTCCCTCCCCCCTCTCTCTCCTCATCCCCCCATTTTAACTTGAAATTGTCAAATACTAGATTTGTTTCTAAAATTTCCAAGTATTTTCAACTCAAGGGAGTCATAGTCTTGTGAACTATGCACTATTAATAACAGGTCTTTATTCAGTAAGTTAAAGAAGAAATTAAATTGTTTTATGATATAATAGCAGTATTGTTTGCAATACTTAGATAACATCAGGAAAGAAATTATCATCTGTCACTGAACATGATTTGCTACATTTTCAATGGTGCCCAGATAGTTATAGCTAGTTCATCATTAAATGGCAGACTATTGGATTCCTGATCAAGATAGATGAAGCCAGGCCATGATTCTTCTGAAATGTTCCATTTTGAATGTGATAGAACAGCATGAAATTAATTTTGCTGGAGTTTTGTCTTTCATCCACTGATGTGTCACTGATTTTTAAAAAATCTATGTCTTTGGCACATATTAAGAAGAGATACAGTTTATTAAATATTTTTTTAGAGACAGATCCAAATAAATAATTCTTATTTTGTCTGCCAGGTTGCAGTGTTAGTATAATACCTTTGAAAATCCTTCTTTCCTCTACTGATGCTCAAATTCAGAATACAGAACACATTTATTCTGCTTATCCTTGGCTTCTGAAAATGAAATATATTTCTAGTTGAGTGCAAATCTATTTGCTAGAACCAATACTTAGGACTGATCTTATTTCAAAGTAGGTAGATATTGCAGATATAATTCATTTTATTATTTATTTATTTAGCTTATTATATATTATCTTCATGGTTTTCCCAGTTGCAATGTATGGCTGTGAAAGTTGGACCATAAAGAAGGCTGAGCGCCAAAGAATTGAGGCCTTTGAACTATGGTGCTGGAGAAGACTCCTGCGAGTCCCTTGGACTGCAAGGCGATCAAACTGGTCAGTCCTTGAGGAGATCAACCCTGACTGCTCTTTAGAAGGCCAGATCCTGAAGACGAAACTCAAATACTTTGGCCACCTAATGAGAAGGAAGGACTCACTGGAGAAGAGCCTAATGCTGGGAATGATTGAGGGCAAAAAAAGAAGGGGACAACAGAGAATGAGGTGGCTGGATGGAGTCACTGAAGCAGTCGGCGTGAGCTTAAATGGACTCCTGGTGATGGTAGAGGACAGGAAGGCCTGGAGGAACGTTGTCCATGGGGTTGTGATGGGTCAGACACGACTTCGCGACTAACAACAACAACAACAACATATTATCTTCCTGAATCTATGGAACACCATTGATGAAGTTATCTATTGGTTTGGGGTCAGACATCACAAGCGTTCTAGTGATATTCCATTGTATATTGTGGTAAGAAAATAGATGTATCAAACAAAATGGCTGTACCTTCTTCCTCCCTCTATTTTGGACATGAACAGAGTAAAATGCAACTTCATTCTTTTCCTAATCCTATCAATTCCTCTCTGTTTCCAGGCAAGGACAGCAAATCCCATATAAACCATAAAATAGAAGACTCATTCATCCATAATACAGCTGGAAAGCAGGTCTAATAAGGGAATTGCAACATATTAATAAGATGCTCCATTCATGCTCCATGGGTGTACTTGAATGGATTAAGTATCAGTGCCTTAACAATGCATTGCTGTCCCTCCTAAAAATAAAGTTTTGAGTAACAAATCAACTCAATGTACACTGACAAGGACCTGCTTAGCTTCCCCAAATGTTGCCAACAAATCAGATCCCTACGATCACTCATCTTGCAGTTTTCAACTTGTATAAAAATCTTTCCTTACTCTAAGTTGAGGAATCCTCTTTCTTGTAAAGTTGGGAGCCAACAATCATGGACTAGATGGTGGTTATATCTCCTCAGTGTGGTCCTCTAATCTTCTGGATTTTCCATGACCTTTATCATTACTCCAGGCAGGGTCAGAAATGTTGAACTGTTGTACAAATGATAGGATAGTGTGAGGAACCGGATGCACAGAAAGAAACATTGATTTTATCTGATCAAGACTGAGATAATGTTGGTCAGTAAAGTTTGATTGCCAGTTGAAGTCCAGTTGAATAGCTTGAATCCCTTCTCTGGCACTGTATATTTATCTCTCAATATGTTATATATTAGAACTAATATATAGTGCCTCAGCACTATTTTTTGTTTCTTCTCACTTTCTTAGACCTGTGTCCTATTTGTGTCACAAAGATCTGTTAAAACACAATTTCTCCATTTATGGTAACAGTCAATAAGGTAGAAATTAAAATATTTAGGCAGAAATTAAAACCACTGCATGTAGTGGTTTTTCCCCCCTTTCAAATCTGAACAAGTTATTTTCCTCAGCTACACCAGTAAGGATACAGGTAATCCCTGACTTACAACAGTTCATTAGTGACCATTCAAAGTCAGTTATAACAGCACTGGAAAAAGTGACACTTACAACCATAGTAGCTGACCGTAGATCATGATCACATGATCAATGTTCATATGCTTGGCAACTGATTCATATATATATGACAGTTGCAGTGATCACCTTTTGTCACCTTCTGACAAGCAAAGTCAATGGGGAAGCCGATTCGTTTAACAACCATGTTACTAATTTAACAACCGCATTGATTCACTTAAAAAGAACTGCACTTCACTTAGCAAGAAAGGTCGTAAAATGAGACAAAACTCACTTAACAAAAGTCTCTCTTGGCAATAGAAATTTTGGACTCAATCGTGGTGGTAAGTCGAGGATTATCTGTATAGAAGAGCAGTAGGGTGAACTGGTTAAGGTAGTTGCTTAATATTACATTAGAAAGCTAGCTTTCAATGTACAAAGAAATAACAATAGCACTTAGACTTATATACCGCTTCACAGTGCTTTACAGACCTCTCTAAGCGGTTTACAGTGTCAGCATATTGCCCCCAACAATCTGGGTCCTCATTTTACTGACCTCGGAAGGATGGAAGGCTGAGTCAACCTTGAGCCGGTGAGAATCGAACTACCAAACTGCTGGCAGGTGGCAGTCAGCAGAAGTAGCCTGCAGTACTGCATTCTAACCACTGCGCCACCACGGCTCTAAATCATAGCCTAAATCATGGAATGCTGTGTATAAGCTCATTGTATATGAAAATATCTTCTTTTGCTTTCATAGTTTATCAAACCGTTTTCAAAGCTCTTTTACTTAGTTCCGTATTGACATAGTAACACAACAGCTGGACATTATAATAAATGGTTTTTTCTCCTGGCTACATTTATATAAAGGTCTACATCCAAACTGTGCATGTGCAAACATTTATTTGCTAATTATTTTAAATCTTGCCTTTAAAAAAAGAAACACGGACCAAGTGGAGCCGAGGTGGCGCAGTGGTTAAAGTGCAGTACTGCAGCTACTTCAGCTGACTGCTAGCTGCAGTTCGGTGGTTCAAATCTCACCAACTCAAGGTTGACTCAGCCTTCCATCCTTCCGAGGTGGATAAAATGAAGACCCAGATTGTTGGGGGCAATATGCTGACTCTGTGAACCACTTAGAGAGGGCTGTAAAGCACTGTAAAGCAGTATATAAGTCTAAGTGCTATTGCTATTGCTAAGTACACGAACAATATTACTCATGTGATGGGTCTGCTTTCAGCCATTCCTTCATGCTGGCTCTTCATATGTTCTTGCATCCATACAGATGCCCAAAGAAAACAATTTGCAGTTGCTTTAGTGATAAATAGATAAGAGGTGAAGTTAAGAAAATAAGAACATAAGCAGTGCCCTGATGAATTGAACTCCTGGCCTATCTGGCCTAGCAATCTGTTCTCATAGTGACCAACCAACTACAGCTAGTATTTGGCCGGCAACCAAATGACTGGTCAACCCACTTGTCTCCCAGCAGAATCTGAGAAGAAATAGTTCTTATAGGAGAAAAAGGGGTGGCAGATATAGAGAAGCAACATCCAGGCCAGGTGTCTGAGAAAAAGCTTGAAGTGACGGCTGGCAGCTAAACTGGCTAACATTAGTTTAGACAGTTCAAGTGGCTTGTAAAGAGAGATTGTTGGTTTCAATGCAGAGAAAGGTAACTTAATGCCTTTAAAATAGATTTGACAATGTTTATAACTGTTCATGAGAGGTCTGAGGTCCATGAAACATTTGAGGAGATGATCTGGGGAAAGAGTGCTGAAGACGATGAGTATCTCCATGGGGCAAATTATTAAAGCAGAGACCCTAGTGAGGTTCCAGATGACAGATAGAAGAATGAAAGTCAAAGGTTATACCAGCGATCTCAAAAGCAGTTGCCTTTTCCACTTACTGTATTTAAGGGTAGGAAGGCTTACCTGTAGGTCGGGGCAAAATTCCAGTAGAGAATCATAATATTAATATTCACTAGAGCTTAATGTTGCACTGGCAAAATGCTCTCATTTATATACTTTTGAAACATCATCTTATCAGCAAGTGTTGTGACCCAGCGCGGCAAGCCCCCAGGAAACGACACACACACACTGTTTTCCAAAACAAAGAAGACTTTACCACTAATAAATGCAGCTTAGTAGCAAGTTGGTTACAGGTTCTTGTTGAAACTCACAGAACAATTTGGCCGGGATTCCAAAATACAAAACTACAAACAGGTCATTAAGTCCATAAATTATCCTCCCTTGCTGGAGTTGGCCGAGAGCCCAGACTGGAGTTATTCCAAAGTTCAAACAGCAGCCGGACAAAATACTTGCGTTGTTTCCAGCAGGAGTTTCCACTGTGAGGCAACCTTAAATAGTCTTAGGGCGTGGCCCATCTGCCTGCAGGTTTACCTGTGAGGAGACCTCCTCCTACAGAGCCACTCTTGCCGGCTAGCTGCCCTGCGTGCCCTAGCATCAATCAGAGGCTCCTCCTCTTCACTGGAGTCACTTAACTCCTGCTGGGGAGGTGCAGAAGGCCCTGGTTGATTATCGTCCTCTGGCCCTGCATCCTCCTCAGTCTCGGACTCAGGTGCCGGAGATACAGACTGATCTTGCCACCCCATGGTCGGTTCTTGGTCTTCCGGATCCATGAGCAGCTGCGCAGGACTTGGGCAAGCCACAACAGCAAGAGAGGAGAAGACCTATTGTTTTGATATGCAGAGAAGTTGGAAACTGTAAATTGTAATTGCTAAGCTTAGCTGGAAATGAAACAACTTACACTATGTGTTTCAGGAGTAGTTTGAATACAAAGGGAATGAAAAAAAATACAATGCTGTTTTGCACTGTCTCTTTCAATCAAATCCTTCAAACCCTTAAATGTATCCCATGACAAGATTAATAATTCTGGAGCTATTAAGTCAGGCAGAGTATAAGGGATGTGTAATAAATAAATAATCTAATTGCATGTTTAAAAGCAGTTCTACAAGCCTATAAAAGTTTTATCTCTAAAGGACTTTGATAGGTTTTCTATTAAATTATACTAAAAATGAATTACACTTTGCTAAGTGACTGCCCTTCTTGAATTGCTTGAAACTATGAAATCATTCTCCTCTGTAGTCTATTTTTATCATCGGAGGAAGGGTAGCAAAAGGTTACTTACAAGACCCTTTCTGTTAATAATTCAATGAGAAATGACAGCTTTTATCATCTTCCATTTAGTTATTTGTGCTGAAATGCACAAGCAATTGTCGAATGGCTGCCCTATTGCTTTAAAATATTGATGAATAAGTCAGTAGTTACAAGCATAAGAATTTTAGAGTCTTCAACAAGGTAAACACAACAGGGTCTCATATATGAATCAACCACCTTTGGAAAAAGTAACATTTTCTCTCTCTTGGTTGTTGTTGTTGTTTTGAATTTTTGTTTTATCAGATCAAATCTAGGTTTCTTCAGCTTTGTTAGTGGTCTTACCTCCTTCTAGCTCTTATGTTCTATATCAAAGGTAGTCACTGCAAATTTCAAAAGGCCTTTGCAAACAATCTGACAATGGGAAAAATAGGCAAGCAGCAATAGGTAACTTCATCTGCTTTAAGATCTAACCCCAGACACTTGCTTTAGCACTATCCACACTGTCCGGTGTCCCCCAAAACATAACTTTTGTGGAAGTTGTCCTTGTCTAACAACCCCAATGGTTGTGTCAACATCCAGATCAAGAATCCAAATAAAACTCCAGATTCATTCTGTTTCCGAAAATCTTACTGTTTATTGAATACACTGCATGGTAATGTTGATGCAAAACTGACTCTGAGATTCCCAGACACCAGTTCATAGAATTAAACAATAATTTCCCCAGCCAAACCCCCAGCCTCTCATGTAGTCCATGTAAACAAGTTCACTTTGTTATGGGAACCGTCTGCTTCATCTCCACATCTGCTACGATGTCCTTGAAAAGGTTTCAGGCTCTCACAGGTTGTTTGCCATACCCATATTCAATATTTTAAGATTCCTTTTAATTTGCTTGTATGCTCAATTGTACTTTTACATACTGTGATCAGGCAATACAATCTTGGGTGTTCCTTGACAGGAACAGCATCTAAGGTAAGAGGCAACTTTCAAGGTATTGGGGAGTGCCAACCATGATAAAATAGGGGATTGTAGAGTGGCATCATCATTTCCCTTGCTGTGTCAACCTGTCAGTATACCCTTGTAATTACGGTGGGAGGAACTGAAAGCATTCATGAGAAACCATCTTGCCTCTGATTTGTCTTTTCTCTTTCTTTTCCTGGATTTTAAAACAAGAAAGTGATTCAATTCTCTTCCAGGAGGCAATGCTTGTTGATCGTAACTGTGCTTCTTAGTGGAATGAGGTGATCTCTTGGCAAAATAAACTAAGCAGGAGGAAATTTCCTACACCACTGCAGTTCAGTCCATGCAAGGAACTGTTTGCATTCAAATAAGGAAACAGAAGAAAATTAAGGTCCAGGGTGAAGTGACATCTCCTTTTATTCTTCCCATGGAAAGTCAGACAGAACTCTCTGTTTCTTTCTCTCTCTTGTAAAAGAATTCATTAACACAGGAATCAAAATTCAACCCAGTGTTATCTTCTGATGAATAGCTTGGAGGGAACTGCTTTGGACTAGAGGGCATAGAAATTACAGAAATAAATAAATAAACCATGACTACTTAATAGAAGCTCTAAGCAGGTGCTGCTACTTCATTAGTCTACGAATAAACCCTTCAATGCCAGTATGCAACAGGATTTATCCTATTTAGATAAGCATATTCTATTGGATGTGGGATGACCATTTGTACAGAACTGTGAAGTGGATTTTTTTTTAAAAGGGCAACTTAGGCAGTTCTCACTATATAGATTGCAATTAATATTGGCCTCCATAACATATTTTTGTATGAATTACAATTATAGGTCTGAAGGGATTCAAATGCTAAGGAAATATTCCCTCAAAACATTATAACAGCCTTTATTAACCTTGTACTATTGGACAGTTGCAACAAGTCCACTCCCATGTATGATATATTTAGGTGTATGCTGCAACTTAGATATTGCTCTTTAGCAGAGGGCTTGGATATAATGGCATTGCTTTACTGCATGCATGGGAAATGAAGTGAAAATTGTTGAGACATTATCCAGTTAAGACTAGGATAATGTTGAAAGCATAAAAAAGACAACATGAATAATAAAACCAAGGCCAATTGATGGGAACAGAGAGATGTTAACAATGATATGGTAGAGCAACAAGATACACTGTAAAACCTACACCAGGCAGCAAGCTCAGGGCAAGAAAAAAGATATCTCAGGACCTACACTGCTTGTTTGCAAATATCAGCACATGGAACGAGCAAAATATGACAGATAGGAGAAGGAAAATAAAATATGTCTCGATACTTTGACAGTAAAAAACACATGGCACATAACACAGGTACTGATAATAAAAACTTGGAAAGGCTGAAGACAGGGCATGAGGAACTTCAATATTATATTTAGGATAAGGAATATTTCACATTAAGACTGAATATTTGGCTTGCCCCTCTATCCCTAAAAAAATAATAATAATCTGTAATGACATGTGGGAAAGACAGAGTGGAGAAGATATGCTGCCTAGGGAGCAATCAGATAAGAGACAACACAGCCCACAGTTGCATAATGGCAGAGCAAGAGGCTCAGAAGGAATTCTTCCTAAGTTATTGGCCTGCAAATGTGACAGTGGGACAGTTGCACTTTCAGACTTGCAAGAGTCATAGCATTATAGAGTCATAGAATCATAGAGTCTAGAATCATAGAATCATCATAGAATCATCATAGAATTCTATGGAAGGGACCTCAGAGGTCTTCTAGTCAAACTCCCTGCCCAAGGCAGGAGTCTTTATTCTATCTCAGACAAATGATTGGCCAATCTTTTCTTGAAAACCTCCAGTGATGGAGCACCCACAACTCCAGAAGGCAAGCTGTTCCATTGATTAATTCCCACTGTCAGGAAATTTCTCCTTAGTCCAGGCTGGATTGCCCTCTGATGAGCTTTTACCTATTGCTTCTTGTCCTGCCCTCGGGTGATTTGGAGAACAAAGGTACCCCTGTGATAGTCCTTCAAGTATTGGAAGATGGTGATTTGAACTCATCTAAAGTGGATAGGTGTTCTCTTACCAATTTCTTGCCTGTTTTGACTTGTATTCCTGTTATGTGTCCCATAGTGCTGCTTTTGAAAGACTGACTATCCTTTTCCTTATGCATAAAGACGTGCAAAAAAGGGAATTAAGTAGTTCTGCTTTCTTCCTGCTGCCCATCACCTTCTTGACATCTTCGCCTATTAGTGGACCAAACATTTTTCTTGACTTTTTTCTTGTTTCTTACATATTGAAAGAAACTTTTTTTGGGGGGTAATTTTTGGCATTTGTTGCAAGTCTTAGTTCATTCTGCGCCTCAGCTTTCCTAACTTTGTCCTTGCACATTTGGGCTATTTGCTGGTATTCTGTTCTAGTTATGTGTCCCTCTCCATTTTTTATACTTGTCCTTTTGTTCTCTCAGTTTTGTCAGAGAGTCCATTATGCAACCATACTGGTTTCGTTGGAACCTTGTTTTTCTTTCTCTGTGGTATTATGTTTCATTGGGCTTTTATAATCTCATTTTTCAGGGTTTCCCAAGCATCTTGAGTTGTTTTCCCCTTTAGGAGTTCCATCCATGGAATACTTCATAAACTCTCTCTTAGTTTGTTGAAGTCAGTTCTCTTAAAGTCTAAGACATTAATCTATTGCATTATGTTGAATTCCAGTATGACATGGTCACTCTATCCCAAAGTTCTCACAACTTCAACCCCATCTATGATTTCATTCCTATTAGTGAGACTTCAGTCCAGAATATCTGACCCTCTAGTTCCTTCCTCTACATTTTGAAATTCATCAGCTACCACATCAGGAATAAGTTTGATCTCCCACTTGCTGCAGAGTTCATCTCCCAGTTGATGTCTGGGTAGTTAAGCTATTTAAATTAATCCATTAATGTAGTTTTACAATAAAATAAAATTAGCTTATTTTGTTTTGTTTCTTCTCTAGTAAGGCTTATCAGCTGGTAAGGCTGATAAGATCTCACAGATAACTTATTTTATGTTGAGAATTAAGATCAGTTAAATGAAGTATAAGATTTTTTCCTTGGGACCATGCCAATATCCTCAAGATAGATTGGAACTCTAGCTTCTATAATTTCCAGCCATCATGGACATCAACATACTAGGTTTATTTACTCTCACATTTACCTCTTTCCCTTCTTCTAGAAGTTCAAGCTAGACATCTATGGCTAGATTGCGTGTGAACCCAAAAGATCATCATCAACCTTATACACTGCTGAATTTCCCAAACACATCTGGAAGCTTGGGTGCATTATTTTATAACACCATCCCAGAAACATAGGAGAAAAAATGATTAATTAATTGGAAATAATTGTATTGTGTGCAAAATATCGTATTTGTATCCAGTCACAACAATATGAGTTTGATGTCTTTGAAAGCTTTAGTTCTTTTGAATGTTGAATGTATGTTAAACAATTTTTGTAGTGCTAATGAAGGCATCTGCACACCACACTCTCCCAGTGCTGGTGACATTTATTGATTCTGACAAGTAACTTGATGTTGTCCAGTAGCAGGTCACTTGGAATGTAGAAGCATATTGAAAGCAAGATAAATGTCAACATCATTAATGTCATCAGAGTCTTTCAAAATGAGAACTATACAGAGTATGTAATCTATACCAAAATGATACTTTATGAAGTCTGGCATCCAAAGGGATTTGTTCATTTCTACAGAAATGAACTTTAGCATCTTATTTAAAGATTCCTATGCCGATTGGTGATGGGTAACCTTTAAGAAATGGGAAGGATAAATTTCTAGCTGTTTTAAATTTGAGTTCATGGTATCTATGTTCTTATTAGAACAGAACAGTTGGAAGGGATCTTAGAGGTCTTCTAATCCAACCCACTGCTCAGGCAGGAAACCCTATACCATTTCAGACAAATGGTTGTCCAATGTCTCCTTTAAAACTTCTAGTGTTGGAGCATTCACAATTTCTGGAGGCAAGTCACTGCATTGATTAATTGCTCTAATTGTCAAAAATTTCTCCTTAGTTCTAGGTTGCTTCTCTCCTCCATTAGTTTCCATCCATTGCTTCTTGTCCTGCCTTCAGGTGCTTTGGAGAATAGCTTGACTCCCTCTTCTTGAATGCTAAAACAGGCTATTTTATCAGTACCAGATTGTGTGTGTGTGTGTGTGTGTGTGTGTGTGTGTGTGTGAGAGAGAGAGAGAGAGAGAGAGAGAGAGAGGACGGGAAAGAGAGAGAAAGAGAGAGAGCGAGAGAGAGAGAGAGAGAGAGAGAGAGAGAGATTTGAAGACCTTTGAAGACATGGAACTGTAGTAAATATTTGGGTTTTGGAGGGGCTTCAAGCATCAATATTATATTAAGGGAAATAAATAAAATAAGATCTGCCTATATCATCAAATTTGAGTCCATGATGTAGGTAATTTTTATGAATAAGAAAAGATTTTTGAAGTCTTCAAAATAAACTAGGAACAGCTTTTACAACTCTAACAACATTTTTGGATACATTTAACTTAGGCTAAAATTAATGAAATTAATACACAAAGAGACACAGACAAGTTCCGATATTTTAGTAGGAAGAACAGACAGGGAAAACTGGAAATTTGATACTGCTCTCCAATACTTATCATTGGATCAGTTTATTTCTGTATGGATTTATTTAAAAACATAGCCTACTTTTCAGAAGCAGGGTATAATAGGGTAATAAAAGCTGAAGAAAATTGACGATATTAAAAACTCAAAACAGCATCATGAGCATGACAGAAACATCCTAAATAGTGCAACATCAGAAGATTAGACAAAAATCTGATAAACAGGGAGATATTTCAGCCAATTTATGCCAACAATAATTGGTAGGGAGGGAACTCCATAACCCAGTTCTTGGTTTGTAATTTATCTCATCCTTGCCAGCAATTTTTTCCTCTAGCAGTGAGTCTATCTTCCCCACACTCTCAAATATGAGGAAAATGGAGTTGTTAGCCTTTACTATCTTGATCCCCTACATATATGCTTGCTGTCCATGCAGTTGGGGAATTCTGGGCCTGTTCACAAATCTGAGAGGTGTCTAGGAATGAGGGAACATTATTTTGATAGCTGTCTAAATCATTGGTTCCCAAAGTGGGCGGTACCGCCCTCTGGGGGATGGAGGGATGACTTAGGGGGGCGCTAAGAGGCAAGGAGGGTGGCAGGGGGGGTGCTAAGAGGCAAGGGGGTGGCAGGGGGTGCTAAGAGGCCACGTGGAAGGCAGGAAAGCATGTCGGGGTGGCGGGGAAGGGAGGTAGCAGCCTACATGCTTGGCGGCCTTCCACGCAGCCTTCCCGGTGGTCCCCCATGCCCGCTTGCCTTCCGAGGTCGGTGGGTGGGCGGGCAGCCCTTGGTGGAAATGCAGACACTAAGAGGGGTGGCAGAAGGGCAAGTGGATGTCCCAGGGCTGCTGCACATGCACCCGCCCCGTTTCTGCAAAGGCAGAGCCCCCCCTTGCAGGGCGATCCAAAGAGGGGAGGGGGATGCTGCAGAAAAGGCCACCTTCCACCCGTGCCAGCTCCATGGCGTTTGGGGCTCTGAAGCACCCCACTGGCTTCTCACCCGTCCACCTGCCTGCTCTCTTTGCGGATCGGCCCGGCCAACCACCGGCGCCACTCTGGGAATTCGGCCCACGGCACCGGGTTGGAAGCCAGTGTGGAGTCCCAAGTCCCGCGGAGCCAGCATGGAAGGCACAGGTGGAAGGTGGCCTTTTCTACAGCATCCCTCTCCCCTCTTTAGATCGCCCTGCAGGGCTCTGCCTTTGCAGAAATGGGGCGGGCGGTTTGTATGGAGGATTGATGGGGGGGATGCGCGGCCCTCCGGGATGGAGAGCAGGACAAGAGAAGGCACAATAGGCTGTGCTGCCCCGGCCCTGCTCAACCGTGCTTCTTCCAGCCCATTTTCCCCACGGCACCGTGAACGAGACAATCGGCCATGCCTCCCTGCCTGGCCTTCCTCGCTGGGTGCTGCTGCACTGGTGGCTCCGCCCTGCCCAGCTCCGCCCGCTGCCACTTCCCGCGAACTTCCTGGGAGACGGCCGGAGCGAGGGGTGGGCAGGAGTGCGTGGGCCCGGCCGGCGCTCCGCTTACCTTCCTGGCGAGGCTTGGAGACCGCACGGCATGCCCATCTGCTGGCTCTCCAGGCAGCGCCACTTTCTCCCTGCCCCGCCAAGACCCCCGCCAGCCCAGAGACTGCGCTCCAGGATGGCAGATGACAGGGGACGCGCCGCTGCCAGGCCGGAGCCCGGTTGCTGCCGCCGCCGCCCCTCTCGCCTTCCTGGCTTTGGCTCTGGGACCTTCGCGGGCCGGGTAGCATTGGGGCGTGCACCTACGGAACTCCGCCGGCTCAGGGGTCTGCCGGCCTCTGGGCTGGCGGGAGCCTTGGTGGGGCAGGGAGAAAGTGGCACTGCCTGGAGAGCCGGCGGATGGGCGTGCCGGGCGGTCTCCAAGCCTCACCCGGAAAGTAAGCCGAGCGCCGGCCAGAGCACTTTCTTCCCTCTCCTGCCGCCGAGAAGAGAGAAAGAGAAAGAAAGAAAGAAGATTGGAAAAGGCATGGATGTTTCTCATGTACATTCACAC
Organism: Thermophis baileyi; assembly: GCA_003457575.1. Taxonomy (NCBI): domain Eukaryota; kingdom Metazoa; phylum Chordata; class Lepidosauria; order Squamata; family Dipsadidae; genus Thermophis; species Thermophis baileyi. The sequence goes on along the minus strand of QLTV01000597.1, from coordinate 237,569 downwards.
ATTCAGGGACGCCCTCACTTTCTCTTATCCAGATATACCTGCACGCATGGAACTGTTTTATAAGCCATAAACTCTATGTCAGGAATCCCCCGTCTTGGGAGTTGGTGAGTAATTTGGAATTTTAGGAGCATCTCATAGCTGCTGTCACAAGATATTTGCGTTGGGGGAGGTTGCTTTCTACTGCAGAAGAAAGAGAGAGAGGAAAGAAAGAAAAGAAAAAG
>QLTV01000597.1:226462-236838 GCA_003457575.1 Thermophis baileyi | reverse complement strand
GACAGCAAGGAAAGAGAGAAACAAGCAAGAAATACAGAAAGCAAGAGAAATCTAAGAAAGAAAGAAAGAAAGAAAGAAAGAAAGAAAGAAAGAAAGAAAGAAAGATGGTAGGTAGGTAGGTAGGAAGGAAGGAAGACAGAAAGAAAGAAAAAGAAAGAAAGAAGGGGGGAAGGGAGGGAAGAAAGAAAGAAAGAAAAAGAAAGAAAGAAAGAAAGAAAGAAAGAAAGAAAGAAAGAAAGAAAGAAAGAAAAAGAAAAGAAAGAAAGAAAGAAAGAAAGACTTATGAGCACAATTGAGCCCAAAATTTTGGTTGCTAAGCAAGAGCGTTGTTAAGTGAGTTTCACCACATTTTACAAGTTGGCCACGCCCACCCGGTCACCTGACCACCAAGCCACGCCCACCTGAAGGGGGTGGGGGTGGAGGGCACTGAGTTTGTAGCACCAAGGGGGTGGTGGACTGAAGAAGTTTGGGAACCACTGGTCTAAATATAAAAACTGTAGAGTGATCATTCTAAATGAACCTGACTCTCCATATATTAAAACATAGGCTAGTAGGGAAAGTTTTTCTCCTTAGGTTAGGAACATTGGGCTTCATACTAAATAAACTTATTCCTTGATGTGGTGGAACATTATGTTTCTATGAAATCTAGTTTGGTTTCAACTCACCAGTTCAGTATCGTCTGTAAGAGCAATTCAAGCCTTGAGATGCTTTTAGACATAAGCTACCAGGGTTTGTGTAGAATCAAGCATTAATTTATCTCTGAATTATGTTGAAATGACTTTATGGAAACTTTATTTCTCAAGGATGTAAAATTGAAAGGCAATCATCCTAACTACATTAGAATCACCAAATTACTTTTAGGTTGACATTTCCATTTCCATTACTTGTCTATCCAAAAGGAGTATACTTGGTGCATATCTGAATGAACGTATGATTGAAGTTAATTATTCTATTCACCTTTAAATGAATTATAGATTGTGCTGTTTTGCTCAAGAGAAAAGTCATTTTCACCCATTGAACACATCCAGGGATTGTTATTACCATTTGTGGTCTCTCTAATGCAGCTTCATCTCCATGTTTCAACACTGCTGGATTTGTAATAATGTGTGGAAAATTCAAAGGTTACTGGAATTAAATACCACTTTTGCTGTTATAGTTTTCATTCAGAATTACTCATGGTAAGATATAAATTGACATCTAATAGTCTTCAAAGAAAAAGGCAGATGTCACATTTTCCATTTAAATGTCAAATGGTTCTACCAGAGGCAAAAGTATTTGGAAAGTAATATTCAAGAAAGGGTGTTCCACTGTTGTTATTACAGGAGTCTCAGGAGACTTTGGAAAATTTTCTAAATTACACATTATTTGTTAAATATTGTGTGCCTTTTTGTAATGGTATCAATTCTTTCAATATCTTTGAAACTTGGGAATGGCCACTAAGAAGTTAAAAAATTCTAAAGAGACAGGAAGGGGAAAAATAGCAAAACAAAACACCTTTGAGTAGGAGAAGGAAATTTCAGGCCAAGGGAAAGGTAGACTTTTAACAGTTTTTCATCATATCTTAAAGCAGGGAATGAATTCAATAAATGCTGCTGCAAATCCTATCATGAGCCCAAATAAAATGCTTTTGTCACGTAAGATGTGGGTGCTATAACATTGAATTTAATAATTGATTTAGACACTGCCTAATTCCAAACAACTCTGAGGGGCTCACCATATAACAAAGAAAATAAAACACAGCACAATTCCAAAGCATAACCAGCAAAAAATAAATAAGTAAAGCACATGGCAAATCCAGCCAATAGAACAGAACTCACCGGGGGGGGGGGTCCAGCTACTTTAGTCCAAGGTCTGGAAAAAGAGCCAGATCGTCAGGGCCTTCCAGAGCTACCTGGATATTAGAGGGAACTGCATTCCAGAGGGAAGGTGCCATGATGGAGAAGGAGTGTTTCCTTGGTCCCAAAAGACAGCACTGTTTTGAAGGGACCCAAAGAGTACCAGTCCTGTTAGCACATATCAGCTGGGCATACACCATATGCTATTCATGCCTCTATAAGTGACAACCAGCACCTTAAATGTCATCCTGAAGTAGAATGGCATCCAGTACAGCTCACATAACAGAAGTGCCATATGGGCATATCAAGGTGTGCCCATCACTGCCTGCACTGCTACATTCTGGCTTAGGTTAAGCCTCTGAATGGATTTCAAGGACAACTTAATATACAGCTCCCCTGGGAGCAATTAAAGTATGGCCATAATAAGCAGAGCCTCTTATTATCCAGGAACTGTACAATTGCTACACATGATGAAGGCATGCAAAGGTCTGCAGTTGCCAATTGTTCTTCAAGCCAGAGCTGTGAGTCCAAGAAAACTCTCATACTGTGGCTGGCTCCAAGCAGGAGAGTGCAACTCCTCCAGAGCCAAGGATGGAAAACCTCCAGTTTTAAAAACATTTTCATAAAAGCTTTGACAGTTCTGGTTGGAATTCATTTCTAGTCTCATCCAATCTTCTCCTTTAGGGAAGTGTAATTTCTACTAGCTTTTCAATCATGACTCTGCATTGCCATGATCTCTAAAATGCACGTAAGGTTTTGAATAACAGAGATACATGTTCTCAGAGATATATTACCAGAAGGTAAACAGAACCGAGATCAGGAAGATGTTACCATTGTCTCTTTATTTTGTTCACATTAGCATATGCGGGCCTATTTTATTATCATAACCTCCAGAAGATTTGGTGATTTTTTAAAATTTATTAAATTTGTAAAGCTGCCCATCCAATGGAACCCTCAATGGTAAACATACCATATAAAACATCAGCAATAACTCAAACAAACAAACAAACAAACAAGGTGAAGGCCCTCTCATTAAAACACCAATATCATAGATCCATGCTGAAGCTGCCAAAGTAACAGCCTGGCCCCAATACCAAGGGAAAGAGCCAGAGACTCATGGCCTTCTGAAAGACCAATAACACTGTAATTGTACAGTATATCTGAGGGGAGGTTCTTCCATAGGACAGGTGCAATGACAGATAAGGTTTGCTTCTTATGCTCCACCAGGTAATATTGCCTCATTTAAGGAATCCAGAGCATGACCACTATGCCAGACCTTGTGGAATGGGCAGAAACTATTAGGGAGAGGCATGCCATAAGTAACCTGGCCCCATGTCATGCAGGGCTTTAAAGATGACAACCAGCACCTTGAATGGCATCCAGAAGCCTCTTTGGAGCTATGTAGTTCATGGAGAGTAGGGTTATGTTGACATCTATGGTGCATCTAACATTTGGCATCGCACTCTTGGCCAGCTGGGATTTCTGAATGCTTTTCAGAATCAGCCCTTGAATGTTATTGCAGTAGTCCAATCAGGAAGTGACTAATAAAATGAGTGACTGTGAATAGTGAAATAGAATAATTTAGGAATGGACATTACTGGCTCACAAGATGTATTTGCGCAAAGGCTAGAATCCTAGTGTAGCACAGATGTAAATATACACATACTTACAGCATAGAGGCTTTTTTCTATTTGTTTTTAGTTTTTGAGCTTTTCTTGACTACTTTAGTGGGCTCTCAACTATGTAAGGATACTATCTTCATTCATTGAGCCGAGGTGGCGCAGTGGTTAGAGTGCAGCACTGCAGGCTACTTCAGCTGACTGCTAACTGCAGTTCGGCGGTTCGACTCTCACCAGGCTCAAGGTTGACTCAGCCTTCCATCCTTCCGAGGTGGGTAAAATGAGGACCCAGATTGTTGGGGGCAATATGCTGACTCTGTGAACCGCTTAGAGAGGGCTGTAAAGCACTATAAAGCGGTATATAAGTCTAAGTGCTATTGCTATTCAGAAAAGGAGAGTGATAGAAATATATTTATTTATATTTCATGTTTCTAGACCACTCAGCTCCCTCAATTTAGTGGAACTCTTGCTTGATGCGCCGAGATAGTAAAAGCAGGTGTTGAAAGTTGAATCAATGGGGTTTTGTGAAGATATTTAGTTATTTTACTGTTTTCTTTGAGCAGATTTGACACTTGTCCCATCCCAAAGATTTACCCATGACATTAAGAAGGGTGTCTCCCTTTCCATCTCCACAGGTGTGAGATAGCCTGGGGGTTATTTCAGAAATTAACTTGGAGAAAACAATTACTTCCACCATATTTAATAGCTTTCCATTCCAGACAAAATTCATTTTCATTTGTTAAATATTTTCATTGTGTCATTAAATCTTCTGCTTAATCGGTCAGTTTCAAAGCACAGGATTGGCAAGATGCTTTCCTCTGCTGAAACCGAAGTAGGTTTCTTAGTCTCTGTTTAATTGGCTATTTAGAAGAAGAACAGATTTACCTGCCTATTGATATAAATCATCCAAATTACCTTTTGTGAATTGTTGAATGTAAAAACCCTCAGCAAGGATGCTATTAATCTAAGAGACTAAAGTCAAAATCTCTACCTACATGCTTAGACATAATGATGGCCATGAGTTACAAGAGGAAACCTTGACCTTTAGTGCCCCATAAGTTCATACAAGTAGAGTTGTACAAGAGCTGATGATACAGAATCTGAGTAGCCCCAAGGCACAAGTACTATCCAGAATTCTACAGAAATGTAAATTTTTCCTAACTATTTAATAGACTTCAAATTACTATGCTGAACAAGTTGAACCATCTTCAAGACTGATCTGTTTAATAGTCTATTCCTATATGCAAGCCCAGGGGTTTGCTATGGCTGCACCTACACACAAAGAGAGAATAAATGGTTAGTTAGTTCGTAGGCAAGGTATTTTTACAGTCAGAAAGGAGGAGAAGCACAGGATGAATTTTCTGCCTTAGGTACTAAAATAACGTGGTTGAATTTGGACACTGTGATAAAGAGAACATTTTTAGTGCTATGCCATAACAAGTAGGCATAGTTAAAGGGATGTAATTCTAAATATTTGGCCATTTTCTGCCAACTGGATTAATTTGAGTGGTTAATCTAGGGGTGCAGATTGTTAAATTTTAACTCCCATCAATATCACCTTTCATGATTAAAGCAACTGGAAGTTGTTAAGCTAACAACAGCTGGATCTCCACAAACTATTTAACTGTGCTTTAATTCTTATTCTCGGCTGCTTGAAACTTGGATCAATCATGAGGCTTCCTGAGTTACATTCCTACTGTAGGTGCTTTTTTTGACTTTGCCATGTTTTCCTCTTCCTGAAACTTGGATGAGGATATTATTGATACAACTGAAGTAGCTCCACACAAGCCACAACTTTCCATTTATTTGTTCATGTGCATCTTTTTAATATTTGTTTATCCTGGGATGTCAACTTCTATACATAATAAAATAGATAAGAATCTGTACATCAGAAAACCTTAAGGCCTCTCTGGAACTCAAGGTAGCATACATACATATTTACCCGATATCACCTGCTCCAGGTAAACCTTTTTCCTAAAGTCATTAAAGTGGGATGCATATCCTTATTTTTCATGAAGCTAAAGGTGTGGTGAATGGAAATGTGGCTTTTATGCTGTTACCCCAGTCTTGTGGAGCAATGTCAGAAATTTAACACATGCAACACCACTATTGTGTGAGCTGGATGGTAGCAGGCATTTTTCCAGGTGCATTTCAAGGTGTTGGTTGTTACCTTCAAAGCCCTTCATGATTTGGGACCAATTTTGGCCATATAACTATATTTATATAATCAAGTACTTTCTCCCAAAACATAGTAAGTATAAAACATTGTAAGAACATATGTTTTAAAGAAGCATTACTTATTTTATTTTATTTTGATTTCTATAGCTGCCCATCTCAACAAGTGACGCTGGGCAGTGTACATCATAAAACTAAGAATGTTATGGCTTCCATTATTCTGGACAAATTCTTTAGTTCCCAAAAATCTCCAGTCAAAGTTATTATTTACAGTATAAACATATCAAAATCGAAACCTAGAAAATTTCTAGTTCAGAAACTCAGACAGAGGATTTGGGCAAAAGAAAAAAAAAAAGGACGTGAATTTCTCTGTTAACCGAATTCACTAGAGATTTCATGATTTTATTAAGTGGTCATTCAATTAGTACATTATGGATTGGTCAATCAATGGGGACAAACTTTTACAACCATGCTGTTTTCTGCATTGTCTCAAGTCATGTGATTCCATTCCAGTAGTAATTTTGCAAGAGGGAAACTATTGAAGAGTTAGAGGAAGGTTTATATCTAATTAAACAACTGAGTCTGGGGGAAAAAAAACAAGGCTTCTATGCCAAATTAAAGCAACATCTTGAAGGAAGCATTGCTCATAAATCAGATTCCCTCGTTGAAATAGCAACTATTAATTGAATAATTACTCAGATCTCCTAGCTTCTTATTTCCCCACCTCTGGAAATGAAGTACATTGAAAAGCAAATAGTGCATTTTGAAACAACTTTTCGGTTACCAGTATTCCCTAGTAGCCAAACATGCCAGAAATTTATGCTTGGATGATCATTCTAGCAATGGAAGATAAATGCATGCTTAAGTGAGCTCTAAGTCTCTTCTCCCCCTCTTTTTAACATGAACTAAGATGTGAAATTATCTGGAGGAAGGCTGAACCTCTTGCACATCAAAATAAAATCTTTTCTGGCAAATGCATTGGCCTAAGATGCCCCCATTAAAGGCAAAGGAATTAGCTCTGCAGTAAGTGGCTTTCTATTACAGTACATTTGGAAACACTATTTGTGCATCTCCACTGCTTTGATTTTATGTACATTTTTGATATGCAGATACTTTCTCTGTCATACCTATATATTGTAGCTTCCAGGAACAATTTTATGACACTTTCTTTAGGTAATCATTCAGTCTTGTGCACAAGATAGACTTACTTAGAAGCAGGTGCCATTGAAATCAATAGGAATTGTCTCTCAATAGGAATTACTCAGTACGAGTTACTTTAACATGCATAGGACTTTTTAGAGAGTCCTTCAATTGACTGACTGACACATAATACATGTTTTGGGTCTTTAAAAAAAACTTAAAAGACAAGAAGAAAAGTAAAACCACTGCTTCTTGTTCTTTGCTTGCACATTGAGGGATACAAATTTGCTTTCACAAAAACCATATAAGACACCCACATTTGCTATCGTAAGTATTTAATAAATACCATCCTATGTCCTTTCTTCTGTCATTGGCAAGGGGGCTGCCAATTGGTAAGGCGCTGGGTCTGCGCCAGCAGTGGGTTGCTCCCGGTTTGGCCCGGTTTCCTGAACCGGTAGCAGCGGTGGGAGGCTCCGCCCACCCGCCTGGGATGCTCATGTGCAGAAGCGTCACATGCGTGCACGCGCATGAGCGAACCGGTAGCGATGGGATTTACAACCCACTACTGGTCTGCGCGCCGCTAAGGTCGACAGCTCGGTGGCTCAATTCCCGTGAGCGAATAAACCACAGAGGGACAAGAAAGGAACCTCCCCCGATTGCCTACCAGCATTCAGGCATCCCGCAGGTAAAAGATAACACTGCCTGAAAAGATTCCTTTCACAGAGGCAGCTAGCCACCTTGGTGATCCCTGGCTAACACATGCCATACGCTAAATAAATAAATGTCATTGGTAGCTAGAAATTTACTTTATGGACTTAATTATGAAGCCCTGGCTGAAAAGTATTATTCTGCATGCTATTCAATACTGAAATAACCTTTATGGAGGAAACATGAACGAGGTAAGGCACCACAGGGTTAAGCTGTGTTTATTTACAACAACTTAAGTGCTTATTTACAGCAATTTCCTCTGACTCAGTTTCTTCTTATAGAAAATAAATTAACTGAATTTATAAGTCTGCAGAAGCCTCCATCCGTGCCCCAGTTGTTGAGCACAGAGAATTTGGTCTTCCTTAGTACGGCACTCTGTTTTAATTTTTATTAATATTTATTTATTTGTTTTGGTGACAGTAGTGCTTTAGGGGATGCTAGACTGTGGGCATACAGAATTGCCTCCTTCAAGATTGGAGGATCTCCCTCAAAAAGGCTGGAACCACCACATGGATCTAGCTATATGTTACTTCCCAGGTATCCTTAACAACGCAGGAAAAACATGGATCTAAAAAAAAAATCTGGATAGATGACTTTGGTTCACTTCCTTAGTAACTCCCCAAGACCATATCTCAGGTCTCTCCATTCTAGAGTTCACCCAAAGGATATCTAAGCAACTTTATCCACTAAAAAACTAGAATATTCCTCATAGCAACCTCGCAAAATGACTCCATGGCTTGCCCCTCCCCAGGAAGGAGACTTTAAGCAGGGTTATCAGTTTGGAAGCATTACTGCTTCGGACTGAAGGCAGTGCAGAGAGTGATGCAGATGGCAGACAAGATTATTGGCAGTTGACTTCCGCCTATCCAGGACATAGCATATAAGCAATGCTTGACCAGGGTCCATAGCAGGGGTGGGTTCCTACCGGTTCGGACCTGTTCTCCCGAACCAGTAGCGACCTGCTAGTGACGTCATCCAAATCGGATCGGTGGTTCCCGGTCCGTGGGGGCCGCCATCTTTTTTTAAAAAAAAATTTATTTTTTTTTATTTTTTTTCTGAGCATGCTCAGAAGGTGACTTCCAGCACTGTGCATGCGGTCGCCATCTTTTTTTGGCTTTATTTATTTTCTTTTTCTTTTTTTTCAAATTGAAGCCCAGCGGCACATAGGATCGAACTCACAACCTCCTGATTGTGAGGCAAAAGTTCTACCTCTAGGCCACAGCAGCTGTGGTTGGAGAGTGGTTGATTCTGCCTGCTACTAAGTGGCTGGTTTTTTTGTTCCTTGATGCTTTTAATGGTTTTTTTAAAAGGATATTTTATTGTTAATTTTTTTCAGGGCTTTTCGTTGTTTTTAGGATTTTTTTTTTTAAAAAATATTGTTTTTAGAAATGTTTTATTTGTAATGGAGTATCCTGCTTTTAAGTGCAGGTTGGTCCTTGACTTAGAACTATGCTGAAGCCTGTGGAGGGCAAAAACGGACTCCCCCCGCCCTCCGGAAGACCGAAAATCAGCTGGCCAGCACGCACATGCGTGCTGGAGATGACATAGGGCAACGCCTCAAGTGCCCTCAGATATGGCTCCGCGTGCCACCAGTGGCATGCGTGCCATAGGTTCGCCATCACTGCCCTACACCATTTCTGACAATTTTGTGTGTCTGTGGGATAACTGGTTTTTGAGGTAATTGCTTCTTGCATCAATCACCTTTTATGTGACTCCATGGCTGCTTTCATATGTTTATCTGTGTATGGCCTTTAAGTGCAGGTTGGTCCTTGACTTACAACTAGTCATTTAGTGACTGTTCAAAGTTACAATGGCAGTGAAAAAAGTGACTTATGACCATTTTTCACACTTAACGACTGATGGTCGTTAAGTGTGAAAAATGGTCATAAGTCACTTTTTCACCACATTTTACAAGTTGGCTACTCCCACCCGGTCACACAACCGCCAAGCCACTCCCACCCAGTCACATGGCCGTCAAGCCACTCCCACCCAGTCACATGGCCATCAAGCCACTCCCACCCGGTCACATGGCCATCAAGCCACTCCCACAAAATTAAGCCACGCCCACAGAGTGGTAGTAAAAAAAATTGGAACCCACCCCTGGTCCATAGTATTGTCTGGGACACTACACATCCTCTTCACAACCTGCAGAGATGAATAGATTAACACTAGCAATTAGAGATAAGGAACAGATAGAATATTATGTGGTTTGGGAGAAGTTTTATAAGTGGATAGAACAAAAGAAAGGAATATGGAACTGAAGAAAGTAAATGAGTAAAAAATGTAACATATCAAGATAAAATGTGTAATAAATTAAAGATTAAAAGGGAATGTAATGAGAAAAAATTGTAAAAAGGTATAAGAAAAAGGTGTAAAGCCAGACGACACACTGCTGATGGAAAAAGAATGTTTTTTATGTATATATAATGGAAAAAATAAAAAAACTTTATAACAAAAAAGATTATTGCAGTTGACTTCCGCCTATCCAGGACATAGCATATAAGCAATGCTTGACCAGGGTCCATAGTATTGTCTGGGACACTACACATCCTCTTCACAACCTGTTTTCCTTGTTACCTTCTGGGAGGAGGCTTCGTGGTATCCAAAGCAGAACATCCAGATTCAGTCACAGTTTTGTTCTATATAGTATCAACCTTGTGAACTCTCAATTTTCCTTTTTCCGCTACATATTCAAAATGGACAGTGATTAATATACACATACATACATACATACATACATACATACATGTGTGTGTAGATTATATATATATATATATATATATATATATATAGTATATAGATTGTATATATATAGCATGTGTATATGTGTGTTATGTATGTGTACACTTTTGACAGCAGGCAACAGAATTTCATTTTTAATGTGTGCCAGTGTGTGCAC
>QLTV01000597.1:147684-163647 GCA_003457575.1 Thermophis baileyi | reverse complement strand
CCATTTTTACATTTTAGAGCAAAATCCATAGCTCTCATTTCATTATTGCTTGCAATTTCTTTCCAATAATGTAGCAGTGATTAAATATCTTGACTTTTTTTAAAAACAAAATCTTCATTTTTGTTGAAACAAATTTAAAACTATTAAATAGTTTTAAAATCTAAAGTGTGTGTGTGTGTGTGTGTGTGTGTGTGTGTGTGTGTGTGTGTGTGTAAATAATACTAATTATAGATGTCAATTGTCCTTTAAACCTGTTCATTTTTTATGTTCATTCTTTTGGAGTCACTGACTCAGTGACAAGGCACATCAATAAATGGAACAGACTCCAGTTCTGTTCCAAAGTTTGCTCATTTACATTCATGTTTGCTCATTACATTTGCTCACATCCTTGAGTGAAGCTTGATTCCTGGTGCCTGCTTCCAAGGATTTTTCTTTGCTGCAGTACATTGTTCTGCTGCCAATATTGTTTGTATTCCTGAGGGTTTACAAACAAATTTGAAAAGCTGTAAAAATGGTTCAACACAAACGCTTAAAATAAAGAATAATAAGTATTAGCATATAGTGGCACTTAACGTATACGTTGTAACATTGTCTCCCTAAGCCCTTGAGGAATAACTCTGTCCTGGCAGTTTTTCAAAAGGCCATTGACAGAGTTGATTGTTGTTTCTCCTCTGCCAGGATTCTCTTTCAACTTCCTCATCTAGCCAACAGTGAATGGAATCTTTGAATAGAATAAAAAAGGTACCACCATATTGGATTTCCATGTTGCTTTTAACTCATTCTCAATGCATTGTCTTCTAATATGATATTGGAAGTTTCTGAAGATGTTCTTCTTCCCTGTTAGGTGATAAATTTAGTTGAATTTGAAATTTAGTCATGACTCAAGTTGCTTGTATTCTAAGGGCTGCAACTGCAGTGAAATGTAGAATTTGATTTATTTGGAAATATAAAAGATGTAAATTTTTGAAAATTATGTTTATTATTGTCTCATTTTAGAAATGTCTGCATCTTAAAGTCTTTTAAATAAACATGTATTTCTTAGGATGTTGTGATTTTGAGCTATGTATGCTTAATAATTTCTGGTATTCCAAAAGTTTACAAACAAAAAAACTGAAAATTGTACACCAGTTTGTTTTTTTAAGAACCAAAACAAATTCAAAATATACATGAGGGAAAATAGACTTACACAATACATAGTACTAATAGATAAGGGGAATTACAAGCAGACATAAAAGGCAATAAACATGAAATAGCAGTATCAGAGCAATACCTGGTGAACATAATGTTTGCATTTTGACGGTGTATATGATTAGGAAACTAAATCTATAGCATTTCTAACAAAGATTTGTCTAGCTACTTTTGGAAAGGAGTGAATATAGAAAACAGAATAGTAAAACCAAGTTCAACTTTTGAGAGACAAGATGGAGAAAAAGAAGGCTTAAAGAAATTTAAAAGCAAGACTGGGAACAATTTTAACTTAAGGAAGAAGTATAAGGAAAAACAGACTTCAGGAAACACTGCATGTAATTGGTCTGATGGTGAGAACTCATAAAAAAACATAATTGACTTATAGATGAATTACAATTGATAGGTTTACATGAAAGAACACCTCCCCTTGTCTATTGGCTTGAATATAACATTTTTGAGGGAAAAAGAGATTAGAGGGAGAAAAAAAGAAAGGGAATTGCAAAGTTTATTAACAAGCAAGAGGGTCCTTCCTGGATTGCAAAAGTTCTTCCCCCAAGAGGGCCTTCTTATCTCTTCATTGGGGATTTAGTAAATTAAAACCAAACCAAGTTTTCACTACAGATTGGCCTATTGTATTTTTGTGGAGCCAGCAAGAAATTCAAAAAGAAAAGTGCTTTTCTTTCTCTCTTCTGAGCTCAGTGGAGAGGGAGTAATGAGAGATTCTTTGGCATATAAATGCAAAGCACCTTATTTTATGCCAGTCAGTGATAGAAAGAATCTTAAAGTATCATCCTAAATGAGATTTGACTGAGGTGACCAGATTTGGTGTGATGTGCTTGAACTTCAGAATGAGAGATTATTCCAATGTCTGACAATTTTATCTTTTTCCCCCTTTTCAAACTCAGCATAATATTAGAGTATGAAAAGTATAAAAGTTGCTTGTATTGTTAAATATAGACAAGAACTAATAATCTTTCCTTTCCTTTTGGTTCAAATAGGAAAGTTAAATCATTATTGATATTATTTGGTGGTTACTTCTACAGTATGGTTATTGTCTTCATGTGATATTTGCAATTTGACAATTGTTAAGACAGAAAAAGTAGACAAATGGAATAAGTGCCAAATAAACTTGTAATGTTGGTTGTCCATTTTCCTTCCTGGGACATGCTTGTTGAAGTTTCAGTAATAGTTAGAATTCTCCTATGAGTATGCCAAGATGGAATGAACCCCTTTCAACTACATATTTTAACAAAATATGCAGGGCTTTCCTAACACTGCAAAAAACTATGAAGATTTATCAGCTCGTCAGAATGTGTCTTTTGCATCATAGAAAAGCTTATACACTACGTCATAAAATAGTGCATACAATAAAGATCCATATCCTGTTTTTTATGTGGTAGAACTTCATTTGCTGAATTGCTTCCAAGTTCTGATAGAGTTTAGAAAACAAAGTGCTAGTTTTACAGTAACATTACAATGATTTTACACCAACATTCATATTCTTCTGTTACTTATAAAATTGTATTTTACTCAAACATTTTCAGGTTCATTTTAATAGAAGTGACTTGACACGTCTATGCCAAGTAAGTATACTTCTTGATGCTGTCATAAGTAATCCATGAAAGTGACCAAATCCATCTCAGTCCCATACCTGAGCTCAAACCAAAAAGACATACATCATGATGTCATTACAATCTTTTGTATGAGACATAATTATATCATTTCTGTCATAATGTCATAATGTGTGGTCTGTTCCTTTAATGCCGTTTTGGCATTCTTACAGATGCCTACAATTACACTTTTGCAATGTCTCATCATTCTGTAGAATTTATAGCTGGAAATCTTTTGGAGCATATAGACAGGAATTATCTTCTGTGTAAAGTTTTTTTTTTATTTTTAAACATACATCAATATCATCAATATCATTGCATGGACAGTGTGGTGTCTGAGTGTCATTCATTTTGATACAAAACCAATATTAATACAAATAAAAATTACTACCTTAGTCAAACTTACATGGTCTAATGTTATTATACATATTTATATCAGCACGCATCCCTTCATTTTTCAATTATTCAATATTCACTACATCCTTCTAATAGTCATAACATTGTTCTTGGGCATATCTGATAACATCCTTTTTAAAATCTAATCTTAACCTCAAACATTCACTTTAAATGTGTTGTATAAAAATATGTATAACAATATTCCCCCTGTTTCTAATTTCTTACTCTATTCTAGTTCTCAGTACAGCCAATCTTATTTTTAAAAGATCTTTTCTATCCATCATCTCTCAATCTGTTGGAAGTTTCACTTCTTCTCTTTTTAACTTGCCTCCCATACTCCTCTCTTGGGTCCTCATCTACATCTTTCATTTTCAACCCAACCATTATTTCCATCTCCATTATTTTTTGCTGCCAGTCTACCCACAGGTCTGCTAAATCCTCTGTCTTTTTTCCAAAAATATTTTTTGATTTATTGAGTTCCATTTTTCTACCACCTAGTGTATATTCTCTCAACTTTATTTCACCCAACTTTATTGTCTCCTCTTTCTTTTCTCCTTGTTCTATTTGTTGTGTGGTCTGTTCTATCTCATCCTCTAAGCTTCCAGTTATCTCCCCTGTTTCCTGGATTTTATCATCTTGATTTATTATTCCTTGTTGCACATTTTCAGCCTTTCCAGTTATGTCGTGTAGTAAATCCCTTATCTCCTTGAAGTTCTCCATCATAGTATCATAAATGTTTTGGAGTAACAACATAGTTTCTTTTTGAAGTGTCTCCGATTCTTCCTGAAGAGTCATCTTGCCTTGTCTTAAAAAGTCCAAATAATACTCAATGTTCTGTCAGTAATCTGTCACCGCTCTAGAATCTATTCTTTTTGACTTCCCAAAGCCAGCAGATTACTAAATCTTAGCATTATTCATCAGGAGATACAATAGTTATGGTTTTTTATATCCCACAGTTAGTCAATAAGTTCCATTTATACAGTCCAGGAGCTTTTCCAAATAACTCTTTAGATCCGCTCTTTAAATTGCTAATTGGTTCCAGTATTCAAAGTCATTCCATTAGATATCCTCCAGGTTTTCAAGGTTGATCCTCTAACAACCATAAAGTAGATAAGTATAGAACAGTAGATAGTACAGCAGACCTCCAGGTGTTGTTCTTCTCTTATCAAAGTTTTCTAAGGTTGCTTTATTATTCAGACAGGAATTATCTTCTATTCTAACCTTATAAAGCATGGCATTAAAAACATGGTATGATTCCTTTGAAAAAATGCATATGTAATTTTAGCAATTTAATCCATATGTAGGTCGAGGAAAAATACTTATTTGTATCATGAGAAGAGTTGCCATTGTCAACCAACAAGATTAATTCTGCTTTGATATAAGGCAGCTGAGGTCATCATGAGGCTGTGTCACATGCGAATAGCAGGCTATGTTGTCTCACTCGTAACAGTAAAGGTATAATCACTAATCCATTTAGCAACAGCTAAATTACAGTTTTGATTACAGAATTGAAATTATTTTGGACAAAGCAGATTGGGAATTAGAGTTTAGTTCCAGTGGTAATTTCATGTCCTCCAAACAGTTTCACTGTAAGGAACATACTGAAAGTTCTTATATGGATTTCTGCTTACCGGTATATAGGCTTCCACAGGATAAATATACTTCTTGATTTTGTGAATTATTTTATGAATAGAGACCCTCACTGTCTGTCTGTCTGTCTGTCTGTCCGTATGTATGTATGTATGTATGTAAGATAATTGGGGGGTAGAGGCTAAAACATATAAGAACAGTTGCAAAATTGGCTATATCTAGTCTAGAGAAAAGAAGAACTAGGGGTGACATGATAGCAGTGTTCCAATATTTGAAGGGCTCCCATGAAGAAGAGAGGTCAACCTATTTTCCAAAGCACCAGAACGCAAGACAAGAAACAATGGATGGAACATTAGAATTAAGGAGAAATTTCCTAACAGTGAGAACAATTAACCATGGAATGGCTTGCCTTCAGAAGTTGAGGGTGCTCCAACACAGGAGATTTTTAAGAAAGGATCGGACAACCATTTGTCAAAAATGGTATAGGGTTTCCTGCTTGAGCAGGGGATTGGACTAGAAGATCTCCAAAATTCTTTCCACCTCTGTTATTCTGTTCTGCTCTGTATTATCTCAAGATAGCCATCTCTCCCAAATACATAATTCTGGGCAGTTAAATGTACATACACACATATGTACTATTGTACTATATGTATATATGTATACAAATATGTATATATTGCTGCTTGTAACAGTTTCAACTTCTTGTCCAGATAGAGATGCCATGTGTATGGAACCTACTCTTTCCTCATATCAAACTTATGGCTGTTAGGTCTATGAAGGGGCCTATGACTTCAGCATGCTTCATCAAATGTGTTGCTAAGTTTGTATTTAATTGGTAAACTTCTTACAGAATGAATGACTGGATGCTGAATAAAGAAAGAATAGTTTGAGAAGTGCAAGCATTAAAAAAGAAGTTAGTATACAAGATTCCAAAGCATTGTTTTAATACTCATAAAAGGGATATGTGTAGTATAACTTGAGATCTCTGAGGTGTTCTAGTGGTAACATTAATTTATATTCTGTGAAGAATATCTTTCAAAACGTCTGTTAAAATATTTAATTACAAGGTGCTTTTTTCTTCCTCTCTCTGCTTCATCATCCTTGCAGTTTTCTCCAAATCAAACCTGAAGCATTTATAACTTTGACAGCTGTCATGGGAAAGGAAGCAATCAAGTAGTGTAAAAAGGGTAAACGCTGATGGCAGTTAAATCACTGAAGTTTATTGATTAAATTGGTTAAGATTTCCTTCATTTTAAATTTGTTGGACTCAGAAGAGAAAGTGCTCCGAACTACATGCAAATACTTGAAGATTAAAGTACTCTTTTTTTACTGAAAGCCAAAAGTCTCTTTCATTGGAAGGGAACAAATTTACAGTCATTTTTGATGATTCACTTTGAAAGCCATTTACACAGACACAAACACACAGACACCAGAGCAAAAGCATTCTCCATTGTCTGCTTGGAGAACCCTGGGTTTGCCTCTCTCCAAAGTTCTTCCACCCCTGCAGAATGAAGTGTGACACAATGGAAGCCACAATATTTGGGGAAAGAAGGTAGTTAGTCTCACACACTATGCAAAACCATAAACAATTGATCACAAAGTGTATCAGCGAGATTCATACACACACTGAATGTGAAACCCAGTCCTTCTGCTTTGTGGCTCTTGGAACCACTTCTCATTAGAATTGCTAAACATTGGTGGCAACGTTGAGATAATTAAACAGCAAAACAGATAGTATAAAAATATAAGTCCTGAACAAGGCATAACATCATTTATAGATGAAGATACTCCCAACTGCTCCCCATCAAAGAATATTAGCTTCACCCACTTTTCATTATTAGCCTACCCAGTGAGTTTCTCAGCCACCCACAAAATGGTAGGCGGATTTCGTAGTTATAGAAACCTTACCTACCCTGGTTTAGTGCAAATTCTGTCTTCCATGCACCAAATACATGTTGATATTTCCCTTCCTCTCTTTATAAATTGCAACTAAATAAATTGCAACTACCAATAGCATTGCATTGGAAAAGATCTTTTTCTACAATATCATCTCTCTGGTCACCCTGAGTAGTCAGATGCCAATCTGTTTGGAAGTAAAATAGGACTATTAAAAAAAAAATAAGGGAATGGCTTTTGAATTCTCTGAGCCACTTGCCGATCTCCTTACACATATTTATAAACTGAGATAAATGTCTAAGCTGACATTTGAATATAAAGGACTTAAAGATGACAATATACAGTATATTCACACAAATGTTTGCCCTATTTCAAGACAATTATCATGTAGCCATTAAAAGGGCTACAACTAAAAGAGAATATCTGACTTCATATTGAATAATAAAACAACAACAATAATATATTAAATTTATATACTAATGCTGAGCCAAGCTATCTCAGCATATCCCCTTCTGAGACATTCTTAAATGTTCCTCTTCCTTTTCATGCCCCAAAGAAAAGGGGCATTGATCTAATTTTCTCCATCTATTGCACCAGTGCAAAACTGTGTGGGTATACAGCAAAAGCAATAGCACTTAGACTTATACACCACATACTGCCTCATAGTGCTTTACAGCCCTCTCTGGGCAGTTTACAATGTCAGCATATTGCCCCCACCAATCTGGGTCCTCATTTTACCAACCTCAGAAGGATGGAAGGCTAAGTTAACCTTGAGCCCCATTATATTGGCCACCAATATAATATGAACTCATACATATGTATATTGGCCACTATTTCTGACCTAAAATTCCTGAAAACAGAGCACATTCTGGGCTTTGAGGAGAAGAATGGAAAATGGCTGTCAGCAGTGGTGGGATTCAAATAATTTAACAACCGGTTCTCTGCCCTTTCTCCCAAAGTGGTGCGAACTGGCTGAATTCCACCACTGGCTGTCAGCCAGTTTTTTTTGATAGTGTTGCTGGCAGAAACAGCAAACAAACAGAAGGTTAGAAGGCAAAGCAGGGTATTTGGTGTTATCACCATTACAGATAAATCCAACTCCTGAGAAATTTTAAAAAGTGGAAGTCCATTGGTCTTAAAGTTGCCAAGATTGGACACCCCTGGCCTAAGTATTAGCTTGAAGAGTTGAAGTAACCTTTTCCATGAATCTGAATTATATAGATTTCTGCAATAATTTGGCAGCTCTTTTCCAAAAGAGTGCCTCAGGAAGCCCTCTTCAGAGCAGTCACTGAGCAGACAATATTAATAAAGAATTATAGTATGATGATTCTGAACATGAACAATTTTCTTGATGGTAATAATAGTTATAAAATGAATTATACAAAGATTAATTGCCAATGCTAGTATGAACAATAAAGGTCCAGATACAGCATCATGATAAATAAAAGAATTCAAAAATTGTAAAATTTACTTCCTTTTAAACATTGCTAACCCCTGAAAAAAAGTTTTAAAATCCTACTTCAGATTTCATTGTACACCTATTTGAAGGTCCCTGACAATGACAGGGCTTTAATTTCCCGCTCGCCGGCTGCTTGCGTCAGAGCCAATCAGGCTCGACTAGCAGCCGGTGCGGTCGTAACTGTGAGGACTTAACAGATACTATAAAATCTTTAGTTCTGCATTTCATAGTATCACTACTGTAAACTACCCTTTGTAACCCTTCTGGCTAATTAGGATTTGAAAAACAAAAAGATATAGCAGGAACATAATACTTTTTCTAAGCTGCTTATTTATACTCTCAAAGCAAACTTGGCTTAAGAAATGGCAACATTTCAAGGTTTCAGCTGTTCTTTCTTTATGGTCCAATGATATCAATCCTGTCAAATCTCTAACCTTGTTAAGAAAAAAAGCAAAAATTACCCCTAGCTGCCTACCACTGCATTGAGATGTCCAAGAGTTCATAATAAATTAAAGGCATCTAATTATGCATTATGAATTAGGAAAAATTAAGAGAGAGCCACTTTGGTCTAGTGGTTAAGGCACCTGGCTAGACGCCAAAAGACTGCAAGTTCTAGTACTGCCTTAGCATGAAAGCCAGCTGGATGTTCTTGGGCAAATCAGTCTCTCTCAGCTCAATCCACCTCACAGGACAGTTGTTGTAGGAAAGTAGGAGAAGGAAAGCATATTAAGTATGTTTACCTTCTTAAATAATAAGGCAGGATTTAAAAAACTAAAAAAATATATCATTCCACAATTATCCAGTTTTTCTGTGACATTACAAACTTGATTTTTTAAAAATCGGTGAAAAGATAAAATTCAAACCATGTCAATTTCTTGTTGAATACATTCATCACTGAATTGGATACCATTTTCTTTAAGTGGAGCCCAACCATACTCTTCTCATGACCTTGTTGCCTCTCTCCACAAACTCCCAGAGAGTCATTTCATGCTGAAGTTTATCTGGCACGAGAGGCAGATTTCCCCAATCTTGACATTCATTACAAATCATTTTGAAATCTGTTTTATTTTTAGAGTGAGAAATAAGCTCACACATTCCTAACTCCTCCACAAAGTAGCCTGATAACATTCCAAAATATGAAATAGAATGTGATTTGAGGTATTGTAAATGAATGACTCCTTTATAGAGCATGTCTTAGATTATGGATGTGAGTGTGTTGAGTGAGTGAGTGAATTTTGAATCCTGGAGACTGCCCGGACAAGTCCCTACAGTTTTCCTGGTAAGGTTTTTCAGAAGTGGTTTGTCTTCTTCCTAGGACTGTGAGAGAGTGACTGGCCCAAGGTCACCAGCTGGTTTTGTGCCTAAGGCAGGGTTAGACCTCTCAGTCTTCCTATTTCTAGCCTGATGCCTTAACCACTATACCAAACTGGCTCTATGCTTACATTATTTAAGGCTCCTAGTTTATTAGTCCTCTGTAAGGGCAGAAAGTCAAAGCAAGTGGTGACAATTAGTACAGTGTTTTAAAATGAAGGGGGGTGATAGATATTATGTCTCCTTCCACATTGTGACAGCATCAATTTGATGAATAATGAAATATCATCAAGTGGTTATTTATTTATTTATTTATTTATTGAATTTATATTGCCATCTATTCGCCCATGGCGACTCAAGGCTGCTTACAGAATAAAAGACCACATTTAAAACAATAAAAACTAACAAAAAGAATCAAATAAATTAATATAGTACAATATAACAAAATCAGCCCTCACCTCCCACCCCCCACCCCGGTGACAGCAGATAACATGAGCCATTTAATGGGCTCCATCCCGCTCTGGGTTCCCCAGGCCCGCTGGCAGAACCAGGTCTTCAGTGCCTTCTGGAAGAGAATTAGAGTGGGGGCCATTCTAGTCTCTGGGGGAATGATGTTCCAGAGAGAGGGAGCCACCACGGAGAAGGCCCTTCTTCTGGGTCCCACCAAGTGTATCTCCCTCGGGGATGGGACCTGCAACATTCCCTGCCTCCCCACTCTGATGGGTCGGGTAGATGTGACCGGCAAGAGATGGTCCCTCAGATAACCTGGTCCCAAGCCATGAAGGGCTTTAAAGTGACAACCAGCACTTTGAATTGCACCCGGAAGCAAATCGGCAACCAATGCAGCTCCCACAGGAGAGTTGATACATGTGCACACCAGGATCTGCACAAAACCATGAGGGCCGCTGCATTTTGCACCAACTGGAACTTCCGGATGCTCTTCAAGGGCAGCCCCATGTAGAGCGTGTTGCAATAGTCAAGACGGAAAGTGACTAGGGCATGAGTGACTGTGAATAGGGACTGTAGGTCCAGGAAAGGGCATAACTGTCGCACAACCCACAGTTGCGCAAAGGCCCTCTTTGAGCAGGAGTTGTGAGTCCAGGAAAACCCCTAGATTACGCACAGGGTCTGTTTGGGGTAGTGCCACCCCATCCAAGACCAAAGGTGGCAATTCTCCCTGAGCCAATGAACCCCAAACCCAGAGCCACTCAGTCTTGCAAGGGTTTAGTTTCAACCCGTTGCTCCCCATCCAGCCCCTAATAGCCTCCAGGCACTGCAAGAGGGAGGACACGGCATCACTTAACTCACCACGGGATGAGACATACAGCTGAGTATCATCAGCATATTGGTGATATCTCAGTCCATGGTGACGGATGATCTCCAGCGGCTTCATATAAATGTTGAACAGGAGTGGAGAGTACCGAGCCCTGTGGAACCCCGTAAAGCAGTGGGTGAGGGCTGGATCTCTCCCCTCCTATCAACACAGACTGAGAGCGGCTGCAGAGGAAGGAAGTGAACCAGGATAGCACAAGGCCTCCCACTCCAATCCCCCGAAGCCACCCCAGGAGAATACCATGGTCGATGGTATCGAAAGCCATTGAGAGGTCAAGTAGAGCAAGGATGGATGCATTACCCCCATCCCGTTCCCTCCAGAGATCATCCAAAAGTGCGATCAATGCTGTTTCTGTCCCACATCCAGGCCTGAATCCTGACTGGTAGGGGTCGAGATAATCCATTTCATCCAGAAACCTCTGGAGTTGCCGCGCGACCACCTTCTCAACAACCTTCCCCAAAAAGGGAAGATTGGAGACAGGTTGGAAATTATCCAACCGGGTGGAGTCCAGTGATGGCTTCTTAAGAAGTGGGCAGACCACAGCCTCCTTAAAGTGCTGGGGCACTGCCCCCTCCTGTAGGGAAGCATTAATCACCACCAGAGTCCACCCACCTGTCACCTACTGGGAAACTTTCACAAGCCAGGAGGGACCCTAACCCTAACCCTAACCCTAAAACACAGGTGCTTGCGTGCATACTCCCTATGATCCTGTCTACTTCCTCGGAAGCAACAGGGTCAAACTGTTCCCAGATAACAGGGCGAAAACCTGCCTCAGGGGCTTCCACCGGACCAGCAACCATGCCGGCATTTAACTGGGAACAAAGTTGAGTGATTTTATCTTCCAGAAAATCCGCAAATTCCTCAGCACACCCCTTCAGGTGGACCTCAATCACCTCCTTCCCCAGGAGGAGGAGGAGGAGGAGGCTCACCTTAAAGCGGGTTGCTGGGCAGTTATCTGCAGACACAATTAGTGTGGAGCAGTATTTACACTTCGCTGCACGAATCGCCATGAGGTAGGCCTTAGTAGCAGCTCTTACCCATGTTCGATTAAGTTCATCCCCTGTCTTCCGCCAGCGGCACTCTAGACGTCTCCTCATGCATTTCATCCCTCTCAGTTCCTCTGTATACCATGGGGCACAGAGAGGTTTATGGGTGAGGAGAGATCACATGGGTGCAATCCTATCCAGAGCCTCAGTCACCTTCCTATTCCAAACAGTGACTAAGAGCTCGGCTGGACTGCACAGTAGATCTGCAGTTATAACTCCCAGCTCCTTCTGGAACCCATCTGGGTGCATTAGTCAATGGGGGCGGACCAATCTAATAGGTCCTGCCTCCCTGCGGGGGGGGGTGTTACAGCTCTATCATCATGTGGTTATAGTTCATTATAGCCCGGCGGGGGGGGGGGTGTTACAGCTCTATCATCATGTGGTTATAGTTCATTATAGCCTTTCTATTAAAGAATTTAACCTGATATAGGGTCAAAATATGATGCAACTATTGGAAATAAGTCAGTCCAAGTATTTATATTTTAAATCTATGCAAAGACTCATAATTTACTTAAGTACATCATCATTGCCATTCCTGGATACACCATTCTTAGCCTTATTGATTAAGAGTATGTGGTCAGTATAATTGGTGCCTAATTAGGAATGAAATATTTTGTTCCAACAAGTAGTTTGACTATGACATTCTGCATCAGGTACTTCATTTTCTCTCTCTTCATAATCTTCTGGTTCCCGCTATCTTGTTAAGCTTTTGCCTCTGTTATTTTCTGTAGGAATCTTAGTCACTCTCATTCTTATCCACAGATTTTGAGACAAGACTGAAACTGTGACCTTGGTGCATGTAAAACATATGGTCTTCCAATTAAAGTTTCTTTAAGATTTCCAAGCAATCCTCTGATAATATTCTGAAGCAAATGCAGTTAGCAAAATGATGTGAATTGATCCAAGAAAAGATAAAGGTAGGTCAGTTGTGCCATCTGTTACATATGTATGTAACAAATGAGGAAAAGTGCAGGTGAAACCCCAGGGGATGTTAATATGAAAAAGCAATTTAAAGGCAAAACAGTAGCTAAGCAAACAAAATACCTGGCTGAGGAACAAGCCCTGGCTGTTAGGAAGAAGAATGGTGAAGCAATATAGTTCCCCAGCTGTCTATTGTCAACACAAGGACTGATTACCTCTGATAAGATGTCATTTTGGGAAAAATGCATTAGATAGCCACAGTAAAAGACTTGCATGCTAACAACATTATGGTGAAGCAGCTTCACATGACAGTGGTTCTAAATTGTTATACAATTAGCTGTTTAGTGCACTTTCTGCTTAAACTGATACTCGTTTTTTAAAAAGAGCACTTGCTTTACTGGAATTATTTTTAAGAGTTCAAGGGGTCTGAGGTGGAGAGATGAGCCAAAGTAAATGCATAATGCTAAGCAGTGTCTATGTTTATTCCAGTCAGTAGAATTTTCATAGACTTAATATTGGGATAGGACAAAAAAAATCATGTCAGAGCTTCTGCATCACCTTACAAACGTCAAGAAATGATTCCCAGTATAAATGAAATTTCAGTCCACAGTATTTTTTCTTTATGGTTTATTCTAATATTTATCACATTCACTTGTTAATCCTGATCATACTCTACTGGAATAGAATGAGTAGGAAAATGTGGAATGATCTTTCCTAAAAATGGACAGCACAACTTTGATATGGTAGAATATAGACCAGAGTTGTCCCAAAGGTGCTTTTTCAAGAGGCAACTGGACCTCCTGGCCCTCCTGGCCCATGCTTCTTTTGTTCACATGCTTTTTATCATTTATTTTAAACTGTTGGCAAAATTCATTATTGCTTTGGACAAACATGTCATGCATGTTGACTCAATATAACCCCCACACACACACACACATTTCCATTTATGCAGTTCCTCTGGTCTCTATCAATTAGGTTCTGGTCTTCAAAGTGATGTTGTCCTTGAAAATGGTACTTGCTCAAGATTCTGTTTTGGGAACTGGTTGGCTTTCTTTTTCTTCAGCTAAACATGGAACTTGCAAGTGAACAAACTGTGATAATTTCCACAATCAGTACCCGGCTATATCTTTCATGCTATAACTGAACTTCTCTTCCACCTTCTTTTACAGTCAATTTGATTTCCATGAACTCCATCTTGTGATGTCTATCTACACAAATGCCATTTTGGCTGTTTGAAGACCTTGCTATGAAATAAACAATTTAGATTCTCTTACATATGTGAGAGATATAGTATATCAATTGAAGCTTTAAACCAATCACTCTATTTTGCTCTCCTGAGATATATAGTATATCCAATACAACCATGATTTTTCAGTAGGAAAACATATTCTCACATAAACTAATTGCTATTTAACTATATTACAGAATACAGAATAACAGAGTTGGAAGATGTCTTGAAGGTCTCCAATCCCCTGCTCAGGCAGGAAACCCTATACTAGTGTTGGCGAACCTTTTTGGCACCGAGTGCCGAAATGGGAGCACACGTGGGAGGGGGGAGCGCCAGAAACCAGAAGAGCAGCTCCCAGGTGTGCACACGCAGGAGTGCCGAAAACCAGAAGAGCAGTTCACCGGCACGCATGTGTGCGCCGGAAAGCTGAGCGTCTGGTTTCTGGCATGCACATGCGCACCAGCCACCTGGTCTTCTGGTGCACATGGGCTCCAGGGAGTTGCTCTTTTGGTTTCTGGCACTCCTGCGTGCACAAAGCTGGCCGGCGCGCATGTGTGCACTGGAATCCAGAAGAGCAACGGGCGATGGCTGGCGTGCCCGGAGAGATGGCTCTGCGTGCCCCTTCTGGCATGCGTGCCATAGGTTCGCCATCACTGCCCTATACCATTTCAGACAAATGTTTGTCCAATCTCTTCTTAAAAAATCCCAGTGTTGGGGCATTCACAACTTCTGGAAGCAAGTCATTCCACTGATTAATTGTTCTAACTGTCAGGACATTTCTTAGTTCCAGGTTGCTTCTCTCCTTGATTAGTTTCTTGTCCTGCTTTGGAGAATAGGTTGATTCCCTCTTCTTTGTGGCAACCCCTTAAACACTACTATCATGTCACCCCAGTCCTTCTTTTCATTAAACTAGACATACCCAATCCCAGCAACCCTTCTTTATATGTTTTAGCCCAGTGATGGCGAACCTATGGCACATGTGCCGGAAGTGGCACGCAGAGCCATCTCTCAGGGCAGGCCAGCCGTCGCCCGTTGGGCCTATGGCACACGCGCGCCGGCCAGCTGGGCTTCATGCACGTGGGAGTGCCAGAAAACGGAAGAGCAGCTCCCTGGTGCGCATGCACATGCCAGAAACCAGAAGCTCAGCTTCCCAGCACACACATGTGTGACGGGAAACTGCTCTTCCAGTTTCCGCCACTCCCGTGCATGTGCGCCAGGGAGCTGCTCTTCTGGTTTCCAGCGCTCCCCTCCCCACGTATGTGTCCCGTTTCGGCACTCAGTGCCAAAAAGGTTCGCCAACACTGTTTTAGCCTCCTGTCCCCTAATCATTTTTGTTGCTCTTCTCTGCACTCTTTTTAGAGTCTCAACATCTTTTTTACATTGTGGTGACCAAAGCTGTATGCAGAATTCCAAGTGTGGTCTTACCAAGGCGTTATAAAGTGGTGTTAACACTTCACATGATCTTGATTCTATCCCTCTGTTAATTATTATTATTATTATTATTATTATTATTATTATTATTATTATTATTATTATTATTTATTAAATTTGTATGCCGCCCAACTCCCAAGGGACTCTGGGCGGCTCACAACAATATAAAAAACTATTAAAAGAAAACATAATAAAAAATAATAATAATGCAGTCTAGGACTGCATTGGCTTTTTTGGCAGCTGCAACACACTGCCGGCTCATATTTAAGTGATTCATATTTAAGTGATTGCAAATCAAAAAACCAAGAACTGAAGGTCTATTGTGACCCTTTTTTTTATTTAAACGTAAATTTCAAAGAACAAATAAAAAGGATTTAAAGTGTCATATGATGATGTAATATGTCTGAAACTGCTTCAAAAGTGATGGGAAAACAAATGCTAAAGTTCAGAGCACCATAAAGTAAAGGAAGGAAAGAAAAAGAAAAACCTTCCTTCTTTCCTTCTTTCCTTCCTTCCTTCCATCCATCCATCCTATATACCACTTAATAGTGCCT
>QLTV01000597.1:111737-138852 GCA_003457575.1 Thermophis baileyi | reverse complement strand
TTAATAAATAAATAAATAAATAAATAAATAAATAAATAAATAAATAAATAAATAAATAAATAAATAAATAAATAAATAAATAAATAAATAAATAAATAAATAAATAAATAAATAAATAAATAAATAAATAATTTTTGGGTAGGAAAAATGATACAAAACAAGAAACAGTACTAGGAGGATAAAATACCTTGGAAAGAGGCACAGTCCTTTAAGAAGAGCTTGTATCAATAATATTATGCTCCCATTGTGCATTTCATTCAATGTTTCAGATGAATGTCAAAAATCCAGCTCAAGCCAGCACTGTATTACATCAGTTAAAACCTCATAAAACAGCATGCCAGCTTTTGAGTTTTAAATACCAGTAGCTAATATTGAGGGCACAGAATTGGCAATTTATCAGCCTGAAGATGTAACATAGGATAGGCTATTAATATTTGTGTTAGGCTCCACTGAAGTTGTAGTAATTTGGAGTTACAATTCCTTGAAACATTCTTTCAAAAGTGTGTATGAGGAAAAAGGGTGCATAAGAGAGTGGGAGAGGAAAAAAATGAATCATTATTTGTTTCTTCATCAAGACAATCCCATTAATTCCCCCTTGCATTTCTTGTTTCAGCATCCCTTGAAGAAAGAAATAAGTACATCCTGTTTTGTAATATAAAGTTTTCTTCCCTCAGTCATGAACTGAAAGTTAGTGTATTCCTTTTCATTGCAACATTATTTGCCATAAGTATATAGATACATAGCACACAACCTGGGGTGGGAGGGGGAAGGGGAAAAAGAAGGAAACCTCATATCTGTCACCAATCATTCTACTAGGTCATTGCAAAACTTCAAAAGAATCCATTCAAATCTGATTTGATTGGGTTCCCAAACTGAATTGACTTTCCAAATCAAATCAGAAAGCTGAATCAAATTTTTATACTGCACTAGATGCCACTGAACAGATTTACGAAATTTGTATTTTTTCCAGTCCAGGTTAGAAGTTAGAAGCAATTCAGTCTGACACTTTCCGAACCTGAATTGGTATTCCCCAGCACTTCCCTGTGCCGGCACCAGCTCCACCCTAATGAGTTCCACAGGCTACTCAAATGAAGCCAACACTAATCCTCAAGGCAAAGAAAAGTCCAGTCCACTAGGCAAAAGCAAGTTCCCAAGGCAAAGGCAAGTTCCAAAACATAGGCAAATCCACAGGCAAAGACAAGGCAAAGGCAACTGCTGAAGAGACAAATCTGAAGTTCAAGGCAAGAACAGACAGCAAGAAAATGAACACATTGTTCCCAGCATCGCCTCCATCTCACTTCTGTGCTTCTGGTGCAGCCCATCAAGAAGGGTGAGTCTTTCTCCTTACGAGTAATTTGGGTGACCTTCTCTGCTCCTGCCCTTTCTCTGCCCTATGTGTTGTCGGATCAGCATGCAGAAGGCAGTTCCTCTTCCTCATCACTGACCAGCTGCAGCTGAATGCTTTCCCCATCTGAAGCCTCAGGGCTGTCCTGCTGCAGCCGGTCAGTGATGAGGAAGAGGAACTGCCTTCTGCATCTGATCCAAGTGTCAGCTCCTGCATACCGGCCATCTGGGAGCTGCCATTCGGTGGGGAGAGGCTGCACAGAACCAACAGTCTTTGAGCAGCTTGGAAACTAATGCAAGGAGCAATTCTCCTTTAAGAACAGCAAGGCAGCTGAAGATTGGCTTATGGAGTAGCACGGCTCATTTCCGGACCACAGGAGAGGGACGTGCATGCGTGAGTGGGTGGGTGGTGATTAATGAATATAAGGTGATGGGGAGCACGGGTGAGCAGCCCTAACAAGAATTTCTCTTTGAGATTGTCAGTGAGTGCCAGGAAAGAAGTAAAGCAGACATTAGCAAACCAGGTTTGTGTTTGATTGTGTTCCTTTATTTTTCTTTTCGTTTTGGAACCTGACACCAGGGCACAGAAAAAGCAGAAGCAGAGAAAGTCATCTAAATTACTCATGACGAGAAAGCCTCATCCTTCTTGATGGGCTGCACCAGAAGCACAGCAGACAGATGAAGGTGAAACTGGGAACAATGTGTTCATTTTCTTGCTGTGTGTTCCTCCTTCAACCAAATCCCTCTCAGACGGCTGCTTGGAACCATTGACCAATTCCCCTCCAGAAATGCCTGGAACTGGTTCATCCTCCTCCAAGTTGACATCCGGAGAGGTATCTGGGGAAGCATCTGGGGGAGTCATCACTAGATTTTATGAAAAAGAACTTATATGAGAAAACACAACATTTCTTACTCCATTTTATATCTTAGTAAAAAATTGTATAGTTTTGTAATCATTTTCTTCTCCATTCCTAGTAAAATTTTATCTGATTCCAATTGTTTCACGTAAATGCCATATTGTTCTCGATCTTTTTTAAATCTTGTTTGGATTTGTAGGTAAGGCCACCAATCTATATTTATTCCCTGCTTTTTCAAATCTTGAATTGGTTTTAAGTCTCCTTTTTCATCTAGGAGCTCTGAGTAGCTTACCATTTTACTAAGATCGATGCTATTTGAGTATATGATTGCCTCCATTGTTGAAAGCTAGTTTGGAATTTTTGTATAATGGTTTTGTTTTTATCTTTATCCAGACATTAAACAGAGCATCCCTCACTATATCTCTTTGGAAATACGAATGTGTCTTATTTTTTCCGTCCCAAAGAAAACCGTGCTAGCCTAATTGGAGGTAGTGACCTTCTAACGCTAATATTCTTTTATTTTTGAGCTGAATCCAATCTCTAATCCATGTCAAAGCAGTTGCCTGATAGTAAAACTCCCAATCCAGGAGTCCGAAGCCCCCCTTCCTTCTGCTATCTTGCAGGAATTTAAATTTAATGCGCGGTTTTTTCCCTGCCCATACAAATTTGGATGTTATTTTATTTATTTGATCAAAAAAATTCTTCTCTAATTTTATCGGAATTGTTTGAAAAAGGTATAACAGTTTGGGTAATATATTCATTTTAATTGTCAAAGTTCTGCCAATTAATGATATCTGTAATTTATTCCAATTTTCTAGATCTTTTTGTATTTGTCTCAACAGATTGTTATAATTGTCTTCTTTTATTGTACTACATTTTGCCAATAGCCATATTCCCAAATATTTAATTTTCTTAGCTATTGAAATTCCCAATTTCTCCTCTAATTCTTCATTTTGTCTTTTGGTTAAATTCTTGGTTAGTATTTTGGTTTTTTCTTTATTTATTTTAAGCCCTGCTACCTTACCAAACTTGTTAATATCTTGTAATAGTATCGGACCCGTCTCTAATGGTTCTTCTATAATGAATGCTAAGTCATCCGCGAAGGCTTGTACCTTATATTCTTGTGCTCTGGTCTTTAGTCCCTTTATCTCCCGGTTCTGTCTAATTTGTTGCATCAATGTCTCTATTGAAAATATAAATAACAAAGGGGATAAGGGACATCTCTGTCTTATCCCTTTTGTAATACTAAAGCCTTCTGTTGTTTCTCCGTTTAATATTATTTTTGCCGTCTGGTTTGAATATATTACTCTAATTGTTCTAATAAATTTCTCGCCAAAATTCATTTCTACTAATTGATTAATTTAAAAATCCCAATTTAAATTATCAAATGCTTTTTGCGCATCAAGGAATATCAGTGCTACTTGTTTTACTGAGTGTGTTTTGTAATATTCTAATGTATTCATTATCGTTCTTATATTATTTTTTATATGTCTGTTGGGTAAAAATCCGTTCTGATCTAAATGTATATTTTCATTTAATATATTTTTCATCCTTTCTGCCATTATTGTCATAAATATTTTATAGTCGGCATTCAGCAGCGAGATTGGCCTATAGTTTTGAATTTTTTGTCTTTCTGTATTATCTTTGGGGATTAAAGTTATCAGTGCCTCCATCCAGGATTTTGGTGTCTTAGCTCGCTCAAGGACTTCATTATATGATTCTAGTATTAGGTTCTCCAATGGTTTCTGCAGTTCTTTATAAAATTCTGCTGGGATTCCGTCTGGGCCCGGTGTTTTATTGCTTTTTTTATTTTGGGATTGCCCTTTTTAATTCTGATATCATTATTTTCTCATTCAATAGTTCCTTTGATGTGTCTGGTAAAGTTGGGAGATTTCTCTGTTGTAGGTATTTTTTAATGTCACCTTCTTCAATCTTCTCGTCTATACAAATTTTGAAAGTATCGTGTTGCTATATTTTTTCCCCTCCTTCTGGTGGTGTATCACCTTCATCTTCCAGTTGTTGTATTAATTTCTTTTCTTTTTCTTTTTTTAATTTATAGGCCAACCATCTCCCCGGTTTATTAGCATTTTCAAAGTAATTTTGTCTGCTAGATCTGATTTTTTGGGCCACTTCGTCTTGTGTAAGTAAATTTAGTTATGTTTAATTATAACTTTTTCTTCCTTAATTTCCTGGTTGTGAGGTTCTTTCTGCATTTTGTATTCCAATAAAAGAAACGATGATTAGCTGGGCCAGGAACTTTGGGCATAATATAGAATTAGAACAATGGGACAAACTTTGTGAAAAGAA
The DNA here is from genome assembly GCA_003457575.1 of Thermophis baileyi. Lineage (NCBI taxonomy): Eukaryota > Metazoa > Chordata > Lepidosauria > Squamata > Dipsadidae > Thermophis > Thermophis baileyi. The sequence goes on along the minus strand of QLTV01000597.1, from coordinate 134,344 downwards.
TTACAAATTAACGACAGTGGTGGCATACAAAGAAAACCTCTACAAAATGTTTTATAAATGGCATTTACCCCCAGCAAGATTGGCCAAAATGTTTCCAAATTTATCCCCCAAATGTTGGAGATGCAATTACAAATATGGAACATGCTATCATATGTGGTGGACGTGCCCTTCCACAAGGAAATATTGGTGTAAAATTTGGAGGTGGTTGGAAGAAATTACAGAGCAAAAAAATTGATTTGAAACCAGAATTATTCCTATTAGGAATACTAGATTTGAAAATGAATAAGAAATTTCAATATATTACACTACATATACTTACCGCAGCTAGAATTACATTCGCACAATATTGAAAACAAAGTAACATACCCTCAGATGAAGTAGTATTAGGAAAATTCTTGAATGTGCTGAAATGGATAAAATGACCATGGAGTTGAAAGAGAGAGATGATTCGGACTACTATGAAATATGGAATAAAGTGTAAAATTGGCTCAAAAATAGAAAATGATACAGTAATTGAGGAAATGTTAATTGGAATAATTAAACAGCATTAAACTTAAAAATGTAAATATAAATGTAAAAAAAATGTAGATATAAAAAATCAATACCTTTAGAATTGTTAAAAGATTTATTAATATAAGGTTACTATGTTAGACTACTATCGAGAAGTAAAAGGAAGGGAAGGTATTATACAATAGAGAGGTACAAATGCAAACAATGTAAGTCAATATGGAAAGCTGTAAAATGTTCTTAAATGGTATGTACTGTTTTGTTGTTATGTTATGTTTTTTTCTTTTTGTATTTGTGGTTGTTTGTTATGTTGTTTTTTAATGAGAAAATTGTTTAATAAAAACTATTTTTTAAAAAAAAAAATAAAGTAAAAATTTTCTCTATGCACTTTTGAGGCTGAATGAAACCATTTTCTCCTTAACCAATGTCCATTCTTAATACTTTTTTTTCATTTTTTTCTTATTGGACTATAAATGAAAGCAAATTAATGGTCAAAAATATATTTTCAAAAAGATTAATACATGTATTGCTTCTCTTTAAAAAAAAACAAAGAGAGAGAGAGAGAGTAACACAACATAATACCAGAGAAATTAGCTGACTTAATTTTGAGGTGGTCAAGGGCTCCATGTGAATGTCTTCACTGAATCTGCACGGTAATTTCTTCAGCGTCTGCAGCTTCTCTTACTTCCTGGGATTCCGTATTCCCACTCAAACTTGTTGGGAAACTTGTCCTATTGATTTTTTTTTCAGTTGTGCCATTCCCATGATTGCCAAAAGAGGGCCTGCTCTGGAGAGAGTTTTGGAAAAGTTCTGTTTTCAAAATTTCAAAATGCCATCACAGCTCGATTTTAGTTTAAACTGGCAAGGCAACCTGGGATCTTTTCAAATGCTTTGGCTGCAGTTTCCATATGTTGACTTGGCATGTTGTCTTATGCTGTGGAGATTTGAAAACATCTGTAGACCTTGCCTATCCTTGTTTTAGGCAGAGTAGCTCTTCTTTTAGTCATGACAGATACAAAGCCATTAAACCAGGGTTCCCCAAACTTGGCAACTTTAAGACTTGTGGACTTCAACTCCCAGAATTCTCCAGCCAGCTATGCTGGCTGGAGAATTCTGGGAGTTGAAGTCCACAAGTCTTAAAGTTGCCAAGTTTTTAAGACCTCTGCATTAAACACTCTTTTTTTGGGATTGATATAGTATCACCTAGACAAGTGATAAAACATACAACACTACACTGTGATACAAATCTTGCATTTTACATATGCAAGTACAGAAGGGTATGACTTTGTGATGATGAACATTTTGCCATTTTGGTCTGTAGCTAGGAATGGGTCCTTTTAAACTCGCAGAGAAATAACAATGATCTAAATTATTTTAAGATTGTACAGCAATCTGATTCAGCTCAAACAACTGCTATGCCATTGGAAATAAATGGTAGTTTGATTCTATTCCCTCCATGTTATAACAGAATGTAAAATGGTTCCATCCATGTAAGCGATAGTTACGGTCTCACATCCTGTAAGTATCTGTGCTATTTTTTGTTATCATCAAAGGTAGCCATTTCATGCTTTCTTGCTGAATGATAAAAAAAAAATGAGTTGCTAATAAAAAGCTCAGCTATCTTTGGGCATAGAAGAGCTTTTGGCAATGCAGTTCCAGATAGCAGTATGTGAGCCATCACATCTTTAAAATACAGGAAACAGGAAGATGTAATATCCTGCAAGGCTATGCTTAGCTTCACCATAGTTCTCCCATCAATCTATCCTTGTCAGTTCAGAAGCCCAAGTAAGACATTGTCTGTACTCCTGACATACTGTAGCAATGTACTGTAAATGTAATGAAAATCACTGTTTTCCCCACTGAAAAAGGAATTGAATTTCTCAGGCATGTGGTGAGGAGAAGTTGATTAAACATAAAACTATGCTACAAAAAGGAGTCAAACTCAGGAAAAAAAAAGTCTGCATGATAAGATTTCCATTGTAAAAACATAATCTAGTTTCATGCATTTTGTCTACAGTTTCGTTCTCAAGCCCTGCCTGTCTCCGATTGTCTTTTGTTTTGACTTGTATGACCATTTATTTCTTCTTTTTGTGCGTGTTGCCCACAAACCCTTTAAGAAGTCAATAACTAAGGAAGCATGCAAGTAAATAAATAAAAAGTTCCTAAAACATATAACAGTACTAGGAAGAGTAAATGCATACAGCAATTTATTGCTTGTTTGCACATGTCACTGTATGGTGGAAATGATCAATATTTTCTCTTGAAGGTAGCACTATCTGGGATTGAGCAGTGTAGAATATAAATAATTACCAAATGCTGTATGTGAGTATGCACTTAGTTGTATATGGGCAGGGGTGGGCTGCTGACAGTTTGGACCGGTTCGGGCGAACTGGTAGTTCTGATGATCAGCTGGCCCTGCCCACCCGCCCGTGCCCTATCCTGTCCTATATTTCCTTCTTTCTGGCTCAGCTGATTTGCGCGGCACAGCTGATTTCCGCGCCTCCGCTGTACCAGGGCTGCCTTAGAAGGTAAGCAGCTGAGCTTCAAATTGCTGTATTTTGAATGCTGCGTGCAAGCGTGTTAGGTGCAATCACCGAACCGGTTGTTAAACTGGTTGCAGCCCACCACTGTATATGGGTACAAGCACATGTATGTCGAACATCAAAAAGAAATGGCCAAGATAACATTTATTTATTATTATTTATTAAATCAATTTATAGAGCTGCTCATCTCACAAACAGCAACTATGCCTGGCATAAAATAGAGATAAAAGCAGTTAGTAAATACCTTAAAAAGTATATAAAAGAAAACTAAAACCATGATTCTATGATTCTATTATAGACAAAGAGATGTTTAAAATAGTAGAGCTACCTCACTAGTCATCCATCTCTTGGGGTCCCTAGGCATGCTGGTACAACTTTCAGAAATTCAACAGTGGCAAGGTGAACCTCATCTCAGAGGAGATAAGATTACATAGCATGGGCACCACAGCAGAAAAGGCCTGCCATCTAGGACCCATCAAATGTGGGCAACAGAAGCAGTAACATGCTTTCCCTGCTGAACTTGGAAGGACAGGAAGATGAAATCAGAGAGAAGTGGTCCCTCAAATAACCCAGTCTCATGCCACAAAGACCTTTAAAGATCAACGCCAGCATCTTGAACTGGACCCAGAAAAAAGCTGGTAACCAATGTATCTCATGAAGCAGAAACAACCAGAAACACAATAACTGCTTGCTTGTCTGCGTTTTGCACCAGATGAAACTTTTGGATTCTCTTCAAGGACATGTAGAGTAACAGGGAGGTGACCAAGGTATTAAGTGATCATAAGTGATCTAGAAACAGGCACAACTGGCATGCAATACAAAGTTGTGCAAAGGCCCTCCTAGCCATATCTGCCATCAGCTCTTTGAGCAGGAATCGGGAGTCCAGGAGGACCCCCAGATTACACACAGGGTCTGTTTGGGACAGTGCAACCCCATGCAGTACCAATGATGGTAAAGTCTTAGAATTAGAGGGGCACAAAAAACAATTCAGTCTTGGCAGGGTTCAGTTGAAACCTGTTGTTCCCCATCTCATTGCCTCCAGACTCCAGGACTGGACATTCATAGCATCACTTAATTTAACCTGGGGCAGAGATGTACAGTATATTATCATGATAACCATTAAAACAAACTTACATATAACATTCAGGGGTGGGCTGCTGGGGGTTCACAAGGGTTCGGGAGAACCTCTAGCTAAGATTCTGTGCAGTTTGGAGAACCCCCAAATCCCACTCCTGGCTGGCCCCGCCCATCCCACCCCGTCCCTCCCAGGAGTCCCCACGCGGCCTGTTTTGGATGCAGGTAAGTGCAGGGCATGTGCGGAGGCTCGGGAGGGTGAAAAATGGACCAGCGGAAGTTCAGGAAGGCCAGAAAAGGGCCCGTTTCTGGCCTCCAAAGGGCCTCTGGAGCCTGGGGAGGCCGTTTTTGCCCTCCCAGAGGCTCGAGGAAATCCTCCGGAGCCCGGGGAGGGCAAAAACGCCCATCATGGTGCAGGAGGCCGACTAGGCTATGCCCACCATGGCCACGCCCACCCAGCAACTGGGCAGAGAACCCCTTGCTAAAATTTTTGAAGCCCACCCCTGATAACATTCCCCATGATAAATGAGGAATACATAGGAATAATTATATTGAGGATATTATGTAATTATTAAGAATTATGTAAGATCAGTTTGTAATTCTGGGTTATGCAGTAGAGTCTGGGTTCACATATCACACTATGCCATAGTTTATTTTGCCATAACTTTTAGACAGAACTTAGTAGACTTGAAATGATATCACAATGCAAGTAGGTAAGGATAGCCCTTGTGTTATGACATCATGTTGTTTGTTTTGTTATTTAGCCTTATTGCTGTTATTGATGGACATCTCTGGCTAAGAAATTGAGCTGGGAGAGATGGAAGAATAAGGACATAATTTTTATTCTACATATCTTCTCTCCTCGGTTTTAAGCTTTTATGTTTACTGGTAGAATAACCATCTCATGTACTCAAAATGATGTTTATACATTTTATGTATTCACAATCATGTTTATACTTTTTCTGTAATCATATATATGCTTGACAAATAAATAAATACATAAAATGCTTTAAAAAAAACCTGCCATACAACTTTTTAAAAATTGTACCTTTTTTCATTTTCTACTCTTAAACATTTTCTTTGTAAATATTCCGTAATTATGAGCTCTTCAATACTTTTGAGAATATATTGAGTTCTTAGGCACATTTAGCCTAAAACAAATCTGATGATCCACTTTGACATTTTGATCCAAATGGAATCCATTTGCTTGGGAGCCCTCACCCATGAGATGTTTAGTTTCTATCATCCATTGAGACCCTTTTAGGTATCTAAAAAAATACATAGAAACCTAAAGAAGGAAAAAGATACAATGGCTCGGATTAAATCCAATCTGAAAACCAACTTTTCAGGAAACTCACATTCACTTTATAACTCAAGTGATTTGGTCTGAAGTCACCATTCCATACACAAAAGCTATCTGGACTGACAAAATATATATATATATTTTCAGTCCTGGAGTCAAGGTATTGTTCTCCACAGTAGGTTAGAAGAATAGCTTAAGGGAACAGGTCAAATGTGTGACATGCATCACCTTCCTCACTTTTATCCTGTCACTATCACAACACACCTCCCACCCCTAACAGCTGCCTCACTCCATTTAATGATGGCATCAGCCCCACAGGTGGACATTACAGATTGAACACACTCATTGAACATAGTCAGGGCTCTCTTTCTTTTTTCCTTCCCAAATTTCCACCAGCAGAACCAGAGCTTCTGCTGCGATCTTTCCTCTTTTCTTAGTTTCCTCAGTACTTCTGTGAAACCTGTTTCCAACTAGCAGTTAGAGGATGTTTTCATAAAATGAGTTGAAAATATGACCCGAAAAAAATCCCACAAATTAGAATCCCACAAATTCAGCCATATTTCAAATTCAATATCTCTTACATCCAAATATAACACTTTGAATTAAGGACTGTGAAATGTAATCCTGGAAGCCACCCTGGAAGAATTTATTTTCTTTTTAATAAAAGACATGCAGTCTAGCAATAAAATGGCTAAAAGTGTGGAGTTCAGCTAAGAACTGGTAAGTTATGATGTTTATAAAGTAATTGCTGCTACCACATGAAATGTCACTTGTCAAATATGATAGTTCTTTCTAATATTAAGCAATCGCAAGCAGATTCAGCCCACTGGGATTTAGGTCAGAAACAATGGAGGAAAAATCCACCATGATGGAAATAAAGAGCCAGGGCCTGGTTTTTATTCTGGAATCTGTTCTTAATTTTCTCAATTTGCATTTTTACATAAGAAATTAAAATCTCCATCTCCAAGGTTCATTTCATATCCTCAAATACACGACTAACAATGTTGGGAGGGATGCAGTAGATATTGCAGTGTTTGGTTCATCTATACTAAATGAAATTTTTTAAACAAAATTTAAAATGCAGATCCTCAGTTGAAATTGTACCAAAAACTCATGCCACATGAGCAACTGAAAGCATCCATAACTTTGACAAGAGTCATTTGAAATATCTGAAACTGAATAAACTTGATTTTCTTTGGAGAATATGAAATGTAAGAAAATGATGTTGGGTGCTTTTAGCTTGCTGGTTTTAGCAAAACCAACCAACCAATCAATATTTTTCTTTTTCCTAAAAGCAGTTTAGAGGAAGAAAAACACAATAACATGTTTTTCTATTATCTGAGTTTGATCCTGCTTTCAGCACTATTTCCTTAAATCCTTGATATATGAATAGCAAAGATCTAAAGTTTTAAATCTCACCATAAAAGATCTTGAGTTTTCCAGTCACTTGTGGGAAAAGGTCCAATCTGGGTTTGCCAATACCCGAAGAAGCTGTTGGCAAAATGCTTTTTTTTTTTGGAGGGGGGTGTAGGAGGGAACCCTATATTTTGTCTTATGTGAGCAAGTGTTACAACTAGCTTACTTGGGATGGTTATGTCTGAACAGGTAAGATGAATGTGGATAAAGAGGAATGAATGTATATGGACAGAGTATACCAGACATCTAATATGGATTGGCTGCTTTCCTAACCATACACTGTTGAGTAGCAGAATCTGAAGAAGACTTTTCTTCAGTATCTGTTCCTCTGACTTCGAGTAAAAACCTCTGTAGAAAAATAATTTCATAATTTATATTATTGAAAATAATTTAAATTAAACTGGCAGAATACTTTTGTTTTTTGCATTCAGCAGAATTTAGCTATGAATCCCATTAATAATAAAATTACTTTTAAAATAATAAAAGTCATTTTCTGTGATTGAAGAAGAAAAAAATCCTGAAGGAATAAAAAAGAGCTGTTATGAACACATACATTCATACAAATAAGAAATTTCCACAACTTAAAACAGATGCAAATGTTGGCATCAATTAAGGCGGCTAAAGTAATTATATGAGAAAGTTAAATATGAACCATATTGTCTTCTCCCCTTGTTCTTTAAATCCATGGTACATGGATACACTGTACAAAATCTACATCTATAAGCAATCTGCTCATAGGTGGCTGGTCTTCAATCCATTGAGTGAATGAGAGTTTCATGGAAAGTAAAATGAAATATGGAACTAATTTATATGAAATACAGTAGGTTAAAAAAAGAATGATAGTTATATAAATGCATTAGAAATTAACATATATGTACTGGGATAATATTTACAATAGATAAGTATACATAGAATTGTAACTTTTTAACTTTAACTGACAAAACAATATACTTTAGTTTTTGCTTTTTTTAATAATAGTAGTATTATTTTATCTTTTTAAAGCAGTTTTTATGCATTGAGACAGATGTTATATATATCTGCATTATAGTTATGGTAACTTTGTGTTTGGTTTTAAAAAATAAAAGGGAAAATTTAAAACCTCCCAAATCCACATAGCAGATTCCACAGAAGGCCATGGAAAATAAGAGAACTAAAATCCTGTGGGAATTCTAGATCCAGAGGGAGAGGGGGATACTGGCCAATCAGCCAGACATCATGGTAGTAGACAAGGACCAGAAGACAGCAGTGCCAATTGCAGCAACATCTGGAAGTAGGGGTATGAGAAGTTGTAGAAGTACCAGAGCAATGGCTCCCTCTCTTTGGAATGTCATTCATTTTGGAAATAAGGTTGACCCCCTCCTTGCTACTTTTCCAGAATGACCTGATAACATGGTTGTGTCATTGGGCCCAACAGAACAATTTGGGCTATCTAAAAAGGAAAACAATATTACTCTTTTAGAATTGACATGAATGAAGGCTCTGCTAATGAATTTGCTTTTTATAGAAGTAGGGGAAAGACTGATCAATATTATCTTGTCAGGTTACAGCTCAATGCTTTATTTTGAATACTTAAGATTATTGTATGGGCTATACACCACACTTATAAACACATGTAGTTCCATATACATCTTTTTGTCTTTTCAATCACTTTTGCCTTTTTATCTTGTTCTGTTTACTAAAGAAACATAAAGAAAAAAGTTTCCTAAGTTAAAGGCATGTGTTGCAAAAACAATACAATTTTGTCTTTTTGTCCCATTAAAAACAACCTGGAAAGATCGTTTTCAGTTTAGTGTGAACAAGGGAAAAGAATTCATGTTTATTCAACTGATGCACTATTTGCACCTGCATTTTATGGTCATCAAAAGTTTAAAGCCAAGCATTAGGTTGAGAGTCTGTAGTTTGATTTATATGGCAGCTCAAATGATGCATAAACAGATAAGAATTTTTTCCTATAAATGCAATATTCCATTCACAATTTTCTTCATTTAAAAAAACCTTTCTGAAATCAGTTTCCTAATATTTACAGCTATATAGGACAGAAACGTTAGTGCTTTTTTGACCATATCAAAAGTAGTCAAAGCATCAAAATGTCTTATATTTTTCACATTTTTCAGAACATACTTTAGAGAGAGTTTGAAAGCATATTATTAGTATGAGTAACACACAAATTAGTGCAAACATTACATTTGTACATTATAAATCATAACTTCTCAAAGATAGAAAAGCCGAGGCAAGTATCAAAGAACAATGTAATTGCAATTAACATTTGATCAACCTTTTTATTCAAAGTTTTGGCATTAAGCCTTGGGCACGGCTACATATTTAATAACTAAGCAGATGTACCCACCAGATGCTTACTATGTACAGATGTCGGCACCTCACTGTAACAATGGAGAGGTCATAGCAATTATGATCGTGTCAAGCTGCTTAATTTGAATATGAAGGCACCATGAACTATTGTGTTGGAAACAACATGGAGGGAGATAATTGAAGATTAGAATGTTCCAACATTATATTTCACTCCATTTCATAATGCCTATTTCACTTGGAAGAAAAAAAATCTTTATCAACAGTTGTGAATTTTGCATAATCAAATCATTGGTGCCATCGAGGCCTATATTGTAATGAGAGGATTATCCTTCTGCTCTGAGCTAAAGAATTTACACAAGGAATGCTAATTATAAGAAGGAGGAATGCAATATATGAACAGTCAATTTTAACAATCCAACAGTTGAGTGATTACTGGCCAAATCTCATGAAAGCCAAAGTCATTGCTAAAGGACTAGGACTCATCATTGAACTCAAGACAGCACAAAGAAAAATCCAAGCGGATACAATTCCATGATAAGCTATGATGATTTTATTTCATGAGATTAAATGCAAAGTTATGAGTGGTATGGTGGCCTAGTGGTAAAGACAGTAAATTGGAAGTTTGGAAGGTTGGAAGGTTGCAACTTGGAAGGTTGAGAGTTCAGTCCTAGGTATCAACAGATGTTTCTCTCCTAAGGTGCAAAGAAAAAAAAAACCTCTGTTGCAAATTCTGCATCGGCATCAGGAAGGGCATCCGGCCAGGAAACATTCAGCTCCATCCAGCAAATGCAAAGTTAAAATATGGATCACAGCAATGGGCATGGTCCTTTGGGATCTAGCTCCTTTAGGATCTAGAAATATAGCTGAAATCATAAGGAAACCCTCAAGTTTGTTGTCACCTATCCCTGATTTATCAGGAGTCAAAAAAGATATAATAGTTGCTGTCTACCATGTCGACACAGGATCTAAACAAGAAGGTACTCCAACAATAACAACTATTTCTCCTCCTCCTCCTCCTCCCCCCCTCCCCTCCCCCTCTACTACTAATTCTCCTCCTGCTGCTCTTATTAGTTGGCACAGCTTCAAGCCCAGATGGCTCCCCCTGTTCCTGCTCCTCCTCCTCCTCCTCCTCCTCCTCTAAGAAAGAAAACCACCACACACACACACACACACACACACACACACACACACACAAAAGAATAGAAAGGAAAAATAAAACATAAAGACAATAAACAGAGTTTACAAGCATCAGAGAACCAGGTTAAAATATTTCATTAATTAATTTAATTAACTGACTATACTATATCATTGTAATAACTAAACCAAATAGTATTAAAATCCAAGTAATAAATATCAACTGCAATAGTCAAAAGAGCATAAATTATAAAATGATTCAAAATTATAGTAATTTCTGTTTGAGAAATTAAAGATTTATATTAAAAGAGGTTCAAATTTGGGATGTAGCATAAACCTATCTAAAAAGTTAGAATTCAAAAATGGTTTTCAGGTTGAATGAAATTCTATTTCAGATTTATTTTTTTAAATACAATGATTTTTTTTTAGACAAGGGTGTTCTTGCAGCTTAATTATCTGTTCTTCTGCAGAACAAACCAAGCATACATTCTTTACAGGAGTTAGCATGATCAAAGTTAATACAACATTCTTTGTGGGAATGTATAGTTTAATAATAGCTAATAGAAAAGTACCAACTTTTAAATTTTTATCCTATTATAAATCATTTTCCAAAATTGTTGAGCTTTATAAGATTGCCACCAAAGTGGGATGGAATTATCTAATCTGAGTGCTTCTTTTTTACCCATTTTTAGAAAATAAATTATTTTGGCAACCAGTACTGGAATAATATGAATAGAATAGAATAGAATAGAATAGAATTTTTTATTGGCCAAGTGTGATTGGACACACAAGGAATTTGTCTTGGTGCATATGCTCTCAGTGTACATAAAAGATAAGTTCGTCAAGAATCATAAGGTACAACACTTAATGATAGTCCGGGTACAAATAAGCAATCAAATCAAAGTAGGAACCAGTCAATATAAATTGTAAGGATACAAGCAACAAAGTTACAGTCATACAGTCATTTGTGGGAGGAGATGGGTGATGGGAATGATGAGAAGATTAATAGTAGTGCAGACTTAGTAAATAGTTTGACAGTGTTGAGGGAATTATTTGTTTAGCAGAGTGATGGCATTCAGGAAAAAACTGTTCTTGTGTCTAGTTGTTCTGGTGTGCAGTGCTCTATAGCGTCGTTTTGAGGTCTGAAGTCTGTGTCTGTCTTGTTGGGTTGCAGAATCAAACCAGACAGTTATAGAGGTGCAGATGACAGACTCAATAATTTCTCTGTAGAACTGTATCAGCAGCTCCTTGGGCAGTTTGAGCTTTCTGAGTTGGCGCAGAAAGAACATTCTTTGTTGTGCTTTTTTGATGACGTTTTTGATGTTAGGTGTCCATTTTAGATCTTGCGATATGGTAGAACCTAGAAATTTGAATGTCTCTACTGTTGATACTGTGTTGTCTAGTATTGTAAGAGGTGGAAGTATGGGCGGGTTTCTCCTAAAGTCTACTACCATTTCTACGGTTTTGAATGTATTCAGTTCCAGGTTGTTCCGGTCGCACCACAAGATTAGTTCAACCAACTGTATGCGGATTCATCATTGTCTCGAATGAGGCCGATCACTGTTGTGTCATCTGCGAACTTCAATAGTTTAACAGATGGATCATTAGAGATGCAGTCATATCTTATATCAGTTTTCTCTAAGTATATTATTTAATGTTTTTCTTTCACTGAAATTACTATAGTTGAACATTTATTTTTATATCAAAATTTTCCATTCATTTGATCCTACAGAGTTTAATCAGCTCAGATTCTGAGTCATATTACACCAGCAATTTATAAATAAAACTTGGCAAATGCTCTGAATTTTGGGTTATGAGGATTTCAAATTCAGACAAGCTTCTAGGTGTTTCCCCTTGTTTTTGCATTCCTTTAAAATTATTCTGATTATTTAAAGAAATTGAAACCAGTTGGGTGGTTCTTACTATTCCAAATAGACAGTCTCGATAGTTTCCATTTATTATAGCAGCTTCTGTGACTTGTCTTTCCCTGGAGTAAATTTTTTTATGCTTTTCTCTTCATGAAAATAAATAAATATTTAATAACAGGGCAAAATATGATAAATCTGGTCTGATTCTTTTCCACAAATTTCCACAAATGTTTAATTTGGTGCTTATTATTGCATAACCTCTTAAAATTGGTTTTGTAATTATTCAAGATATTTGTGCTATAATCCAATCTGTAATCCAACTATTATATTGGTCATTCAGTTTAACATAAAGGACTGCCAGAGAATATCATTCTTTCAAATCTTAAATTAATCAATATATTCTTCAGGTATTATATAGCTTTCTTTCTATTTAAAGATAAACAATCATCTCACAACCACTTTACTACCATCCCATAAGAAAGTTGCTTTTATAAATCAAGAAACTTGAAATCTGTCCACATCTGAAGGAACAACGAACAATGTACTTTAACATTTCAATTATATTTATTCCAAGAGTTTTCATTCCGGGTATCTTCAGAAATTCATTTGCTGGAGAATGTTCACTGCCTTGCCTATGGGGAACAAAATTTTAGCAAGCTTAAACTTATTAAGAATTGCTTGCAGTTCAATGATTTGGAAGAATAAGTTGAACTATTTGACCCTACTCTCAGAGGAAAACTTACATGCAAAACAAATACATTATGATGGTGTGACTGGTGATTTTGCTACACTGAAAATGAGAAAGAAATACACTCCACAAAGATTCAACAAATTGTAACTCAGAAACTTAACTGAAAAGTAAAGGATGGGTCTTTTAAGTACTATGACTTTAAGACAAACATTCCAAGGGAGGGATCAGAATACTGTAGCCATTGTAACTGACCAGGATGGGGTAATGTTGAATCTATGGCTGGTCCATGTTATGTCCATGTGACTTGTTTTTCCTAAATGCATATGTCAAATTAACTACAGAAGAAAAGTGATGTATTGAGACTCTTCCCATTGACATTGTTGGAAGAAATTTCCCTGGTTCGTTCCCATCTGGGATGCAGTCACCGATGCTGAGAAGAAATAGACATGGAAGTAGCTGCCAGAAAAGGGATCCTTTAATTCAGGAAAGAAAGAAAAGTAGTGACACAGCTCAAGCGTTCCTGAGTTGCAAGCAAACTTGGAAGTGTGACTCTGAGCCTTTTATTCTTAATTCCCTTTTGAAGCTCCTGCAGCTTGATGGGTTTATTTGTGTGCCTCTAGTTAAAGTGATTGTCCTGGATCCTGTCTTCCTGCCTTAATGGGTTAATCCTGTCCCAGGACCTTTGCCTTTCCTATCCTGGGGGTTAATCTTGTCAGGGGGCAGGAAAAAGGGAGTTTCGGTTTACCTTGGAGAGTTTATTTTTAGCCTGATTCCCCTTATCTTAATGGCTCTACTTAAGTATTCCTTTTGTAACAGCCTTTTTGAGTTTTTCATTTCAGCTGGTGCTTCTTGTTTTCTTAAAGGGGGAAGGGCTGGCTTGAGGGTTGGCACTGTTTTTTGAGGTTTCTGGTGCTATGAGGTTTCTGGCACTGTCCTTTTGAGGTATACTTCCCACAACATCCTGGAAATTCAGGATATCAGGTTCCAGTAATAGAGATCTTACAAGGAACTAAATATATTTTATTGGCAGGTGCAGCTGGCTGCCATCCAAGATCACCTACAATCTGCTATTATTCATAAATGTACCATATGATTTGTAAAGAGCAGTGTATGTGGGGGGGGGAGTGTCTCTGCATATTGAATCTGCCCCAGGTTCCTGTGGGTGACTTGTCATTCATATAATAGCCCTGGCAGTAATGCACAAGAGAGAGCAATGGAAAGAAAGAAAGGAGTATAATAATCCTAATGTACAGTCTGTTTGTTCCTAGTTTTTTCCTCCTTACACACAAAAGGAGTGTTTTTTACCTTTTCAGTTGTTATCCACAAACTGATGCAATCTTAAAATATGTTAGATTTTTAAATGTTTTTCTTGATTTGGTAACTATACTGATAACAATGTGTAAGGAATCAAATACATTGCTTGATTTGGGGAATTATTTTCCTATTGGAATTCATTCTGTGATACAGATGAGGCCACTATAATGTTGAGATAAGATTGCTTTAACCTTTGATTGTTAACCAGTAAGCCTAATGTTATTGAGTGTCTCTCAAACTCATAATGGTAGCCAGCATAATTGGATTAACCTGAAAGGATCCCTCTTCTTATTAATAAGATAGAATAATTTATGCAGGTAAATATTGGATATCAGGGAATATTGGGGTTTTTTTAAGCTTCCAACCTAATTGGAATTGCCAATTAATGTGATAACAGCCTATCACAAACACTTGTTAAACCTCTAAACTTTGGTATATGTAGTGAAATTATACAGTTACTCAAAACAACTTACAGGGTAAAACTGTACACACAATAAAATATAAAATTAATAAATGCTACTAATAAAATAATACAAATTATGATTACAAATGTACCTTCCACTCCAAAATAAGAATGAAAAGATATCAAAGTAATACCATTAAAAACAAAACAAATACTTTAAAAGAACATCATAACAAACTTCTTATCGCTTTGCTGTAGTAGGGCAAACAAAGCTTGTTTAGTTGCAAAGACTTAGGGCCACTACAGTGAAATGGCCTTAGTTTTCCCTTATGCTTGCAATCCAGGCCAGTTACAAAGGTTAGGTAGTTAACTAGAAGAGCCTCTAATCCAGGGGTGTCAAACTCATGTCGTCATGGCGGCATCACGTGACGTATCGTGACTTTTCCCCCCTTTGCTAAACCGGGCATGGGCATGGCCAGCATGTGACGTATCTGGCCCACGGGCTGTGAGTTTGACAGCCCTGCTCTAATCCAATAATAGTGAATATTTGGGGTCAGGGATGAACTGATGGGTTCTTGGCATTTGTTCTCCATGGTTGGCTGATTTCTTGGAGTTGTTTCATTACTAGATTAAGTAACATCACCAGAGTAGGGGAGAGTAGAGTTTGTTGGCTGTTTTTGTATTGCAGATCTTATAATTCAGATCATATATTGCAGGAGTGCTCTTCCAGGTACAGAGAGTTATGGCAGTGACTTAGCTCCAAACCACTGAAAGTTCATTTCTGCAATATCTACTGTATGTTTGGAAAAACCCAATTCTTTCACTTATGGAAATATATAAAATTTTAGAGGGAGGGAGGAAGGAAGGAAGGAAGGAAGGAAGGAAGGAAGGAAGGAAGGAAGGAAGGAAGGAAGGAAGGAAGGAAGGAAGGAAGGAAGGAAACAGATGTCTGAAAATTGAAGTGTTAGGTTTTGCTAGCTCAAATCAGAAACTGAGTAACCGGAAAACTAGAGATGTGTAGTTCTCTATATAATTTATTTATTTATAAAATTTATTGCTCGCCCATCTTACCATAGGGTAACTCTGGGTGGCTTACAAGTACATCTTAGTTAAAACATAACATGTTAAAATCAAACCTTACAACCAAAGACACATGGGGAGGGCAGGGGTGGAGGAGAGGGGAAGTGGGATCTGTTATTACTCAATGAACCACCTCCATTGTGCTAATCACCCACGGGGACCCCAAGTCGACTGGCACAGTCATGTCTTTAGGCCCTAATGAAAAGATAGGATGGTTGGGGCCAACCTCACATTGGGGAGCAAGATGTTTCAGAGGGCAGGAGCATCAGCAGAAAAGGCCTTCCTCCTGGACCCCACCAGCCAGAATAATCAGGCTGACGGGTCCCGCAGCATGCCTCCTCTGCTGGGATAAGTGGTATGGGCCAATCCCAGAGTGGTGAGATGGTCCCTCAAGTAACCTGGACCCAGGTCCTGAAGGGCTTTAAAGGTGATCACCAAACAAGAAGCAATGGGTGGAAACTAATCAAGGAGAGAAGCAACTTAGAACTAAGGAGACATTTCCTGACAGTTAGAACAATTAATCAGTGGAACAGCTTGCCTCCAGAAGTTGTAAATGCTCCAACACTGGAAGTTTTTAAGAAGAGATTGGATAATCATTTGTCTGAAGTGGTGTAGGGTTTCCTGCCTAAGCAGGGGGTTGGACTAGAAGACCTCTAAGATCCCTTCCAACTCTGTTATTCTAAAATTCTAAACCCTTGAATTGCACCCGGAAGCAGATTGGTAACCAGTGCAGTTTGTGGAGCAGTAGTTCTACAGGGGTCAATGTTGGAGATCCCCAAAATTTCCCACATTGCTACACTCTGCACCAATTGTAGCTTCTGAATGCTCTTCAAGGGTAGCCCCATATAGAGCACATTACCCAATAGACCAGTCATGAGATGACTAGGGACTGATTGACTGAGCTCATGGAATTCTGAATAATATGTTTCAAGGCATTAGCAAAACCTCTGATAGGAAAATATCCAGTGATAATTTTTAAATTGTGAGTTGGAAAGTTCTAGGCTTGTTCCTTGTGTGGCAAGAGAGAAGCAGAGAGAGAAAGAAAAATAGAAGTACAGTGTAAGAGCTTGCTAGTCAGCAAATACAGAGGTTCAGCTGTGACTAAGAGCCCATAATGGATCACATCAGCAATTTGTCTTAGACTTGGCAAATCACCCATGGACAACTCATGAATCCTTCTGCCAAGGGCTCTCCTTTTCTCTCTCTCCACAAGATTGTTGCTTAGTGATTGAAGCTGTTTATAGTTCCGTGAATTTCCTGGGCTACAGCTGATCCTTTATATCAAAAATTCTCCAGAAGAGAATTCCAGGGAGATAGCAAGATGCCAAGCTGGCTTTTCTATTCCGGCCTTCAATTTAATACTCTGGCCACAGTCCTGTAGTTGGACTGGCAGCCACATGAATAATATACCACGGTTGCAAATTTTACATGGTGAAAAGGCCTGTGGCAAATTTGGCAGCAGTGATGCTGAAGTATCACTTGAATAGACTTGGGTTGATAGACATGAGGAATAAAATAGTATCCTGGGCCCGTTTGATTCTCTTTTATCTTTACATTGGCTATCAGATCTATACTATATTTCAACACATTCCCAAACCGATAAGGCTATAAAAATAAGCACCAGTTACATACAAAATGTGTATCTGTGGATGTAAATATGCCAGTTGCTCAAACTGATAAATAGCATACTAAAAGTTTTGATGGAAATTCTTGATTCTTTCTCTAGTTCCTAATTATATCAGCAGACAGCACCATAAAATTTTATTGCAGCACTTTTTTTTTTCTAAAAACAAAAAACAAAAAAAGAACCATAGAATGTCTGAGACTGAAATTTAAAATGAAGAGTTGATAATCATCCCTTGGGATCTCTGTCTTAATGTATAAGGTAATTTATTAATGCTGTGCAAATATTCAAAGAGGTGTTTCAACCTGGTAACATTTTAATCAAATCATCCCACTGAACCTAAGGGAAAGGAGGGACTTGCTTTGAAGGAATGAATTGAATCATTAAAACTTTGGATGGGCTTTCTGGATTTGATGGGTTTCTTCTGTTGGTTATAGGGTTGTTACATACAATAATGTTGCAATTTCATGTCTGTATATGAAGAATGTTGATGGGGAGTTTGAGTGTAGGATGAACTTTTGCCACTCACATGAGTATTTCTTTACTTGCACACCTGTGTATGGCCACAGCTTCACCATGTGACTTTGGCCAATTATTTTTCTTGCCACAGTTCTTTTAGTGTGAGAGATTCTTTTGTTTTACTGTTTCCACCTGACTTGTGTTTTTATATTCTCTTCCTTGCTTGCTTTGAAGTTGATTCTATTTGGACAGTGTGAGAAAGAGTGGCTGCAATGCAAGTTCAAGCAGGGAGAAGAAAAATACACATGGTGAACACTGGACACCAAGCATCAATTGGTCTCCTGCTTTCTTTCTTTCCTCATGCAGCAGATGTCAGCATAATGTCTGTAGTCCAGAGCCACTAGTATCAAAGGAGAGACCCCAAAGCAGTGGTGAAATCCAATTTTTTTTTACTACCGGTTCTGTGGGCGTGGCTTGGTGGGTGTGGTGTGGCTTGGTGGGCATGGCAGGGGAAGGATACTGCAAAATCCCCATTCCCTTCCCACTCCTGGGGGAAGGATATTGCAAAATCTCCATTCCCACCCCACTCTGGGGCCAGCCAGAGGTGGTATGTGCCGGTTCTCCGAACTACTCAAAATTTCTGCTACCGGTTCTCCGAACTACTCAAAATTTCTGCTACTGGTTCTCCAGAACCTGTCAGAACCTGCTGGATTTCACCCCTGGTATTAACCTATGAAGCCTTCATAGTGGGGGGGCACAGTATCTGAATACAGGTAGTCCTCGGCTTACGACTACAATTGAGCCCAAAATTTCTGTTGCTAAGCGAGACAATTACTAAGTGAGTTTTGCCCCATTTTATGATTGGTAAGTGAATCACTACAGTTCTTAAGTTGCTAACATGATTAGTATCAAAGCCACTAGTATCAAAGAAGAGGCCCCCAAAGACTGCACCATGACAAACCCCATGGGCCAGTACATTAATCTTGTGGCACAAAGGGAGATAAAGGAGCTTTCTCTTGAGGAGGTGAAGAGAGCTTTTGAGAGAAAATGTTGCCAGCATTTCCCTCTTTCTCTGAGCTTTGAAGAAGAGGGAAATGCTGACAACAAAGGATGAATCTTGAAGCCGCAATAAAGTCAAAATTACACTTTGTACATCACAAAGTGGAAATAATGTGGATTACACACATTTGGTTCATTTGTGAGGTAATATGTGGTATCATTTGCCTCCTATGATTTTCTCTTCATAGGAACAAATGGCTCCTAAGTGTACTAGGCACTTTTGCACTACCTTGTTCTGCCCTCCTTGTAACGTGTACATGGGAAGTACTTGAGTACTTGATATTGCAAGAAGCACAGTCATGCACAAATGTACACTTCGCCTTTGGTTGTCCCAAAGGCGCTTTTTCAAGAGGCAACTGGACTTTCTGGTTTTTTCTATGAAGAGGTTTTCCTTCTCATCCAAGAAGCTTCTTCAGCTGTTCTTCAGAGCTGAAGAAGCTTCTTGGGTGAGAAGCTTTCTGTTTTTTCTTTGAAGACGATTCGCTTCTCACCCAAGAAGCTTCTTCAGCTCTGAAGAACAGCTGAAGAAGCTTCTTGGATGAGAAGGAAAACCTCTTCATAGAAAAAACCAGAAAGTCCAGTTGCCTCTTGAAAAAGCGCCTTTGGGACAACCATGACCTGGATGACTGAGAATCTCCATGTACGTCATATTTGGGGACCAAAGTAGAAGAAATGGAGATCATGCAAATCAGGGTTTTGTTGGGAGAGTGTTGGGACACAGAAGAGAGTCCACCCAGTGGGCTCTTCTGCATAGAGATCCCAAAGGTGCTTTTCCAAAAGGCAACTGGACTTTGTTTTTCCTTGAAGGCATTTCACTTCCCTTCTTCAGTTAGAAGCTTCTTGAAAAAGAAGTGAAATATCTTCAAGGAAAAACAAAGTCCAGTTGCCTTTTGGAAAAGCACCTTTGGGACAACCATGATCTGGATGATTTGAGAATCTCCATAGATATTCTGCATAGAGAAATGGTGAATGGGTCCCATACCAAATGTGCCAGAAGCCACATGGTGGAAGGATGGTTTTCATGTCAAGGGTAGTTCACAACATTTTCATGCTGACCGACAATGGCATTAACATAGTCAAGGTCTTTTTGACTTCACCGACATGTTGGTTTATGGCTTTCTTTTCATATGTGTTTTATTGTAATATTGATTTTTGTTTTTTATTTGATGCACACCTCCCAGAATTATGATTATGTAAGTTGGGTGGCTTCTAAATAAATAAATAAATCTTATTGGGCATCTAGAGAATTTGTATTGAATTTTTAAAATTTTGCAGTCCTGTTCCATTTTTTACTGGTTAACATAACAATATTTTATTGTCTAACACAGTGGTTCCCAAACTTTTTCAGTCCACCGTCCCCTTGGTGCTACAAACTCATCCTCAGTGCCCCCACCCCCTTCAGGTGGGCGTGGCTTGGTGGTCAGGTGACTGGGTGGGCATGGCCAACTTGTAAAATGTGGTGAAACTCACTTAACAGCGCTCTTGCTTAGCAACCAAAATTTTGGGCTCAATTGTGGTCATAAGTCTTTCTTATTTCTTTCTGTCTTCCTTCCTACCATCTTTCTTCTTCTTTCTTTCTTGTCTCTCTATCTTTATTCTGCAGTAGAAAGCAATCTACCCCAAGGCAAATATCTTGTGACAGCAGCTATGAGATGCTCCTAAAATTCCAAATTACTCACCAACTCCCAAGACGGGGGATTCCTGACATAGAGTTTATGGCTTATAAAACGGTTCCATGTGTGCAGGTATATCTGGATGAGAGAAAGTGAGGGCATCCCTGAATGTGTGAATGCACATGAGAAACATCCATGCCTTTTGCAATCTTCTTTCTTTCTTTCTCTTTCTCTCTTCTCAGTGGCGGGAGAAGGAAGAAAGTGCTCTGGCCAGCGCTCGGTTTACTTTCCTGGCGAGGCTCGGACACCGCCCAGCACGCCCATCCGCCGGCTCTCCAGGCAGTGCCATTTTCTCCCTGTCCCGCCAAGGCCCCCACCAGCCCAGAAGCCGGCGGACCCCCGAGGCCGGCAGAGCTCGGTAGGTATGCCCCCCAATGCTTCCTGGCCCGTGAAGGTCCCAGAGCCGAAGCCAGGAAGGCGACAGGGGCAATGGCAGCAGCAACCGCACTCTGGGCCGGCAGTGGTGCGTCCCCTGTCATGTGCCATCCTGGAGCGCGGTCTCCAGGCTGGCGTGGGCCTTGGCAGGGTAGGGAGAAAGTTGCGCTGCCTGGAGAGCCGGCGGATGGGCGTGCCGGGCGGTCTCCGAGCCTCACCAGGAAGGTAAGCCGAGTGCTGGCCGGGTCCACGCGCTCCCGCCTGCCCCTCGCTCCGGCCGTCTCCCGGGAAGTTCGCGGGAAGTGGCAGTGGGCGGAGCTGGGTAGGGCGGAGCTGCCAGTGCAGCAGCGCCCGGCGAGGAAGGCCGGGCGAGGAGGCACGGTCGTTTGTCTCGTTCACAACGCCATGGGGTGGTTGGGCTGGAAGAAGCGTGGTTGAGCGGGGCCAGGGCAGCACAGCCTATTGTGCCTTCTCTTGCCCTGCTCTCCATCCCGGAGGGCTGTGCATCCCCCCCACCAATCCTCCATACAAATCGCCCGCCCCATTTCTGCAAAGGCAGAGCCCTGCATGACGATCTAAAGAGGGGAGGGGGATGCTGTAGAAAAGCCCACCTTCCACCCGTGCCTCCCATGCTGGCTCCGTGGGACTTGGGGCTCTGAAGCAGCCCACTGGCTTCCAACCCGGCGGTTGGCCGGGCCAATCCGCAAACAGAGCAGGCAGGTGGCCGGGTGAGAAGCCAGTGGGCTGGTTCGGAGTCCCAAACACCGCGGAACCTGCATGGGTGGAAGGTGGCCTTTTTTGCAGCATCCCCCTCCCCTCTTTGGATCGCCCTGCAAGAGAGGGAGCTCTGCCTTTGCAGAAACGGGGCGGGCGCATGTGCAGCAGTCCCGGGACATCTGCTTGCCCTTCTGCTGCCCCTCTCAGCATCTGCATTTCCATCAAGGGCCGCCCACCCACCCACTGGCTGGGCCGGATGCCGACCTTGGAAGGCAAGCAGGAATGGGGGACCACCGGGAAGGCCATGTAGAAGGCCGCCAAGCATGGCAGGGCTGCAGGGAAGGGAGTAGGTTGCTACCTCCCTTCCCCACCTCCCCGACATGCTTTCCTGCCTTCCATGTGGCCTCTTAACGCCTCCCTGCTGCCACCTTGCTTCTTAGCGCCCCCTGCCACCCCCCTGCCTCTTAGCGCCTCCCTAAGTCATCCCACCCCCCCATGGGGGTGGTACCGCTCACTTTGGGAACCACTGGTCTAACATAACAAGACTCTGCTTTGTTCACATGCTTCAGCTGAACATCCAATATAGCCTGAGCAAGGAAGAAAGGGCTATCAATGAACTATCTAGGGCCCATCTCACAAAGATGCGTATTCAAATTACAAGCCATTTTCAGTGCCTGGAATCAAAGCTGAAGCAGAACCCGCAACTGGGAGTCACCCAGTAGTGAAATGTGAAAATTTTCCCTACCGGTTCTGTGGACGTGGCTTATTTTGTGGGTGTGGCTTGGAGGTCATGTGGGTGTGGCTTCAGGTGGGTGTGGCTTGTTGGTCAGGTGACTCATTGGGCATACTTGGTGGTCATGTGACCGGGTGGGCGTGCTAAGTGGTCAGGGGACCGGGTGGGCGTGGCCAACTTGTAAAATGTGATGAAACTCACTTAACAACGCTCTTGCTTAGCAACCTATATTTTGTGCTCAATTGTGGTCATAAGTCTTTCTTTCTTTCTTTCTTTCTTTCTTTCTTTCTTTCTTTCTTGCTTTCTTTCCTTCTTTGTTCACAT
>QLTV01000597.1:100432-111697 GCA_003457575.1 Thermophis baileyi | reverse complement strand
TCCTTCTGCTCTTCCGTTCTCTCTCCCTTCCTTTTCCCTCCCTTCCTTTCCTTTCCTTTCTTCTTTTCTTTCCTTCTTTCCTTTCCTTTCCCCTCCTTTCCTTTCCCCTCTTTTTTTCTTCCTCTTTCTTTCTCTTTTTCTCTCAGCGGCGGGAGAAGGAAGAAAGTGCTCTGGGAGGGAGGGCGGCCTGGCCCAGCAGTGGCACGCACGTCCCCTGTCATGGGCTGGATGCGGGGAGCGGGACCCGAGGCAGAGGGCAGCTTTCATCAGGCCCGGTCTGGTGGAAAGACCAGCCCCTCCTGGACTTTCCCTGGATTTGTCAGTACCTTTGGAGATCGTATTTAGAGCTTAGGACACGTGAGTGAGTTTGTCACTCTGCCTTCGGGCTAGCGATCTGGCTACAAGCGGCTGCTGCACCCTCCATCTTTAGCGCGCCAATTCAAATTTTGGCTGGCTCTTCCCTCAGGGAGAGCGAAGAGAGCGGGGGCGGCTCCTTTGACCTAGTGTCTTCTTGCCTGTTCGTTTGCGCAGGGGTGGCCCATTCTCATAGCTGCTCTATTTTGCTGGTTTTTCAGCACAGCCGAGGCCATCAGCCTTCAGTGCAAAAGCCAAAGTCACCAGCCTCGGAGGTGATTTTCCTTCCCTTTCCCTTTCCCTTTCCCTTTCCCTTTCCCTTTTCCTTCCCTTTCCCTTTCCCTTTCCCTTTCCCTTTCCCTTTCCCTTTCCCTTCTTTCTCGCCGGTAAAGCCGGGTGAGCAACCTTTCGATGTCTTTTTAGCGGAGGTTCCCCTTTCCCCTTTCCCCTTTCCCCTTTCCCCTTTCCTCCCCAAGATTGCTTCAGGGTCTCACTTGGCACCCCTACCCCCAGCTCAATGCTGACCCTCCTCTCCCCAAAACCCACCGAGGAGAGACCACCTCCTTCCCCATTTCATCAAGAGCTGCGGGTGTGGCAGAATTTTCCCAACGTCTCTCTTGCTGCCCCCCCCCCAAAATGGGGATTGCCCCCACTGCTGCCGCAGCCAGACCTCGGTGCTAAAAATACATACCACTTCTGCCTGGCTGGCTTGGAGACAGCTGCTGCAGCAGGCTGGGGGAATGTTAGGGTAACCCCTATGTGGGGAGAAAGAAGGGGGGCTGGGGGGCTGGGGAGAGCACCAGATCCTCGGCCCCAGGAGGATGGCACGCTGGTGGGTCAAAGCAAGTGTCGCTGCCTGGTGCTAATCAGATCCTCGATCCCAGGAGGATGGCACGCCGGCAGGTCAAAGTAAGGGTCACTGCCCAGCGGGGACGAGCCAGAGCGATGCTGGCGGGCAAGGGGGAAGCCTCTTTCGGGCTCAGCTCTGCCCTGTTCCTGGTTTCGTCCTCTGAGGCTTCCTGCAGGAGCAGGAAACACCTCCTGCTGAGGCGTTTTTGGCAGCAGTGATGGTGGCGGCAGGAGGAGGAACGGCCACCCGTCCACAGCCGGCGAGCAGGTCGCTTTGCGTGTGGAGGAGGACGTGGGCTTTGGAAGGGGATCTGGGGTCCCCACATGGGCGCTCGGGCACAGGAGGCCGGACCTGGCAGGCTCCCTGGTGGCTTTGCGCTTCTAAAAGCGGCAGCCGCAGTCTCTTTAAATCAAGGGCCACCCGCTACTGCTCTGGGGCAGCGGCGGCACTGAGCGCCCAATGTTGGTGCCGCCTGGCCTAGCCAGTCGCCACGCTCTTTGCCCTCTCTTCAGGCCGAAAAGCTGACGGACACTTTGGGGAGAGGGATCGCTGCCGAGCGCGTTCTCTCCTGGTGCAACTTGCCGAGCAGATTCTTCCCTGCCCCTTTCTGTCTCCACCAAGGGCCACCCGCTTCCGAAGTCTCCCCCCCACTTCGGCAGTCGTGCTCTCCCCCTTTTCGCATCTGAGCTTTCAAATCATATTCGCGGCTTCCAAGCTTTGGGTGGCTCCCTCTGCGGAGCCCCTGGGCAGCTAAAGTTCAGGTCAGGGCATGGATGGATCGGAAAGGGGCGGGGAAGAATCCGCTTGGCAAGTTGTGCCAGGAGAGAGCGCGCTCAGCAGCGATCCTTCTCCCCAAAGTGTCCAGCAGCTTTTCAGCCTGAAAAGAGGGCAAAGAGCATGGTGACTGGCTAGCCCGGCTGCCACCCCTCTCAGACCCAGAGCAGCAGCAGCTGCATCTCCACCAAGGGCCGCCCGCCCACCTACTGGCCGGGCTGGACACCGACCTCGGAAGGCAAGCGGGCATGGGGGACCGCCGGGAAGGCTGCTAGCTCCCTTCCCCTTAGCCGGCCTGCCCCAATATGCTTTCCTGCCTTCCACGTGACCTTCCGCTTGCCTGCCTTCGCAAGCTGGCCACGGGGACACCAGGAAGGCCGCGTGGAAGGCAGGAAAGCATGTTGGGGCTGCGGGCCACGGGGAATGGAGTAGGGAAGGCAGGCTGGGATGAGGGGGCAGGGGCAGCTAGGTAGGCCGCGACTTCGCAGGCAGGTAGATCAGGGGCGCAGTGCTTCAGGCAGGCAAGCTGCAGAACAGAGACTGTGTGGAGCAGGGCAAGTGAGCGAGCGGTGACCAGGGAACCGGTTCGGGGGCGTGGCCAGCCAGCTGTTGCTACTGGTTCTCCGAACCACGGGCGGCCACCGCTACTGGTACGCCTGGTCCGAACCGGGAGCATTTCACCCCTGGAGTCACCCATAATATCCAGATCTTTTAGGATAACACCATGAAATCACATGTTCCTGATATTAAACAACTGGTTAAGCAGCAGCAGTAGTAAACAAGTTATAATAAAATTGAGAGTTGTGTGAATGCACCACTCAATAAAAAGCTCAAACAATGGTCTAAAAGGTGTTTCTTGAGAACGCTGGTCCCGTAAGTGTATCTTTAGCCAGATGCTTCCTTTGTGAAATCTCCCCTGAAGCATATGGAGAGCTTCATGCATCCAATATTCCAACTTATGCAAACCACCAGTCTTTATAAGTTTGAAAGGATGTAGCTGAAGGATGGGAACTGGAAGTGATTAGAGCTGTTCAGGGAGAGTTCTTGTATGTTACATGCATAAAGGGGGACAACACTTTTCTGCAGCCATGGAAGGATGATATGGTCAGGATTGTTCAGGAAGTAAAGAATTAGCATCAGGCAATGGTGGAAAGGCAGGGTTCGCTTTTTCCAACTGATACGTAGTAATGACAGCACATTCTCAACCAGCCCTCAGCAACAGCTGCCACAACAACAGCTATTGGCAGAGAGGGCTATTTAGCTGCTGCTGCTGCACCAGCTGACCAATTCATCTACTATTGTAGTGTCCTCACTGTAGTCAGTGGGATATGATTGCACATTGGGCATCTCTTCTCTAGTTATCTGGGAAGGAGTTGTACAGCATCTACTGGGAATCCTGGGCAACTGAAAACTAGATGTTGGCTGTTATGCCTGTCAATCAGCATCCCATGTTGAAAAGATGTCCAGGAAGCCTTGTTGGTGTATTCCATTGCACCTTCATGAATATGAGTCAATGGAGCAGTTGTAGCACCTAAATGTGACTATCCCACTTCCTGAGTATCTCACACAGCTAAATCTGCAATCAGCATGAGCACTTTCCCTCCTCTGCTGAAGCATTGCTGCTGTTATTGTGTTGATGATTTTGGCTTGGTCAGAATTGGTTCAACCTAAATCACAATTCTAGTTGTGCAAGCTCTCCTGGGTAGGGGCAAGCATCAGTTTCATAACTTTTAACATTATTATTAGAGCACAGGGTTTAACGTAGGCATAATCAGCCAACAGCTCAAATATCAAATGTGGCCTTTTTGGGGGGGGGACAGAATGATCTACCATTTGGCCCCCAAATTTCACTACTGGAAATAGGGCAGGAGGATTCTAAACACTGAAAATGTCCCAATATAATTTTCTTGCTATCCAATCCAGAGGTGTCTTTCCTTCATCTCTGATTCTCAGCCTTAAAGCAGACTCAATGCAGTCAAGCTGAAAGTTTTCAAAAGTTAAAGAAATGTAAGCAAGCGAAAATGTTCTTTGATTTGCCTGGGGCAGGTATAAAATTACATTTCAACACTTAGTAAGTGGATTGGCTCCAAATGCAGGCTGCTTCTGTTAAGATGGATAGGGAAAAAGGTGTGAATGGCCATGGATTGCTAATGCTTTGCTTTCTTTTAAGAAGGGACAAGGCAATGGCTCTTTTCTCTCCAAATGTGCTAAGTTTAGAGCAAGGGTGTGATAATGGAGCTTGTCAAGTACAGGCTGTTTTTAAGAAGACAAATGTTCCAGCCTTGGGAATAAGGAGCCATGACTTGAATTATACCTGGTCCCAAAATTTTGCTTTACTTTTTCTGGGTTTAGTGGCCTAATGGCCAGTCTACCAAGTTACAATTATTGTATCACTGCTGCCTTCTTACAACAGTTGTTAAGGGGATATGTGTGCTACTTTCTGCTCCTTCTGCACCTGTTTCTCACAGCCTTATCACGGCTGCTCCCACCATACTGACATAGTTTCCTGTCTGTTGATTGGCACTTTAATTCTCTCTGTCCTGAACTGCCTATTTCACCAAGGTCCTCTTAGAAAACCTAGCACCTAGTCGCGAAAAGGTTTTGAGAGATAGGTCGTCTCAGAAAGATCAACTTTTGCAGCCACAAAAGAGAAATTTTGCCATCAAGCCCCAGTCCTCAAGATTAAGTTTATATTCTAATGATTGCATTACAATGCAACTTCTTGAATTCCTGTCAAACTTAAAGAAGACTTGTTTAGTTTTGCAACTAATAAAACCAGTGGTCACTACCATGAAGAGTGAATTCATCACATTTTAATCCTTAGTTCCTAAAGCCCTTGGAGTTATATTTTGCTCAGGAAGATGTGTGAAGCGTAATCAGGCCATTAAGCTCAAGAGCTCACCTTTATTAATATCACTTGAGGCAGGTTGAAATCTCAAATTGGCACCTACTGAATAGGCAGGTGCAAAAATCTAACAGGGTTCCCCCCCCACCCCAAATGCTTTCATTTGAAGTTATGAATTAAGTCTGTCATTGGGTCTTTAGCTACAAATAAGAAGGGTGTAATTGGCTAATGTTCTTTGCTGATTGTTTTCCTGCATTGTGGTCAGGCTCTTTGTCTCTTGTAATGTGCACTGATGAGCAAGATTGCCAAGCCTTGCATTACTTTCAGCATCATTCCCTATCTCAGCTTCTTTTATGTCTTTATCTTTGTTCTCTCTTGTGCTAATGGAATCTTACACTTCTCTGCTAGTCCTGCCAACTCAGCTGACAGCTCAACTCAGACCTCTGAATGTAATCTCAGGGCTAAGCAGTCCGCAGCCCTCTTTTGGGCCAAATCTTACTTTTATCTTCTGCATTACAGGAGACAATGATTGAATAGGTGTCAAGCTAGTACATAAAAATGCAAACCTCATGACTGCCTATAAGAACAGAAGGAGATGATGGTGGCAAGGCTGTGAATGCCACCTTCTCTGTGATTTGCCTATCACTTTGGTGCCATGTTGTACTGCCATGTCTGCTTCTGTCTCTGCTAATATGCCAACATGCCATAAACAAGCCATGTCCTCCCCCAGGGTAGCATCCTCCTATACCTCCTATACTATCTACAGTATCTTGCACTCCCAAAACCCAGTAATCAAAGACCACAAATTATCTTATCAGACAAAATCAAATCAATGGTCATTCTTCAGTGTCATGACAAGTCTGCAATCCCAGAAAAACAAGTTGAAAAGTTAATTTTTAAACTGATGTTGACATTGGAGTAGGATATTTTCTGCACAACTACTGGTCAGTTGTGACTTATTCTAGATCATATTGAGGCTGTTGTGCCATCCTTTACATATCCCTTCCTGAAAAGATATGTTGGAGGAATAATAATAAAAAAAATAAATACAGTACCTCAGTGAAATCCAGAGGCAACTTGAGAAATATACTGTCATCTAAAGATTCTAGTATCTTAACCATTTTTATCCCATTCTGTCAACAATGGAGCAACTTTGTAATTGCTTTGTAATCCCCATTACTGCTTATAAACAATAACTCCCCTTTTACAACCCTGTAACATTTTTTTCTGCAAATTGAATCTCAAGTACAAATTAATCCATTTGCTGTTCAATTATAAATTTAGACAGAACCACACAAGCCTAGAGTTATATCTTTCAACCTAAAGTGGAATAGCAGCATAAATATTTTGGTCAGGCAACATTAGCACTATTTTTAAGAAGCTTGATTTCCTAGGTTTCTCTGTGGAAATATCTGAGAATTAAAAATATGCTAAGGTGCGTCATCTAGCATATCAGGTTTAACATTTTTGGCATTTTGCAAAATTCATTTGCAAAGACCATCTGCCTTCTGAATCAAGAGAGTAAACTTTACCCCTTCCCTTTCCTAGGAGAATAGCCATTAAGCTGAATCCATTTCTAATACGTTCTATGAACTTTCTGCTAATCTCTTTGAGATATTACAGTAGCCTTTTTCAAACTGGAGCTCCAGCATCAGTTTCACTGAAATGGCCTATCTCTTCTGCAGTTACTGTGCTTGGGAGGAAAAAAAAAAACCTTAATACATACACATATTAGCATGCAAATGAATCAAGACTCCAATATCCCAAAGGTGCTTTTTCAAGAGGCAACTGGCCTTTCTGGTTTTTCTTTGAAGATGTTTCGCTTCTCATCTAAAAAGCTTCTTCAGCTCTGAGACTTAGGACTCCAATAATACAAGGGGATAATGCATTCCTTTTAATGTGTGTTTCCCCATTGTGTGTCTGCTTACTATCTTCTCAACCTTTCCTCTCCAATGGATGTAAATACAAACATCCTTTCTCTTCTTGCTAATTATCCCAGCACCAGGATGAACATTCAAAAGGGTGGGGAGTTGGAAAAAGAACTGTAAGATTTGTTGTTTTATCTGGCTTCTCATGAATTGAGTTCCAGAAATCTGTGACTTCAGTATCTGAGCAACTTTTACAAGCTGAAAGTACATATTAACTACTTGAACAAAATACAGAGAATAAACTAATTATATCTGCATCACCACTCTACATTTGTTTTGACTTTCATGTACACATGTGAAGGGAAAATATTATTCTCTAAGCCAGTTTTTGTGCAATCATGTAAACTATAACACAGATGTTCTATGGACAACAATATACAAATGTTTATGGTGGTGAAATTACATCCCAAATGGCATTGCCATGCTCTAATTTTCCATTAATTTACCAAGCAGTAGAAAAACAAAGATAGAAAAATGGTTTGTAGTAGCAATCAATAAATACCAAACTAATGTTCCAAGAGTTTATGGGATCTTTAATTAAATTCTACCCACTATTCAATAGTTTAAAAACTGGGAAATATCCGCTGTCTTTAGCAATGTACTACATATATCAAAATAAATTCATGACTACATTGTTTTCCAAGGAAACGTCCGGGTAAAATGCACTATAGTTTAAACTCCAAAAGATATATAGCTTTGAAGTCAACATATAAAATGTATCAGGCATTATTGTTTGGTAAACAAATTGCTAAATTATATATAATAGATAATATATTATTAAAAAACCCCTATTACATTAGATATTGCCATTGATTAAGCAACTCTTTGTGGCAGCAATTCCTACCACTCTGTTTATGTATTGAAGACAAATAGAAAAATACCAACAACTTCATATGTAATCTCTGTCAGACAAGACAATGGTTATGTTTATGTAGTTTTCTAGGATGAACTCAAGTTCTCTACAGTATTTCCTATTATTAAGTTACTGATATCATTAGATGCTTGTCCGCTTATCCATTAAATGTTGAGTGTACCCCAAAACCTCTGAAGAGGGATTGTACTCCTTTAGAAGACCAGAGATAAAATAATTATGGAACACATATGATCTGGAACAGATATGAAGGAGAATATTTGTAGCTCGGGTTATAATGGGTCCTTGGTGATCTCTGAGCTTGGTTGTTTTTTCTTGCAGATGTTTCATTACCCAAACTAGGTAACATCATCAGTACTAATATGATATGAAGCTATGAAGCTTGCCAGTTTATTTTGGATAGTCCTAGAATGATATCACTGGACATTTGTTATTTCCTGTTTTTTGTTTGTCAAGCTAGGTGGGAATATGGATCAAACCTTAACTATTCCTCAGAATGTAGGGTTGGACTGAGATAATACTAAAATGAGAAGATAAAAAGAGCCAAGGTGGCGCAGCAGTTAGAGTGCAGCACTGCAGGCTACTTCAGCTGACTGCTAGCTGCAGTTCGGCAGTTCAAATCTCACCGGCTCAAGGTTGACTCAGCCTTCCATCCTTCCGAGGTGGGTAAAATGAGGACCCAGATTGTTGGGGGCAATATGCTGACTCTGTAAACCGCTTAGAGAGGGCTGTAAAAGTACTATCAAGTGGTATATAAGTCTAAGTGCTATTGCTATTAGTATTGCTATAAAATGAAAGAGAAAGAGAGATCCCAGAAGGCATAGTTGATTGTTAAAAATAGGCAAATGTTTTCATAAGTAAATAAATGAAGTTTATGAGTCAAGAAATGCCTCTTATTTTTGTCAAGCCTCACCTCACATAATTAAATTTAGACCAGTGATATGAATATAATTTTAATCTGTTGTGTACTCTTTTTTCATTAGATTACAGAAAATAAATACAGCAGATGAAATGACACTGAATTATAACAATATTTGATGGTAGAGTCAAATAAATGAAATTAGCAGAGTGGGAATAGAAATGAAACTCCCTCATTCTCCTCTTTAACACTCTCTGAAGGTGTTTGGACTACAATTCCCAGAAATTCCAGTCTTAGGCCTTCTGAAGTATGTAACTGGATTAAAGATTAAATACTACTGAGGTATTAGATTTCTTTACTCTATATGCGTGTGTGTGTGTGTGTGCATGTGTGTGTGTGTGCGTGTGCGCGCGCACGCATAGGCATCTTTCCAGTACAGATGGTCCTCATGCAATGACCCCTCATTCAGAGACTGTTCAAGTTTATGACTGTGATGAATGAATGATATGCAGCCTGCCATGCTGACTTCTCACAAGCAAAGTCAATGGGGAAACTGGCAGGAAGTTGGAAGTCACAGTCACATATGATCCTCATTTAAAAAGCTGTACATTCTCACTTAACAATGGCAACCAGGATTGCTGGAACTGCTGTTGCTAAGCATGTTTAAAAAAAAAATTACGACTGTCTGTGTCCACTTAATGATGGAGTTTCCAGTACCAATTAGTGCTGTTAATCAAGGACTACCTGTAGCCTTGTTTTACCTCAGCCATTACCAGAAATGTGTACCTCAGCCACTAATGGGATAGATCAGGGCTGTCAAACTCCCGGCCCATGGGCTGGATGCGCCACACACTGGCCTCAACCACACCCGGTTTAGCGAAGGGAAAAAAAGTCCCGATACGTCACGTGACGCCGCCGTGACGATGTGGGTTTGACACCCCTGGGATAGATAAAGCTTCTCTCAGAAAAATCACCATGCAGACAGAAGCTGAGCTCCAAAATGCTACAATAGTCCAAGAGCCAGCCAATCCAGATAATAAAAAATAGAGCAAACATTGTAAGGAAAAAGTAGAAAATGGCCAGAAGCCAAAAATTCATTCCAAAGGGCAAGATTAAAAATAACTGGTCACCGAGCATGCCAGTTTGGCTTTGTTTCTAACAAAGTTACTCCCTGATGCTTTATCCAACATCCTCAATACAGCATTTAATTCAGGTCACATTGCATGTATGTGACCACCCTTCATTCCCAAAGGGTTTTTACACTTGAAATCTTGTTATTCTGTACCACTAAGACCTTGGCTCTCTTCCAAATAATACACTTCCTGCACATCTCCTGGCTCTTCCTTATCTTCTGAGGATGCTTCTTCAAAAGTAGGGAATAATTAAAAAAAAGGTCACAATGTGAAGTTAGACAATCAAGAAAAAGAAAGCGCTTTTGTATTCTCCTGTACTGTAATCATCCACAGGACATTGCTATCAAATTTTGTTTTTTTGCACTGGAAAGGAGAAATGGAAGTCCCTTTGACCCTCCCCAGTCACAGTTACAACCATACTTCCCAGTGATTTGATGAAATCATTTTGCAAAATCAAGTAGTGTTATCAGTATTTCCCATGCCTCATAGCATTTCCCTTGAGATTACACTATTTCCAGCCACAACAATCTCTATTGACAGGCAGCTGTCCCCTCAGCATCACTTGAAGCAACAGAATCTGCACTTCATTGAAAAATAGGTTCCTGTTTGCCGGTGAATCCTGTCTTTTTGTTCAAATGTTCACAAGAGAGTTGCAGACAGAAGAAAATCACGTGTTTTAAGCAAGAGATACCCAGTTTGGGGAGGTAGTGTTCTCTTCTTGTGTAAATATAGTCCAAGATTATTTTTCCATTTTTATTTAAAAATGTTATTCTTGTGGAAGTGTTTTAAACATGAGAAGGGTAAACTGGATTTCACTCCTGCTTGGCTGCTATTCCTGTGACACAACTGCCAAAGCATGCTTCCACATGCTCATAGGGACTGCGTGGAATTGTGAGGGAGACTTCATGTTGCAGAAGGCATGAGATTCCACAATGTTGTCCTCTTTGTTCTTCCAAGAACAAAGGCAACGGGTTGGTAGAATCTGAATGGAAGCCTCTTCTGACCTTTGTGTGTGCTGGAGAAGACAAGGAGGAGTTTCCAAGCCAGATGAACAACCCTACCTTTGCAGTGCAAATACTGCAAATAAAAGCAAGGGGGCTGGAACATGGAACACATATGCCAGAAGAAGTCAAGCTGGCAACCATGTCTGAACACTTAAAATCCTTCTTCGACCAGATTTCAATTGTATTTCAGTTGAGTTCGCCATCTTGATCATTTTGACCCTCATCCTAATAGACTATCCTGTGCATAGGCCTAATTCTAGTCCCATGTTTACATCGAATTTAAATGTGGGAGGGGTAAAGCACTAGTACAACAGAAATTGCAGTCTTTTCCCCCCTACACTTTTCTTGCAGATTGTGAAAAAACAATTTGCTTAATAAATTATTCCAAAGGAGAGAAATGAATTGACTTCTCCCTTGGAATAATTCTTATGGCATTCTCCTCTTGGTTAGTTATATGAGAAGCCAACAATAGCTGCTTCAAGGAAACACAGAATCCAACAATAGCTGCTTCAAGGAAACATTGAAAAACTTTTTTATTTATTTATTTATTTATTTATTTATTTATTTATTTATTTATTTATTGATTTATTTATTTATGTATTTATTTGTTTGTTTTTTTATTTTTTTATTTGTTTTTTTGTCATTCA
>QLTV01000597.1:43806-65114 GCA_003457575.1 Thermophis baileyi | reverse complement strand
GCAGTACTCTAGGTGTGGTCTTACTAAGGCTTTATAGAGTGGTCTTAGTACCTCACTTGATCTTGAGTGTATCCCTTTGTTAATGCAACTTAGGGTTGCATTGGCTTCTTTGGCTGCTGCCGCACACTGCTGCCTCCTATTTAGCTGGTTGTCCACTAAGATTCCAAGATCCCTCTCACAGTTACTGGATGGAAAGACCCTAATGTCCAGAAAAAGAACACCAACATCACAAAAACATTCCACAAAGTTTATGAAGATTCTCAGTCAACCAAGTCATGGTTATCTCAAAGGTGTGTGTGTGTGGGGGGGGGGGGGGTTCTGTTTGAAAAGGCAACTGGACTGATTTTTTTTTTAAAAAAGAAGATAAAACCTTTTTGCTTTCCATCCAGGAAGCTTCATCAGTTGTACGGGATGGTGGGGGGGATGGAAGGACAGGTTCTGACAGTTGAGATTAGATGGTTTTGAGCCATTAAGGCAGTGGTTCTCAACCTTCCTAATGCTGTGACCCCCACCCCACCGCCGCGACCCCTCCCTGCCCCCTCCCCATGCGCGATGAGGTGACAAAGGGGGCATGGTGGGCTAGCGCGCACTTAGGCGACCCCTGTGAAAGGGTCGTTCGACCCCCAAAGGGGTCGCGAC
Source organism: Thermophis baileyi (assembly GCA_003457575.1). Lineage (NCBI taxonomy): Eukaryota > Metazoa > Chordata > Lepidosauria > Squamata > Dipsadidae > Thermophis > Thermophis baileyi. The sequence continues at coordinate 64,475 of QLTV01000597.1, read as the reverse complement.
CCACAGGTTGAGAACCGCTGCGTTAAGGCTACTTTGGGTTTATCTGTGCCGTGAGGGTCACGTGAATCAGAGGTGTGAGGCACATATTTGTATCCTCCAAATATCAAGTCAAGACTTTCACAGCATATCCAGCTCAGCACAAAGAAGAGGGAGTCAACCTATTCTCCAAAGCACCTGAAGGCAAGACAAGAAAAAATGTTTGAAAACCAACCAAGGAAAGAAGCAACCTGGAATTAGGGGGGAACTTCCTGACAGTGAGAACAGTTAACCAGTGGAACAACTTGCCTCCAGAAGTTGTGGCTGCTCCAACACTGGAGGTTTTTAAGAAGAGATTGGACAACCATTTGTCTGAAATGGTATAGGGTTTCTTGCCTGAGCAGGGGGTTGGGCTAGAAGACCTCCAAGGTCCCTTCCAATTCTGTTATTTTGTTAAAGATAAAAGATAAAATGTTATATATAGACTTTTAGTCATATACAGCATATATATTTCTGGTTAAATCTCTGATTTAAAAGGCTGCATACAAGAAGAAGGGAACTATGCTATGTCAGGAGGGCAGAAACACTATTAATTATATTTATAACTGCTGCAAAGAAGATCAGAAGTGTCTTCTTTAAATATTTTTCCTTTCTTTTTTATGGAGCTAAACTGTCATTCACTTTTGCTTGTTTCTTTCCTTTTCTATATTATTTTTCTGTAGCTTTTAACTTCGTAAAAACATTATTCAATACACACAGACACAAACACACAGTTCTAGTCACTGGCTCTAGTCTTTCCCTATCCCAACACTTAGTATCCAACCTAGTAAAACATGCAGATGATCTCAGGAAAACATATAGATGACCTTAGGAAGGAGAGTCCTGAAAATATCCTGGCTATGTGCTACACAGGGCTTTAAAAGAGATAATCAACACCTTGAATTGCACCCATGGAAAATTAGTAATCAGTGCAGCTTGGGCAGCAGTGAGATAATATAGGCAAACCAAGGGATGGCCAAGACCATGTAAGGCAGGGGTGTCAAACTCGCGTCATCACGGCGGCGTCACGTGACATATTGGGACTTTTCCCCCTTCGCTAAACAGGGCGGGGGCGGGGCCAGCACATGACGCATCCGGCCCACGGGCTGCGAGTTTGACACTGCTCATGTAAGGTGTTCTGGACCAGTTGTAATTTTCAGATGGTGTTCAAGGACATACTGCAGTAATCCAATTGGAAAGTAACCAAGATATGAGTGGTTGTGAACTAGCATGAATGGACATACAAGATAAATCTGGGCAAAGGCCTCAGATGTTCTTACAGCAAGAGCTACAAGTCCAAGAGGACCTCTACATTGTTCACCAGTAATGGAGAAGTGCTACCCTTGCCAAGAGTCAAAGAAGACACATGACCAGCTCCAGAGTGGCCAAAAATCTAAACCAATGTCATCTTGCTAGAATGAGTTGGATTCAGTTAGTCTCCATCCAGACCCTTACAGTCTCCAGTCAGCACTTAAATGGCATTGCCTGCTTGGTCAGGGCTGGAGATGTATAGCTGGCTATCAACAACATATTGATGATACCACATTCCATGTTGTCAAATGACCTCGCTCAACAGTTTCATGTAGATATTAAAGAGGAACATTGAGAGACCTGAATTCTGAGGTGTAAAGTTAGGCCTCTTTTCACCTCCCCACTAACCCCAATTGGAGTTAGCCATGCAGAAAGGAGGAGAACCCACTGCAAAACAATACTGCCTAACTCCTAACCATTGAACCTGATGCAGGTGGTTGATGGTATTGTTGGAAGAAATATCCTTCTGGGTTCAGTTCCAAGTGGGGAAAAAGACACTGGAAACATGGAGACTGCTTGGAAAGATGGTTTAATGGTGGACAGGATCACATGCCTTGAAGATGTTGGGTGAAGGGGAAAAAAAGGGGAAGAGATGCTGAGAGTGTCTGAGTTTTATACCCTCTCTGGGCTTTTGAATTTGAGCTTGTATTCTGATTGGTTGTCAGATTCCCATGGGGCCATGCAGGGGAAACTTTGTAGGCTGTCCTGAGTCCCAAGCTTCATTGAGCCTGCTGGGTGATGTAATCTTCCCAGGTGCCATGTGGTGAGTTCTGTGGCTAGATGGGTAGAGGGCTAATCCTACCTTTGTTGGATCTTGGGTGAGGGCATTTGCCTATGAATAGACCTAGCTATCTCTTTATCTCTTAAGTGCGGGACATCTGCTGTGGGCTATTGAGAATGGTGGGGGCTATTAAGAGTGAGCCTGTTTCCTGCCTAAAAACAAGTTTCTCCATTTCTCATCCAGGGAACTATAATATTCTGCCTTTTTTAATATTTCCCAAAATATTTCATTTTTCTAGGAGAGGGGTGGGTGCTAACTTCCTACAGTATCAAAAGTCATCAAGAGATCCAGATGAACTAGATTGGTTGCAGCATTCCATCTGAGACTTTCAGAGGTCATCCACAAACATGACCAATGATATCTCAGTGTTGTAAGCTAACCTGAACCCTGACTGAAGGGTTCTAGATAATCTGCTTCAACCACGGCCCTCTGAAACTGAGTACCCACCATCCTCTCAACAATCTTCCCTAAAAGAAGAGGTTGGAGACTGGAAGTTATTCAACTCTGTCAGGTCCCAGGATAGCTTTTTCAAGGCAGTCAGCACCACCCCTTCCACAATGATCCCAACACTTTTCATATGGCATTGACCAACCAAGAGCACCATAGGTTCAAGACACAGGTGTCCATGTTCATGGCTCCGAGGGTCTTGTTTGCAAGGACAAATAACCTTTCCTAGTTTCATGTACTGTAGATAGTCAAAAGCAGAAGTAAGAGAAACAGGGAAAGTCTTATAATGCTGCTAACATTTCCACACTGAACAGTGAGCCAAAATATTATTCAGCCATCCATTTATACCGAAAGTTTTATTCTATTTTATTGAACAGCGTATCATAAATAGACAGTGATGATGATTAAAAAGGAAAAAAAATCAGCAAAATGTGCAATTGAAACCTTTCCAGTATACACAGAACTTCTTAAATTATGATAGCCTATCCGTTATATTTCATTTTAATACCTAAACTGCTTGCATATAAATCCAAGGAATCATTTATGAATGTACTTATGGCAGTGTTACAGGCACAAGTCACTGTGGCACCAGGCAGAAATAACCCAGATACTTGAAAGAAACACTGCTATGCAATCCATTAGAAATAGGACTAAGGGAGAAAGAGTTAGAGACATCAGGCATGATAACTTTTCCTTTTCTTCCAGGCTCCATCTTTGTGTAATTCTTTAATTGTTCACAGTCACAATATAGGAATATTTTAGCATGGCAAAAATTCAAGAGTTACAACCACAATTGGGACAAGAATTTCCATTGTTAAGCAAGGCGGTTGTTAAGTGTGTCGTGCCCAATTTTACAATCTTTTTTGCCAGAGTTTTTAAGCGAATCACTGCAGCTGTTAAAGGAATCATACAATCATTAAACTCTGGCTTCCCTCATTGACTTAACTTGTTGGAAGCCAGCTGGGATGTGTTATGGATCCATTCCCGGACCCTTCTCCAGATGCAAGTTCAGAGGAGGAGGGTGAATTTGAGTGTGCAGAGGAAAGCATGGAGATTGGGGGGTCAGAGAATGCCTGACAGAACAACCTCAGCTGGATCGATCCGATGAGGGACAGGCTGAGGCTGGCGGGCTGTAGCTTCAGCAAGTTGGCCAGGAGGCTCCAGGTAAGAACTGGAAGCAGCTGCCACCCATTAGCAATGAGGAAGAAGTGAAGTCCACACCTCCTCCTGATCCAAGGACATGTAGAGCAGAGAAGAGATAGGCACAATGCAGGTCAGCTAGGCTACTCATGAGGAGGCAACCTTGCCTACCTAACCCTGAGGACCTGAGTGTTGTTAGAGCAATATGCTCTGTGCCTAGTGTGCATTCAAGGTGAGATGGGAGGAAAATCTAATAAAATTCCTATTCAAATTATCAAAAGAGATAAATAATATGTCTGCCATCATTAAAGTTTTCATCTCAAGGGCAGCATATTGCGGTGGAATGGGAAGTGAAAACATCAGTCACTGCAAATTTTTTGTAGTTTAAAATTGACTAGAAGTAGAAGTAGTAATAAAATTTCTTTGTGTCTTATTTTGAAGGAGGCTGGGATGCACTTATTATTTTCTGCCTCTTTGAAATGGTGAACTGCAAAGTTGTTAGCAAAGCTTATTTGCTGGAGAAACTTTTTTTGTGAAAAAGGTTCATAAACTCTATTGGCATCTAACTCTATTGGCATCTTTTGATTCTGTTATAATCTTTTTGAGATATAAAAACAACAAACTTGGGAAAGTCTCAATTCTCCTTAATCCCAAACTTTTATTTACAGTATTTCTTCATGGATAAAATGTCTCAAAACCATTTTGATCTATAGCTCCCTTCAATGCCACAGAATAAGACAATTAAGGATGATAAAAATCAGGGATAAACAACCTCCGATTGCAGAAGAAATAAGGCAAACCCCTTAATGCAGAAACACAAGCTGTAACATTCTCACCTTTGACTTTTATACCAAGAGTGTTAGGAACTGTAATAGGTTAAGTACCAGGAATATAAATTGTAGTATAAACTTATGGAGGCATCAGTTGCTACAGAAGGCTGCAGAAGAAATTTTGATTGGATTACTATAAAGAAAGGATTTGGTTCCTCGCTATTCTGAGGCAGGTATAGGCTTCCTAAGAGTAAGAACAAATGTTACTACAGTAACATAACTTAATGGGAGAAGTCCACACCACTGTTCCCTCTAAGGTGCGTGGCTGTGCGGCCGTGCACGTAATGAGAGAATGCTGCGTGGTCGTTTCCAACTTCTGCACGGTGTTTTCTAATGGCAGAGGCTGCGTGCCTGCGCGCCCATGCACCTGAAAAGAGCGCCGTGCACCAGTTTCTAACTGCCGTGCGGCGTTTTCTACTGTTACAGGGAACATTGGTCCCTCAAGAAATCCTATATGATCTAGTACCTTAGACTGAACTATTCAATGTTTCTTCCCTAAAACTCTCTTGTCTCCCCATCCCCGCCCCTCTGAGTATGTTATTTCTTTAAAATCAATTGAAAAATAACTGCACTCAAAGTTTTGATATTTAAATACAGGAAATATGTTATAGGGGTAAGAAAAGTCTAGTACCTAGCTTGCTATATCCTACCAGGAAAAAAGTCTAAGGATATGTAGAATGTGTGCCTGGGAAACAAGGCAGAAGGAAGTGACCGTAGATTATCAATCTCATAGAAAAAAAGCTGGCAAAGTGATAGTCCAGGGGTGTCAAATTCACATCCTCACAGTGGCGTCATGTGACATATCACGACTTTTTTCTCCTTCGCTAAACTGGGCGTGGCCAGCACATGATGCATCTGGCCTGTGGGCCATGAGTTTGACAGCTCTCTGATAGACCAAAAGGGGAGACAAAGAATCTTTAACACTCCCTACCGCCTCCTGCTGTCTTGTGGTCTGAATGTGTTGAAGTACTGAAAATGTGGACTTCCAGCAGCCATTTTCACTGTCTCATGCACCAATGCACAACTCCTCTAATTTCTTGAAGGGCTCTGTGTCATTTCCTGGGTCAAAGCTTAATGAGGAGTATTCCATTCAATTTCTCTAGCATCTTTCATATACTGGTTACTTGTTTGTTCCCAGTAATGGGTTTCACTTACCTTTGCTACCGGTTCGGAGATTTGTGCGTGCGCGTGCTGTTTCTGCGCATGCGCAGATCATCCATGATGACATCTGGGCAGGTGGGCGGAGACTCCCACCTCTGCCGCCGCTACCAGTTCGCCCGAACTGGTGTGAACCGGTAGCAACCCACCACTGGTTGTTACTATGGGGTTCAGTTTCCTTTTCTGCAGCCTTTTGCTATTTAACTCCTTCAGTAGCTGACATCCTTTCATTATCCTTCCATGTTCAGGTTCCTTTCACTTGCTCCCTCTTGGCAATGCAGGAGAATCTTTATAATGAAACCTCTTTGTTGGATCCCTTAGGAACCTTTTTGCAAAAATGTTAACTTCCTTTTCACTAAAGGCACACTTTTTTTTTTAATCTTGATCACTTGACTCTTTTTTTTTTACTGAGAAGTTATTCAATTGCTGAATAATAGTTGGATTCAAAAATCCATTTATCTGGAGGGTACCTTTTATGAGCAATTTTCCATCCTCAGTTATATAATAATGTATGTCTTTTTCCGTAATATATCAGAGTGAGAGCAGACTTGACTTCAGATCTGGGACATGTAAAGCATCTTGAATTGTCAAACCAAGTACTTCACCTTTGCCTAATGCACCATGGACTCTTATACAGATTTTCCCAGCTGATCATTTGTTTATCAAGCAAATGGTAGATTTTTAATCATTCAATTCAATCAACCCTTTAATGAAATTAGAACTTTAAATAGAACACACAAATGCCATTTGTGGCTCATTTCTGCTTCCATGAAATGCTTCATTTCCTTTCTGGCCTGTTTTTACCCTGGCTAAGATGAACCATCATTTTTGAAATGCAATTTAACAGGTTTATCTCATCTTTTTTTCTTGAGGCAATTAAGTTGTAAATCACCCACACCATCGCAAATGAAATATTTATTTAGAGACCCCTCACATCCTGGACATAAATTGTTTCAACTCCTACTCTCAAAACGATGCTATAGAGCACTGCACATCAGAACAACTAGACACAAGAACAGTTTTTCCCCCTAACGCCATCACTCTGCTAAACAAATAATTCCCTCAACACTGACAAACTATTCACTAAGTCTGCATTACTATTACTATTAATCTTCTCTTGTTCCTATCACCTATCTCCTCCCACTTATGACTTATGACTGTAACTTGTTGTTTGTATCCTTACGATTTATATTGATTGTTTCCCAGTATGATTTGATTGCTTATTTGTACCCTATGACTATCACTAAGTGTTGTATCTTATGATTCTTGATGAATGTATTTTATTTTTTCTTTATGTACACTGAGAGCATATGCACCAAAGACAAATTCCTTGTGTGTCCAATCACACTTGGCCAATAAAGAATTCTATTCTATTCTATTCTATTCTATTCTATTCTATTCTATTCTATTCTATTTTCACCATGTAGATTGAGAAACTGAAACTTGCCCTTAAAAATTACACAGATGATGGTCTAAATTGCTTTAGTACAAAATATCTTTGAATTTTGGTTGCAAAGTTGTGCCTTCAATTTTGTTTGAAAAACATTCTCCCTGGTTTGGGGATGAGATGAATTTGTCAAATGCACCGTTTTGTCCACTATAGATAGAATATGAGGATTACTCAGATGTTGACAGAATGATGATAGAATGAGATTGGATACCACCTTAGCAGCTGTTTAGGGAGGAGAGGGAGGCCCCAGCTCACAATATTTGCAATGGAAATTCAGTCCAGTAAAGATTAAATTCCTAAAATAGGTCAGCTGGTTATTTTCAGATCAGCAAAGTTAGCTTGAGAACTATGACCTGTGTCAGTATTTTAAAGTTGAGATTTATGGCTGAGAGGAACGCATCACATAGGGAGAACAAATACTAATCTCCAGTGAAATGTTTACAGTTTGATTGCTGAAGGTGGTTTAAGGGATGGGAGTGAGAGAGAGAATATGAGATTAAATTAGGCACAGCATTTTAGAATGTGTGAGCTGATATAAGAGTACTTAAGGTAGACTTTACATTGTGATTAATTAACATCTGGATAGGAGTAATTCCAAAAATGTTCAAAAAACCCCTTTACTTTTAAAGAATTGCATGTACTGCTGAGTAGCTGAAAAGCAATTGAATTTTCTGCAATTTGTAGCGGGAAACAAATTAATATGAACACGGTAAACACGATGGGGCGGGCAGTGAAACAGTTGACTTGGGGGGGAAATGAACAGAGCCTTTGTAAGCCCATCTAGTTTATGTTGATATATGACAGCAGAGTCCCAGGTTTGAAGAAGCATAAGTTTTGCTGTTTTCAAACTGCTTATCCAATATAGAAACTCTCTAAGGATAATTTGTTTTCAGTATTTCTTGGAAGGATCATATATGGGTATCAAAAGCTTACTTTAAATTATCAATTTTTACAGAAATAAAGCAGTTGGTACTTGCTCAAACGAATCTGGGCAGTTAGACAACAATGTTTAGCCAAAATATCTGAGTAGAGTTTTGTGGTTAGAACATTTATTTAACTCATCAGCTGGAGCATTATTAGAGGCCTGCTGTCTTCAAAATGTACTCTGCGCTCACCAGTGGCAATATTTTCCTGGGAGTTCTCATTTTGTAGACATCCATCGTTTTCATTAGGGAGAGAAGAGTTTGATGTTTCATTAACTGTTGGGATAACTTTTCAAATCTGTTCATGGGATTCTGGGATAGTAAGACCTTAGCAGAAGCCTTTGAGTTGAGGATCTCATTAATCTTCAGTTGTTTTGCTGTCTTTGCTGGTTTTCAAACTTCCAGAAATGGTTCTGTATCTTATTCACACTAATTGCACCAGCTGCCTTTAAATTACAGTTCAGAAGTCTAAATTTATAAAATAAGTAAAATATTAATAAAAGGTAAAATAAAATAAGAAAAGACAATAGCAAAACTCAGCTAAACTAAGATCTTGTACAGAACCTGCTAAAAAAAGTAGTGTCCACCACCAACTTGGGGAGTCAGGAGAAGGGAATGGATTAAGTTGCCACCCATTCACTAGTTTCTAGGTAATTTATAATACATTTATAATAATAAAGATATCATAAATACACCTGCTAAAATAATTTATCCATATTCAGTTCTATCCACTAATTAAAACTCTTGTTCTAAAGGCTCTGAAAAATGACAAAAGGGTGGAGGCCATTCTGAACCTAGGAGACAGAATATTTCAGAGTGAGAGACTGTCTCTTCTCTTGGATGATGAATACCCATAATATCTCACCCAATCACCCAAACCAGCCAACACTAGGCTGGCAGATACTACCTGTAAGAGATTGTTCCAATGATAATGCAAGCTTTAGAGTTAGTCACTAGTACCTAGAATTAGACCTAGAAGTGCAATGGCAACAATCGCTCCCATAATATAGGTGCTCTTCTAATAAACTGGTTAGTAACATACAGGAAGTGGGCAGCCACATCCTGCAGCAGTTGCAGTATTGAGGTTAATTACAAAGGCAATTTCATGTAGAAAAAAATGCAATACTTTAATTGTAAGATGATGAACACATGAATCACTATTTTAAGCATCTTCTGATTTACAAAGATTGCAATTGATAGATCAGCCAAAGCTGGCCAAAGGTTGTCCTGGCCATGGTCTCCATTTTGAGAGGAGCTGTAATTCCAAGATCACTGATCCCAGATCAAAGTCATTCTAGCAAAAGCAATTGATGACATAGGCCTGTCTACTAAAAGTGACTCCATCTTTCTAGGATTCAGTTGGAATCTGTTCTGCCTCATTATAGTTTCTAGACATTGGGTCAAGACTTCTACCACATCTCCTGTTCAGCCTAGGATAGAGATGTAAAACTGGTTGTCATCAGCATATTGATGATACTTAACCACAAACTGATGAAGGATCTCTACTAGAAGCTTCTTGTAGATGTTAGTAAACAATGGGGAACCCTGTAGAGTAGATGAGAGTTGACAGTATAATTGGATATATATAGATTATAGCAATAGAATCTTGGAAGTGTCTCTGCCCTTGCATTCCCTCTCTCTTATAACTTTATTTTTGGAAGTCTTCAAGAAATGAAAGAGAATTCCTGATTTGGCTTATGATAAGAGACCATTCAGGACCAACACTATTATGCAACTGTCTCCATATTCCAGATGTCAACTAGAGACACTAAAATGCTCCCTCTCAGGACTCATTGGAAACTTACTAGATCCATAGGAATCTAGGCAGACAAGCTTAATCAGTCCATCTCCACCAGAGAAATGGGCCATGGCTGCAAGCCTTAAGGAGAAGAGATAATGACTTGACCAAGACAATGGACTGACCTGTCAGGACATGGAGAATGTAAAACCTGCCTGACTCCATCACTAGCCTCCATCACTAGATGTTCAGGAATTTGAGAAAGGAGCTTGCTAGGCAGCAATGGAGACCCCAGCAAACTCCAGCTTTTCCCTACAGTCCCTACATGTGTTACTTATAATAGACTTATAAAAACACTATGCATAGAACAAAGTAAATAGGTTGTTGCTTCAAACTTATAAATAAGTAACACGGACAAAGACAGAAAACTTTTCATTTACTCAGATTAAAAGAGATAGAAGAAATACTTTTTTAAGGATCTCATCAGTGAGAAGATACTATATATTCTATTTGTTGGAAGTCTTCGTATCCTAAACCTGGCTAAATATAACAAAAGGCAGGATACAAATCTTACCTTTAGTATTATCAATAATAGTGTTTTGAATTCTCAAGCTACAGGGAAGATTGTGCTCAAATGATTCTGCCCCGAAAGCTACAAGGGATTTGATGAGATATTGCTTCTTGTATCTTTCTGCTGATTAGACTGTAATAGTGTTTCACAACTGATAATAAACCTAGCTGAGCCTGACAATCTGAGGTGATTATTATTAATAACCAAAGAACCTAATTACCAGCCAGCCTCTCTTGGGTGGAAATTCCTTTTAAATCCATAATATGGCAATCAATTATACTCTGTATAATTGAGGAACATTGGGCAGCTGAGCCAGTGGGAAATACCAGCATTCTAGTCCTGTCTTTTCTGATAAAAACATTTCGTCTTGTGGTCTCAGGACCTCTTACATACTGCACAGATATTGAATGCATATTTTCTTCATAAAGAAAAATCCAGCCTTCACGGCATCCCAGAATCAGGTGTGACCCAGGAATCCTCTCTTTCAGACTCTTGGAGTACTCTCTAACTATGATTTTTGAAAACTGAAAAATAAAGGTTTGGCTTTGTTTGGTGTTTTTTTTTTTAAAGAAGTCACCTCTGGAAATACAAGCATCAAAAATGTAATTTTCAAATTCAAACAGAATAAGCTGCCAACATAATTATCTAATTTGTTGACACAGATTGCAGATAAAATTCCTATTGAATCCTATACACCTGCACTTGCTTGCCATCCGATCAAAATTTCAATTCCTCAGCTTCACTGGAAGCTAAAAATTGCTTTGTATTCCGTTGGTTTCTGTTGATAATTTGGAATATGACCATACTTAGATTTTTTGATGCTTAGAACATTCCTCGCAAAGATAATGTATTTTCACATCTCAAACATCTTAATTCTCCTCCCCCCCCCAGTTCTCTCCCTCAGTGTTTTCAGTATAAGACTACCAATTATAGGCAGCATGGCAATAAAAATATCAGCTATACCTGTTTTGTCATTTGCTGAGAAAATATCAGTGATTTACTAAGGAATAAAACTGCATTTTATAGACCACTGCAATATTATCTCCCCTTTATGTTCTCCACATGTTCGTTCAGGCCCAGAAGTAAATGGAAAACACAGAAGCACTCTAGGTAATACTACTTGGACTTTCTGAAGATTGTACAATTTAATTGGTTTATGAATTACTCTAGCTGCCAATTTATTTATATAATACTTCATTGCTTTTGGTGGCACAACATGTGACACTACATTTGGGCTGCTGTTGTTCCCAGAAGATGTTATTTGGTGGTAAAGGACCACAGCCAGTAATAGAGTTTCTGTACAGTTTCCTTGGCAACAATGTCATGTGACCATAGCTTATTTCTCTAGGCATGTTAAAAAAAATAGTTTACCACCTGGGCCCTGCTGCAATTTAAAAGAAAAGAAGTACATAAAGGGTGCCTGTTATTGGTAACACTCATTAATATAAATTTATTTAATAAATACTACAATTTTCCTTCTGCATTTTGGCTTCTGCAGGAGGCTTTTTCACTGATGGAAAAGCTTTGCCACAGACCACAATGCACCACAGTCTAATATTTTCAATAAATAAGAAGGAAAGGTTGACTTTATGTATTTCTTCAACATTAAAAAGAGTGATTTAGGAACTTCATAATCCCTTTCTCCCTTTCTCCATTCTCTGGGAAGAGAGATGACTGAAATGAAGTTGAGGTTCTTTCCATACTTTTCTGAGTCCTCCATTTATTTTTTACTTTTCAAGTTTAGATAAATACAGTTTTAATATACTTCCAAATAAAATGTCAGATAAAAATTGCTTCCAAGACAATTTGAGTGCAAAGCAAATTGCAAGCATAAAATATAAAACTGAAGTAGCGCTCTTGAACTGAAATGTATAATTTTTTAATGGTAGAGTCCAGATATTTCATTTTTTTTCCATTCATTTCCCCCAATGTAATAGTTTTCTAGAATTATATTATCTTAGTCCTTTGGCATAGTTCCAACTTTTGACACAAAGCATGTTGCATTTTTTCTGATGGGAAGTGAGCTTCGTTCTAATAGAACCCTACAGATTTAAAACTATAACAATAATAACCATTAACAAGAAGTGTTGAAAAGACAGATTCTTTCAGACCACAGAATCTAAAGGCTAGAAGTCTATTTTGTTCCAGAGCAGAATATAGTACCTTGGGCACCTCGAAAATTTACGTCAACAGTAACCAAAAGCCCATCTAGCTATACTCAGTGCATTGCAATGATCTACTGGCTAATAACAGCTGAATTCCCCATCATAATCTGAAAATAGAAAAGTATTGTGACAGATAATGCTCAGAAGAAAGCCAAGCCATGTGTCAATAGGACATTCAAACCCAACAAAAGGTAATTACCAGAAAAGCAGATTTCCCAACTTACTTTTTTGCTTGAAAAGTCTACTTGCAACCCTGTGATCTACCTTAGTTCATCTCCCGGGTGATCACACACTGTTCTGGATCCATCTGATCACAAAAATACATTTGATGCATACATTTGTTTAACTAAACAGTCAGTCACTCTTGTAAAATGAGTCTTAAGGGCAGCAATTTAAACATAAATGTGGCTGATGAGATGAAAATCCAGATATAGGTCTGGTCAATTAAAACCTAGTGGCATGATGTGGGAAGAACTATACAGGTAGTCCTTGAATTACAACCACAATTGAGCCCAAAATTTCTGTTGCTAAACAAGACAGTTGTTAAGTGAATTTTGCCCCATTTTTATGACCTTTCTTGGCGCAACTGTTAAGTGAATCACTGCAGTTGTTAACTTAGTAACAGGTTGTTAAGTGAATCTGGCTTCCCCATTGACTTAGCTTGACAGAAGGTGATCACATGATCCTGAGACCCTGTAACCATCATAAATATGAGTCAGTTACCAAGCATTTTAATTTTGATCAAGTACCTATGGGGATGCTGCAATGGCCGTGAGTGTGAAAAATGGTCATAAGTCTTTTTAGTGCCATAACGTCAAATGGTCACTAAATGAACTGTTGTAAATCAAGGACTCACTATACCTACTTTAGCTCTTGGATGCTTTACTAAAACTAGTCCCATCAAAGTCAAAGAAAAAAAAATGCACACTGCAAAGTTCACAGAATAGCTTCTTGAACATTCAACCACAATACTAATTACAACCCTTGGATTTGTAGTAGTAGGCCTGGCCTTATAAAAAACCAACCAACCAAACAAACAAAAAACAGTAGCTTACACTAATCCTCTGTATTTTAAGTTTACAAATTAAATTGTGCATTCATGACTTCCCCTGTTCCAAACAGCACAAGCAGGGGTGGGTTCTAACTTACCTCACCACCGGTTCACTTCCTCCCATGCCGTGTGGCTGTGCACGCATTGCACTCCGTGTGGGTGCACCGCATGGGCACGCATGCGCAGTGCCAAAAACTCGGCTTCTGCGCATGCGCAGAAGCAAGACAAGCAAAAAATTCCCCCCCAAAAAAAGAGATGGCGGCATCCACAGACCGGCACTGACAGAACCGGCTCCGTGATGTCACCACCGGTTTACTACCGGTTCTATAGAACCGGTGCGAACCGGGAGGAACCCACCTCTGAGCACAAGTTGCATGGATCATAAGGAACTAACTTGGTATGTTTTTAAGTAATGTGCAAAGGATTAAGCTTCATTTTAGTTTAGGCAAATCTTGATTGGATTCTCTTCTGTGATATGTGGTTAATGAGAACGCTGACCTTCCCTGCAAGGTTGTTGCGTGGCATACCAAGCTTAGACTTCAGACATACCAGAGTGCTATATGAGGATAATAATTATTCCTTTAAAAAAAATCCAAAGAATAAAGGAATAATTAATTACCCCAGTGCTCTTAATCCCCAAAAGCTAGCATGCAAGGTAATCTTCTAGCACTACATCACTTGGGAATAAGTCCCATTGAATTAATTGGGGCTTACTTCTGAGTTGATGCACATAGAACTCCATTGTTAATTCCGTACTTTCTCTGCATAGAAAGGAGGCTTTGGAAAAACAACCAAGAAAGGAAATTAGCCTTAAATTGATTTTTCTCTTTCTGCATTTCAAATTTCCTACTGCAGAGAAATAAAGGCGGATGAGGGTTGTTGGTTGTTTTTTTTTCAAACAAAATAAACCCAAACTCAGGAAGAGAATAAAAAAAAAGAAAAGCTACAAAGCTGGAAGCAAGATATGGATTCGTTGCCAGATTAAACCTTTTCTCCCTACCTCCTCATTTTTGAGGAAAGAAATTCCTTCAATTTTATTCTACTGGCTTGCTAAAGCCCTGATGGAAATGGAATCCTGGAAGATTGCATGACACTTGTATCAGAAGCACTGAAGTGCTTCTGACACAAGTGTCATGCAATCTTCCAGGATTCCATTTCCAAGTGCTGAAGTGCTTCTGGGTTGAAAAGATTAGCCGGTTACACCAGCGTTGCCCGGGGGATACTGAGTTGTTTCATGTCCCCAGCAGGAGCTGTAGTGAAGGACGGGAGCTCACCCCACCCCTATGGCAGGGTCTCGAACATGGCTTGCTAACCTCCAACCCAATGTTCTAACCATGTGAGCCACCATGCTCCTATCCTGGGGGATTTGCTTGCCCCTTCCCTCAAATATCATTTTTCCTACTTGATTTCATAAATTCTTTCATTGGTTACTTGAAAGGGAAAAAAAGTGGCATTTTTTCTCTATGTCAGGTTTCATTCATTTTAATCAAGGCTAATTGAATTTTTTCTTTTTCTTTTTCTTCTAAAGGAGAAATTCCCATTGGTTGGGAGTGCACTCACTGAGCCGTGAGATAGCCAAAAGGACTGCATTTTGGGAATGTCTATTTTTTTCCTTTGACAACCCTCCTCCTGGGGACTTCACCCTTCCAAAGCTTCTGCTGCATTGCAAGGGGGGGGGACATCCAGAGGATACTTTCCCTAGCAAAGGTTTTCTCTTCTGCTGTCACTCCTAAGGGGACTCTAGACATTCAGAAGCTGTGGGGCAATTTCTTCGGGAGAAATGTAATTGAATCATCTAGCCAATTTCTCTGCCCTTGAGTTTGTTGCAGAATTTCAAATGATCATTTGGGCTCAGCTCTGTTTTAGGATGAGATGATCCTCCTGAAAACATATTTACACTTGCAGGAGCAGCATTTACTTTTGTGTCTAGTCTTCCCCGCTGTTCCTAGTGATGTTTATAGGTTCTACCTTTTCTTTGCCAATAATATCCTGGTATACAAGTGCAGTCACTTAGAAGACACTGTCTAGATCATCTTTATGTCAGTGTTGACTTTTGAAACTATCTGGAGAGTCCCTGAAGACTTATTGGCAAGGTTTTTCAGAAATGATTTGCCCTTGTCTTCTTCCTAGGGCCGAGAGAGAGGGACTAGCCCAAGGTCACCCAGCTGGCCTTCATTCCTAAAGCAGGACTAGAACTCCCAGTCCCTGGTTTCGAAATTTAACTACTACCAATTGGCTCTTGCAACGTCTAGATAACTCTGTATAAAGTTATCTTATTTCCAGGTGGGAAAAAAACAATAGCATTATTATTGTCAAGTACATGGAAGAAGGAGAGGATCAAGTGAACTGGAATTGATTCAATAGAAAAGAGCAATGGACAAGTTTTAGGAATGTTGCAACATAGGTCAGGAATAGATAGCCTGGACTCTCTCTTCTTTGACATTGTAAGTTAAGAAGATGAAATTCCTTAACTTAATGTTGAACCATCATTGATTAAGAAGGTGGAATGGGATAATAAATAACTCTATCTATCTGTCCGTCGGTCCGTCTGTCTGTCCGTCCGTCCGTCCGTCTGTCTGTCTATCTGTCTCTAATTTATATGGCTTCCCGTCTCACCCAAAGTGACCCCGGACAGTGTTCAGCAATTAATAACACATGTTCTGCATTACCTGGAACAAGCTAAGAGCAAGTGAAATTGAGAAAAGGACACAAACATGACACATTACCTTACTTCCTGTGCCTTGCTTAGTTTTCACTTTTTAAATATCATAGCTGTTAATGCAAATTATTGAATATATGCCCCAGGGTTTGCAACCTCCTATCTTTAAAGGAAACAAAATTGCATTACGTCCTCTCACATGGGCTGCATTTTGACTTGTTACATCACACCCACAACAAGAGTCTTTTTTTTAAGCAATTGGTTTTCTAATTTTTCCCTTCAAATATGCCAGTTGGAGTCCACAAATAAACAATATAGAACGTTTGGATTCCACATTGATACTACTAATTTTATGATGAAAACAGTTTGCAATGTTTCCCATTCTAGTAAAATATCATGATTTCCACAATTATATTATTAATAAAACCAATCTATTATAATTTTGAGGAATACCTTTCTTCCAGTGTATTCTCCAAAGTTCATACCTCAAGCATTTGCTGGATATTTTTCCTTGCCGTTATTCTTGATTAGCAAGATACTTGGGAATAAATAGAAGAGCACTCATTTATAATTAGCCTGCCTGTCCTGTCTGATTAGTTCAATCATTCAGAATGGCTCTGAATCTTGATGTCCTAGGTTTTTGGGGGGGGGAGATGCTGAGCATTATGTTAGCAGAAAAGACATCACAGTTCAAAATGGAAAAGCTGCTGTAATAGAAAGTATTCCTCAAGAATTAGTCAAGAAGTCAGATCATTGGGAAAATACCTTCCAGTAAACACATGAACATGTATGAATGTTTTTACTCCATACATAGGCAACCTTCCATACAGCCATAAATGTATTCACCAACCTGCACCCTTATACATACTCTCTCCCTACCTGTCCAAAGGACACCTTACATGTTAAGGGAGCCTAGAACAAGCGCTCACACTGATCATGCAGCTGCTGCAAAACCTCACAACTCTCAAAATCTGAGGAAAAATTGCTTGCAACTCCCCACTACTGTGAAATTAGGTGAGGCTGAGGCTATAAGGAGGCAATTGTTCAGTGTGGCCCCTATGAGGTGAAACAACCTTCTCTATAAATTAGATCAGATGTGGCACTGACAGCTTTCCCAATGAATGTTAAGATGGAGCTCTTCCAGAGGGCCATAAGAATTGTTTATGTGGCTCAGCTTTTTTAAGTTACATTCTTCATGTCTTATGATATACACACTATTACCTGCCCCATGGATATTTTATGCTTGCACACCAGCAAAAGTTACATGATTGCAGTGGGATAAAAATGAATTCTGTGGCCTCTTGAAATGTCGTGCTGAAGGAAAGTGGCTGGCTCTGTGCCAAGGTTATAGATTATTATATATATATTTTTGGGTGGTGGGAGAGGGGAGGAGAAAGCAGATGACCAGGCATAAGACCATGAACAGGTAAGCAGAAGAGGGGAAATGCTAGAAGGCATGTGTACAATGGTACAACTATGTTCTATGGAACTTTGATCATGAGATGAGTCGCTTTGATAGTAAGATGGGTGACATGTGAATTTAATATTTTTTTAAAAAAAAACTTTGTGAATTAAAGATGTGTTTAGCAGCAAGGCAACCAGGAAAATACAGACATTCCAGTGTCCATAACATTGATAAGGAGACGGAGAAGAAGCTATAATAAAGTATAAGCAGAAAGTGAGGGAAATTGAGTTGAGGAGGAAAAAATTAGGTAGGTTATTTCTTACATTATCTGTCTGTACGCACTATTCTATACATACTTGATTTTGTCAATATTTTCACTTGCATATAATATTATCTCAGACTATTTTATTAGGATAAGTAGCTTAGTGTCCAGAATAAAATCTCTCATTTGGTTGGCTGGCTTTGTGTCAGTGTCAGCTCATATCCTAGCCTCCAACAAATCCAATAAACAAATAAATATCAGGTTGAGGCATTTGGCAGGAACATATTTGGTCACGAATGGCAGCATCTAGCGTAGCTGTCTTGCTAAAAATATTTGCAATATAAATTGACGTTAACTAATATAATAAAACACAATAAAGACATTTAAAAGAAACTAAAGATGGCTGGGAAGGAAAAGAAGAAAAACTGTCAAAGCAAACTCATCTATAATCTTCATACAGGCGTGACCTAAGTGGAGAGGAAGGTCTTCAGAGTTGCCTGAAGGATATAATCATAGGTCAGCCATGAATTTCAGGGATGAAAATTCACAAGTCCATTCCTAACTGTGAGTAATTGCAAAATGATATTTTTTTCAGTCATGGCATATACCTCTGATGATCTTAATGTCAACCAGATCTATAATGGCAACAATGGCAGGTAGCCTGATCCTCAATTGTATAAGGTCTTGTACAATTGGTAGCTAAATGAGAGCCAGTGAGTTGCTTCTACCAGCATGTAAGCTATAAGACTAAGGGTCAAATTGAGCAAGCTGGTTGCCAGATTTTGCCCTAGTGCAACATACAAATTGGCCCATAAAGAGATCATTGTAATCATCTACAATTGAGGTAGAGCAGGAGAAAATTTCTCCTGTTCCATTTTCTACTGGTTAACACACCCACCCATTCCATGTATCGTAAAGGGATTTCCTCCCAAACGAATGGATTTCGAATTGCAGCTATTGCTTCTCCGTCTTAACTTTCATCCATCTTCCGCCACTTTTTCCTACCATACTTCAATTTCCCCCATTTCTTTATTTTCTCAATCCTCATCCTTCAATCCCTTTCCGTCCTTCCTTCCTTCCCTCCCTCTCTCTCTCTCTTTTTCTCTCTTTCTCTCTGACACACACACACACACACCCACCCACACCCACACCCACACCAATTGTTAACCTTTCAAGCTGACATGTGTTTTGTTTGGGGGGGGTTTCAAAAGATGCTTAACCATTAAGAAATTAAGATGAACTCCACTCCAAACTGGGTTTGATAGGAAGAAGAGTTAAGAAGCAAAATAAATGCTTTCAGTCTCTCAAAGACTAGAAGTACCAAATTTCACCTCAACTACTCCATTGCTGTCATAATAGTCATTGCAGACCTCAGGTGTGTGTGTGTGCGTGTGTGCGTGTGTGCGTGTGGATGTCTGAGAGAGAGAGAGAGAGAGAATGAGAGAGAGAGAGAGAGAGAGAGAGAGAGAGAGAGAGAGAGAGAGAATGAGAATGAGAATTATCTCTAGTCAAAGTACTTTACAGGGATATTGTTGAAAAGATTTTCCATGCATGCTGCTTCAGTCTTTTAGAGGAAAGGCAGCTTATATGTTTGAAAATAAGACAGATAAATGCATATGGTTTCATTTTCAAATATTAACATTTTTTTCAACAACAACAAAATTAATTGGTGAAATTGCACTTCTCATTCCACTGGGGATAGCAGCCTCTATTGCTTGTACACGGAAAAGACTAGTGAGGCATATTTATTTAAAGATGCCAGCACAATCAAAATAACTCTTTGTGGCTCACAAAGAAAAAAATACAATATCCAATACAAAATAAGAACACAGGAACATTACAATTATATTGCATCACCTCCATCAAGATGGAAGAATGAAGCAAGAAGGGTCAGAGGGTTGCTGTGAATAATTTTCATCATTTTTAGCAGAGAAAGTTCATTGAATTTATCTTGAGTTTAACTGCACTGCTGTGACATAACCTAGGGACTTGTTAGATTCCTTGAGGATGTTTTCCAAATTGTAAGTGTTGCACACAAAATCCAACAGAGCATTCTACAATTTCGTAAACAACAAACTTAAAGACACGAGAACCATCCCACCCCTAAAAGGACCAAACAATGAAGACTATAATGATGAAACCATTAAAGCCAACCTCTTCAATACATTCTTCGGCTCAGTCTTTGTAAACAGCAACAACTCATGTCCAATATTTTCTAGTCAAACCACAAACAATTACAATGATCTAATACACACCGACTTTACAGAAGACAATGTTGGAAAGGCTCTACACAACCTAAAACCATCTCTCTCCATTGGACCAGATGGACTATGTGCTTACTTCTTAAAAAAACTTTCCACTGTCCTATCAGAACCCCTAAGCATAATTTTTGATATATCTTTCAGGACCAGCTCCCTACCCAACCTATGGTCACTAGCCATGGTCATCCCTATCTTCAAAAAGGGAGACCCCAGCCTAGTTGAAAATTACAGACCAATCTCTTTATGTTGCGTCACCTGCAAAGTCATGGAATCAATCATTAACCAATCCATTACCCTCCACTTAGAGACAAACAACCTACTCTCTCACAAACAATTTGGTTTCAGGAAAAATTTATCCTGCAATCTACAACTTCTACATTGTAAAAACATATGGACTACACAACTCGACCAGGGCAAAGCAATAGACACAATTTACATAGCCTTCTTCAAAGCCTTTGACTCAGTCGTACACGACAAACTACTTCTAAAACTAAAATCTTAT
>QLTV01000597.1:27431-43234 GCA_003457575.1 Thermophis baileyi | reverse complement strand
ACCACCAAAACTTTAAACTTAGACTGTCTACTGTCGACCTCACCCCATTCCTAAGAGGTCTGTAAGGGGCGTCCATAAGCGCACCAGCGTGCCTACCGTCCCTGTCTTACTGTCCTATTGTCCTCATCTATCTGTATTCACTTTGATTATGTTTATGTTTATACCTATACCTGCTATCTTGTACATGACAAATAAATAAATAAATAAATAAATAAATAAAAATGATAGCAATAGCAATAGCAATAGCACTTAGACTTATATACCACTTTACAGTGCTTTCCAGCCCTCTCTAAGCGGTTCACAGAGTCAGCCTATTGCCCCCAACAATCTGGGTCCTCATTTTACCCACCTCGGAAGGATGGAAGGCTGAGTCAACCTTGAGCCGGTGAGATTTGAACCGCCGAACTGCAGCTAGCAGTCAGCTGAAGTAGCCTGCAGTGCTGCACTCTAACCACTGCGCCACCTCGGCTCCTCTATGATGTAGAGTGGCTATGTAAAGAGATGAGGACCACAACTTTGTTGACCCTTGTCCTTCATAATTGATTAGGTCAACAAAATTGCGATTAGCTCCATACTTACAGAAGGTGATTAATACAGCCGTGAGTGTGGAAAGTGTTTTAAGAATGGTATAAGAATGAATGTTATAAGTCACGGGTGTCAAACTCGATCACGTCACATGACCAGGGATGATATTCACTTACTTTCCCTACCGGTTCGCAAATGTGATCGTGCGCGGACGCACACTTGCTTCGGTCACGCACGCGGCCTTCTGCGCATGTGCATTGCTCACGCGCGTGGCTTGCATGCATGCATGCACGCAGCTTCAAAATGTGCCTAAATAGGACGGCATAGTGCAGGGGCATGCCTGCTGCATGGGAGGGGCACCTGCTGCAGTCCCGGGCTCTTTCTCCTTCTGACAGGTGGAGGGGGGGGGCTGCATTCTCGTGTCTCCTCCCTTCAAAAGGATCAGCTGCCCCTCCCCTCTCTTTTGGCCGGCATGATGGCCCCTCCTCCCAAATGGTGGCTCGGTCAAATTCCTCCCTCAGTTGCTCTATGGAACTCCCCAGGGGCTCCATCAGGAGCTTTGGGAGCCTGGCTTGTTCCCAGTCCCACATCCAATCCACTCTTCCCAGCTCACTCAGGGGCTTTTTCTTTTTCTGGGCATTGGGGTGGTGGAATTCAACCTCAGCTGCTTTAGGGGTTTATTTCCACCAGTACTCATCATTTCTTGCTTTGGGTGCTGGAGCGGGCATCTCAGCTTCGATGTCTGGGAGGGGCTGCACTCCAGCTGCAACCGGGCTGCTGGGGCCTGGAATTGCCTCCTTTTCAGTCACTTGTAGCAGGCTTTCTTCGGATAGCCTGCCCTCTGCCATGGTTGCCTGATTTTCTCTCCAAGCCTCCCAGATATCGGGGAGCGGTTTGGGAGTCTGGGGCTCAGGTAGCCCGGCAATCTTGCTTGATTTATGAGAGTTGATTCTCTGTGAAGCTTCCGACAGATGCCCTAATTAATTCATGAGCCAAGAGCCAAGTTTCAGAAGAAATACAGTCATTTATTAGGAGCAACATTCCGGCAATTACTCTGGTGGAGTCAACTCTTACCTCAGGTAATTTACGGGCCCCCATGACCCTGTCTCCTCCCTCCTCCCTGGGCATGTCATAAATCACATTCTCCAATGGACCACATTGGCAGGCTGTAAAACCCCACCCCTGAACCGGTCCGAACCGGCTGAATACCACCTCTGCACATGACGTATCATGACGTAACATAATGTTTTTTGCCTTTGCGGAGCTGGGGTGGGTGTGGCCTGTGCATGAGGCCATCACTTTGGCACCCCTGTTATAAGTCCTTTGTCCTAAAATATCTTTATAATATTTTTGCATATATCATTCTTGGGTAAAGTGACTAAGAACATTTACATATTGCAGCTTTAAATGCAACTGATTATTTCTACCTTTCCAGTCAGGATTTCATCCAGGATATGGTCTTCAATCTGCTTG
This sequence comes from Thermophis baileyi, assembly GCA_003457575.1. Taxonomy (NCBI): domain Eukaryota; kingdom Metazoa; phylum Chordata; class Lepidosauria; order Squamata; family Dipsadidae; genus Thermophis; species Thermophis baileyi. Next base: position 41,236 of record QLTV01000597.1, on the reverse strand, counting down.
ATCTCATTTTTAATTATGCCATATATTAGATATGTCATGGCTGACCCTAATTGTTTTTTGTTGTTGTTGTTGTTGGACTTCTTGGTGATTTTTGATACTGTTGAGCATGGTAGCCTTCTGAGTTCCAACTGTCCCTAGATTTGCAAGTGGTGAGGAGCATATCTGTGTAGGTGGCCGTTGGATCATGAGCAGACATTCAACAACCATTTAATCTTGCACGGAATGTGGGGGATTTATGACAGGTCCTTGGAGATTTGGCTTATCATAGCATCTTTAAAATCATGTGATTGAGATCCAGGCATTTGACTCCCATCTAGAGAGTCGCCTCTAGGTGAGATGGGCGGCAAATAAATAAATAAATAAATAAATAATCTCTCAGTGAGCCACAGTCATGTGATCACAATTTCTGATGTTCCCTACTAGTTTCTTACAAGCAAAGTTAAAGGAACAGCCAGCAAGAAGTTGAAAGCTGGGGTCATGTCAGGTGACAACATGACAACTGGGCCAGCACTTCTATCCATAAGACACATAGTCATATGACATCACACTTTATGACTGTTACTTAACAAAGGCAATTTTGGTCTGAGTTGCCATCGTAATCTAAGAACTGCCTGTATTCTTATTGTTTAGTGTGGCGGCTGCAGCCTTTCCCGAGTTGGTCAGTGAAAGTTATCCATGCTTTGGTTATAATTTCATTGTAAGTATGTATGTATGTATGTATGTATGTTGTATGTATGTATGTATGTATGTATGTATGTATGTATGTACGTACGTATGTATGTATGTACCTGTTGAGCATTTATTTATTTGTTTATTTATCTATCTATTTATTAAATTTGTTTGCTGCCTATCTCATCTCAAGGCGACTTTGGGTGGCTTGCAACATCAAAATAAAACTATATAGATAGATGTAGTTTTATTTTGATGTAGTATATATGTATGCATGTATGTGTATGAATATCTGTATATGTATATGTGTCTCTCTGTGTGTAATCAATACAATGGCAATTAAAATGCAGATTATAACTAAAACTAAAAGATTGGGAGATATAGAGCAGATCGCACAGGGGGGAGTTGGGAGGTGCTATTAGTCATGCTCCTCATTGGAGGGTATCTATGTATCTTGACCACTAAAATGTGCTTTTTGTGGGACAATCTTTGAAAAGTGTCCAAGAAATTGCAATTGGTACAAAAATGTTGCAGCCAAACTGCTGATCAAAGCAGCAAAGCAGTACCTATGATGCCTGGATCTGATCTACTAACCAGCTATAAACTTTTAAAATATTTGTTTGTTTGTTTGTTTGTTATACTTCTACATGCTCTATCTCACCTAAAGTTGCAATAGTAAATGACTTAGTGACTGGTTAAATGCAGGACTCCCTTTCCTGCTGCTCTAATTGTACTTGATTACCTAGATTACCTAGATTAGCATGAGCGATGCTTCTCAACATATTCCTGCTGCCAGAAGGGCAACTATTAGATATGCAGCAAAGGCTTTCTCCTGCATGATTTCTGTGTAATGAAATGTGGCTTTGCTCTTGCTCTCCTGCTACTTCAGCAAGCTTTCATTTGTCAATTATTATAAAGCTTGATTTTGCATTTAACTGGTGGTGGTGGTGATTTTGTTCTGTTTTACAGTTGTCATTTTTGTTGTTGCAAGCTGGTCTGAATGTTGGAATCAACAGAAGGATGGGGATAAATTCAACAATAAAATATTATTACTTTATAATAATATATACATATATAACGTACAGTATATACAACTCCCTTTTTATGACCCTGCAATCCCTTAATTCGGAGTAGAGTCAGGATGACTGGATGGAGCTGAGTATTTATTGGCCGGATACCCTTCCTGATGCCAGACAAAGTTCACAGCAGATAGGAGAGAAACATATTCCACTACCTAGGATTGAACTCTCAACCTTCTGAGTGAGAGGCGATTGCCTTCACCACTAGCCACCACGCCACTCCCTATACACATCTAATATAAATATTATTATAAATATTATTTTAAATAATATTATGCATACTCCTGTAATTATTTTTATATATGCAAAGATATATTGTTCAAACATGCAAAGCTTTCAATGAAAAATTGAACGTTACATTGAGATTAAACAGAAATTTGTAAATGCTTAATAAAAATATATTTAAAATCTATTTTCATTAGCCTAAATGTGAAAATCAACATATATCCTTTTTAAAAAAATAATCAGAGAGTCAATTCATTGCCTAATTTTATTTGTTGCTTAAATTAATATAACTCTATTACTGATGTGCTGTAAATAAGAGCTGACGCACTCCATGACAATTTAAACAAGGAACAGGATTTCTAATTCAATATTTCCCAAAGGACAATTTATACAATTCTAACAGGAGTTTAAATAGCTTAAGGCAGCATCAGAGGGAGGATCGGAATATATGCAACAGCTTCGACCCTGTAAATAAAATTTATATGCAAAAATAATACTCTCTCTCAATAAATAGGAATCTAGTTACACATGAGCAGTCTTCCAGTTGAAATGAATGTACAATGATTCGTTTTAAATCTAGGCACATCATACATCTGTATTCCAAAGTTATGAATTCAAAACTATAAATGCATTAATACTTAGTCTGCGGAATAAAATAACATTGTAATTGTGATAATAGGGATAACCCAGTCTTTCTCAAATAGAGCACCTTCCTGAAAGTGCCATGTGGATCTGCAATTTCTAAAACTCCTGGCATTACTTAAAACAGGCATCTGGTTTATTCTGAGAATTGCAGCCCCAATTCGTTAAGTAAATAAGGTAGAAGGTTAAGCAACCAGACTGGAGACGGCTTGCATAAACATTCTTATTATATTCCATATCGAAGTGATACATTTAGTAATGGATAATTAATATGTATGGGTCTTGCGTTATCTGTGCATTCAATTTCTTAACACTTTACTTCTGTAATACCATTGCAGAAAACTTGCACACACATTCATAACAATGAAAGCCATTGATTCCATTTCCCTAATAATACAAGTCATAGCTCCCATTTTCATAACAATACAAGCCATAGATTACATTTTTCAGAGCTGAGGATTGCATGTACAGAAACTACATGAATTAGTATTGTTGCCCTCCAACCTGTGTATATTATTCACAGACCGAATTGGTAAACTACATACTGTCCACTCCTCTTTATTTGTTCAGCTACATAGAGTTGTTCATGGTTTAGGTTGCTATCATCAAAAAGTGGCTGCAATCAGGGGTGGGTTCCAACTTACCTCGCTGCCGGTTCGCTCCCTCCCGCGCTGCGTGGGCACGCCTCATGGGCGCACTGCATGGGTGCATGCGCGCAGTAACAAAAAATCCCCCCCAAAAAAGCCCCCCCCCCAAGCGTGCATGGGCAGTAACAAACAATCCAGGGAAAAAAACCCCAAGCTAAAAAAAAGATGGCCACCGCATGCACAGTGCCGGAAGTCAGCTTCTGCGCATGCTCAGAAGGAAAAAAATAAATAAAAAATTCAAAAATTAAAAATTCAAAAAAAATTCAAAAAAAATTCAAAAAAAAAGATGGCGGCCCCCACGGACCGGTACCGACCAATCTGGTTCGGTGACATCATCATGATGTCAGCAGCGGGTCGCTACTGGTTCAGGTGAACCGGTCTGAACTGGGAGGAACCCACCCCTGGCTGCAATCAAATAGAGTTAACCTTCCAACTAAAGGAAAGCATTCTAAAATACTGTGCTGTCCCGCTCACTCATAACTGAGGTTTACAGAGTTTATTAATATTCCCCAGCATTTCCCTTCACCAAAATACCCAAAACTGTCCCAATTAAGTCCAGCCATGAGCAGACCAATGCTAGTCCACAGAGCAATGGCCAAAGAGTCCACAAGGCACTTGAAAGTCTCTCAATCAAAATAAATCCACCAGGCAAATTTAAATCCACAACATAAGAGAGTTCATAAGGCAAGAAAAGTTCAGAGTTTCCAAGGCACGATCCAAGTCAAGACACGGTGTCAATCCAAAGTGAGGCAGGAATCCGTTGATTTTAAGTTTTAGCAAAACTAATTTAGCATTGCTAAAACACAATAAGCTACTGGGAAAACCTACAAGGCCCACCTGCACCAAAGATTTGAGAATGTTCTTTACGTTTCTGTTCCAATTCCTTTTATCTTTGGTGGTGGCAGACTGAGCTACTTTTGGTGTTTTGCCTTCGATTTCACTTTCTCCTATCATTCCTAAGACTTCCTGGCTGAAAAAGCCTCATAAGGTGATTTTCTTCATAATGTTTTTCTTTGAGATTTAGCTGAAGTTACTGGAAGTACCCTAAAATATGGAACAACCACAAAAATCCATTAATTACATTGTGGGATCATACTCAATTCAAAAGAATTCATCTGAAATGTCCTTTAAATATATCTTAAAACCTCACTGCTCTAGAAAATGAAACTGGTAGGAAAAATGCTGAAGATTTTGTTTCTGTATCACTTCAATATGGATTTTTGGTTAACCGGTACTTTTCATTTCTTTCCACATTTACTCTGTAAATTTCAGTGTGTTTTGTTAATTTCCAAATTTATACAGGGCTACTGGGTATTTCCCCCATTTCATTGCTGACAATCTGAGGTAGACTGAACTAACCAGTGTCCCTCTATTTCACTCATTTTAAAAATCTGCAGGAAATGGAAAAAAAAACCAAACACAAATGATGATCTCAGGTTTTCATTTAAAACCAACCAATAAATCGATTACATATTTTAAGTAGGCATTATTCTCAGGGTAAATTCGTCATATAATCCTGTTATTAACTAAAATGCAATGCAATGCCAGGGAAAGGAAAGGATTAAAAACTCCTAGAATTGTTCTTTGCCCGCTAGGATTGTTTCACTTTAGAACAGATATATGTTTCTCTCTGTTGTAAGTAAGTGGTAAACTCTGAAATACAGCTAGTCGTTGACATACGACCACAATGGAGCCCAAAATTTCTCTTCCTAAGCAAGCAGTGATTGAGTTTTGCCCCATTTTACAACCTTTCTTGCCACAGTTGTTAAGTGAATCACTGCAATTGTTAAATTAGTAACATGGTTGTTAAGTGAATCTGGCTTCCCCATTGACTTTGCTTGTCAGAAGGTCACAAAAGTTGATCACGTGACCCCGGGAGACTGCAACCGTCATAAATATGAGTCAGTTGCCAAGTGTCTGAATTTTGATCATTTGACCATGGGGATGCTGCAATGGTTGTGTGAAAAACGGTTCCTAAGTCACTTTTTTAGTCCTGTTGTAACTTCAAACAGTCACTAAACGAATTGTTGTAAGTCAAGGACTACCTGTACTCTGTATCATGTCTCTTCCAAGATGGCAAATGAACACTGCATAATAAATAGGAATTTACCTTTTACATAATCTTCTATTTACTTTCTATTTGTACTGTAGGTGGGAAGCAGCACATATTGTGTTACATCTAACTGTTCAATTTAGTAAGGCAATACATGTATCAAAGTTTTTTGTTTTGCTGATTTGCTATGAATTAAACCAATATGGAAGGGGCAAGATTGGAATAAAGAGGCATAAATCCAATTTTATATTACCTAAACTAGAGAGGAATCAACCGCCTTTCTTTCCTTAATAAAAGTTGCATCTAAGCATAATCTTATGGTCAGTTTGTTAGTGAATTATACTATGTATGTGTGATTGTTTGCTTGTTTCTTTTCAGCACAAGGTCGGTTTATGAGTGTATTCTTCCTCAAAATAAAAATTTAATTATAATAATGTTCTCAGCTTATCCTATGAGAGAAATTACAGAAATGAAAATCATACAGCTGTTCTTCCCTAGTTAATTCTACCAGCAATGTTTATTGAACATAATCTAAGATGCTTAGAAGGAGAACTTGGTCAGAACTCTACTGTTAAATTTAGGGGATAGAGGAGTTATTTATTTATTGGTACTGTATAGCCAGTGGTGGTATTCAGCCAGTTCTATCCAGATCAGGTGAACCAGTAGCGCTGACTGCGGGTGGCCCCGCCCACCCACCCAGATGTAAGCACATCATGTTTTTGATGCTGTGCGCATGTGCAGAAGGCTTTGCACATGAGCAGATGAGGCGCATGCGAGGAAAGCGAGGGGGCACGCACACTCACATTTGCGAACTGGTAGGGAAGGTAAGTGAATACCACCCCTGTGTATAGCCCAGCATTCTGTAAGTCAATAGTATGGAAGGTGCTATCAAAGATCACCCATGTATTCTTCCTCTTCAAATTCTTTCCAGTAACAGATGTTATTACTTTTATTCATATGTTGCATTTATATTCTCTTAAGATGGTTTATATGGGGTTCATCCTTATTTTATCCAAGAACTACAATCTTGAGTTTTAGGATGTGAGAGAGATTGATTCAATATACCCCTGATCCAATTGCAAGATTTTAAGATTTTTGATTGCAAAAAATTCAACTTCAGCAACAGAGTGGTCAATGCCTGGAATACATTACCCGACTCTGTAGTTTCTTACCCAAACCCCCAAACTTTTAACCTTAAACTGACTACCATTGACCTCACCCCATTCCTAAGAGGTCTGTAAGGGGCGTGCATAAGTGCATCAGCGTGCCTACCGTCCCTGTCCTAAAGTCCCCATGTATTCAAAAAATATGTACTCGAAAAATATGTACTCACACTATGTTTGTACTTATTATATACTCATATTAATATTTATACTTTACCTGTAATCATGTGCTTGACAAAATAAATAAATAAATAAATAAATAAATAAATAAATAAATAAATAAATAAATAAATAAATAAATAAATAAATAAATAAATAAATAAATAAATAAATAAATTTTAACCACCCGTACCTGGCATAACTATAGTTGCTTTTCCAGTCATTATTCCTCTCTTGAGGAATTTTCAATAAATTATTTATCCATTCAGCACCGAAACAAAAATAATACAAACAGTACATCTTGTAAAATTGGCTACACTGACCTATAGTGCTAGCACTGAATCAAGTGTTTTCATATTCATGAAGAAATTTACAACAACCGCTTTTATAAACAGGGTGTATTTGTACCTATCTCACTCTTTCCTCTCTTCTCCCCCCCACCCCCGTATATTTGTGTGCATGTGGGGAGTAATTGTGTCTGTATCTGTGACTACATATTAATCACTTTATATGGAATGAATGGATAATATATGCATGTTTTCAATTATTAATTATGAAATAGGTGACAAATGCAATAAAAAAAGAATGTATTCAAAGCTAAATGATTAAAAGAGGTGCGGGAAAAGAGATGCCTCATTCCTGGTATGCAATTTGGTTTAGAGTCAGCTTTAAAGAAGATGCTGGTCAATTCTGCATTGCAGCCAAAGAAAAAGACTGAATTGCTCTTGACAGTTTCTTAAGACAAATTTCATTTTAGTTTGAAGAGAATTGACAACAGGATTAAATTGGTATTCAGTCTGAGCTGTGGCACCCACAGGATTGGATGGTTGTTCCCACACAGGGAAGCACAAACCTTGTTGGCTGCCTTCTGAGTAGCAATAGCAATAGCACTTATATACCGCTTCACAGTGCTTTCAGCCCTTTCTAAGCTGTTTACAGAGTTAGCATATTGCCCCCAAGAATCTGGGTCCTTATTTTACTGACCTTGGAAGGATGGAAGGCTGAGTCAATCTTGAGCCTGGTGAGATTCGAACTGCCAAATTGCAGGCAGCCGGCATTCAGCAGAAGTAGCCTGCAGTACTGCATTCTAACCACTGTGCCACCACAGCTCTAGAGTAGACCAATCTTCCATTGCCAGCCCTCTCTCATTCATTCATTTTCTCTCATTCTCTTTCTCTCTCATTATTATGATTGGTCACATAGTCATCCAGATGTTTAAACTTGATTTTGCATTTTTACTCATCTATGGAGTCTTTCCCAAGTACCTGACATACAGTAGGCAGATATTGTTGTTCAATAACATCATTTGATACCTGCTGTCTCCAGATACTGCAACATCCACTACCCAGATTATTTTTTGTCTTTTTAATCAACAATTGTTAAGTTTGGAGTATTGTGTGGCAAGTGCTTGTCTTTTTGAATTCTAATATCCCAAAGCAATTTAGCTTCATCAGTTTCTGTTACTTTGTCTATTTGGTGGTCCTACCAGTTTTTGTTTGCAGGCCAGTGGTATTTCTTGCAGATATTCCAATGCACCATGATTGCTACTGTGTCTGTAGTTGTTTGTAGTCAGTCTGTGTGATCCTCTTGCAGCAGCTAATTAGGCGGTCCACTGTGTTTCATCAGCTTCTTTACAGAGGCTGCACTTGCTGTCTGTTGTTGTCTTTTCAATTCTGGCTTTTCATGTGTTGTTCTTAAATCTTAGAACATAGAATTAGCCACCCTGCCACTTTCTTCCACTTTCCTGCTATTAGCCATTGGTAGGTCTTGTTGTTATTTGCTTTGCCTGCTAAGGTTTGTGTGTGTATGGTGTGTGTGTGTGTGTATTGGCTGTATAATACATGTCTCTTTTCTATTCCACATTTTCTTGCAGACTTATTTTGTTTCTTCAGTATTCAGGAAGCCTTCATCGTGTACTAGCTTCAATGTATCTTCTTCACTTTCCTTCAGATTCTTTTCCACTGTCCATTTTTCTTCATCATCTGTCTGATGTACTTGCAACATCCATGCCTACATATGATTCTGGATAAGTGGAGTCTATCAATATTGCTGCATGGATGAAGGACATGATTCATTGACATTATTTTTCTTATCTTCCTCTATCCAGGAGTTTTACTTCTGCTTGAATCCAGTCCAGTATTCCAACAATGTAGTTAATAGCAAGAATTGCCCATACGCTAATTACCTTGATGGTATTTCCTCCGCTGAGTTTGGACTTTAAGGTCATCTTCACTCTCATAATGTATTCACTACTAATCTTCTTGACTTCAGTGTGCTTGATGTCAGCCTAAAAGATGCCAAGGTTTTTGTAGTGAGCTTCTTCATCCAGACTCTTGATGTTATTTCTATAAAGCATCTTGAATTCTTCAGTTTTCACTATTTTCCCCCATTGATGGTAAAAGCATCACATTTGTTCAGTCCAAATTCCATTGACTCTATATTTGGACAATGTTGAGCAGCGATTCTATTTCTGATGGTGTTTTTCCATATAGCCTCAGATCACCCAGGTAAAGAAGATTGGCTAGCCTGGTGGATGTTTTTGATGTTTGATAGCCATGGCATGAGTTATTCAGTATTGTTGACAGAGAAATCAATGTAATGACAAACAGTAGTGGTGATAGGCTCCTTGAAAAATTCTTTTCTTGATGGTAACCTCTCTCAGTCTATCCCCATTGACCAACCCCTGTCAGGCCTGGAAGCCATCTTTTACCTTTTTGTATTCAGGCCTGCCACATTTTCTGCTGTGGGAAAATGGGAGGGGGAATTGTATGGAGTAGGTGATATATAGTAGTCTAAACAACATTCTTTCTGGAAAGTCAAGGTCGCTGTGCCAGGCAGCTGTGATGAAGTGATGGGGAGGCATCTTCAGTTTTGGACGGTGCCTGATTGGATCGTGTGATGGACATGTGGGTGTTGGGCAGGGTCTTGAACTTTCATTTGGGTGGAGAAAACCCGAAAGCTCTCAGATTCGGGTTTTCACAGATGTGTCAATATGACATCTCTAATAAATTGTAGCTTTGAGGAAATCCAAGCCTCGGAGTTTCTTTTCGTTGAGGGTATTACTTGGAACCCTGACAACCACTTTGTTATTATTTTTATTTTTTCTCTGATTATTAATATTTTCTCTTCAGTAGTCACCATAACTTCCCTTTGGCTTTCCAGAATGTTACACACATGGGTGTCCTCAAGCATTCCTGAGTGTACTTCTTTGACACTAATGTCTACTAGTCTTCCCCAGCAGCAATTGCCTTTCTATCCCCAGATGAAATTTGGCCTTTCTTGTATTCCAATATTATTCCTTGTAGTGAGATTTACAAAACTGGATCACACACAGGGATAGATAGATAGATAGATAGATAGATAGATAGATAGATAGATAGATAGATAGATAGATAGATAGATAGATAGATAGATAGATGATAGATAGATGTGTATGTGTGAATATACATACATACATACATTCCAGGGATGGGTTCTATCTTACCTCGCTGCCGGTTCACTTCCTCCTGCGCCGCGTGTGCGCGCCTCGTGGGCACATGCGCACTTTGCACGTGCGCGCATGCATAGTGCAAAAATAAAAAAAAAAAGCTGAAAACAAGATGGCAACGCATGCACAGTGCCGGAAACTTGGCTTCTGCGCATGAAGAAAAAAAATCAAAAAAAATCAAAAAAAATAATTCAAAAAAAATTCAAAAAAAAGATGGCAGCACCCACAGACCGGCACCGACCGAACCAGATCCGTGATGTCATCATGACATCACCAGTGGGTTGCTACTGGTTCGGGTGAACCGGTCCGGACCGGGAGGAACCCACCTCTGATAGATAGATAGATAGATAGATAGATAGATAGATAGATAGATAGATAGATAGATAGATAGATGATAGATAGATAGATAGATAGATAGATAGATAGATAGATAGATAGATAGATAAGAGGAAGCAGGGCCAGAGGATGATGCTCAATCAGGGCCGTCTGCACCTCCCCAGCAGGAGTTCAGTGAGTCCAGTGAAGAGGAGGAGCCTCTCATTGATGCTAGGGCACGTAGGGCAGCTAGCCAGCAAGAGTGGCTTTGTAGAAGAAGGTCTACTCACAGGTAAACCTGCAGGCAGAGGGGCCACGCACTAAGCCTATATAAGGGTGACTCACAAAGGGCAATCTTGCTGGAAACAACAGATGTCTTTTACCTGGCTTCTGATTACTCTGTCGGTGATATCAGTTGGACGAACTCCAGTCTGGGCTCTCGGCCAATTCCAGCAAGTGAGGCAATTAAGGACTTCATAATCTGTTTGTTTTGTTTTGTATTTGAAATCCCAGCCAAAGTGTTATGTGAGTGGTAACAAGCACTTTGGGAGAAACTCTGAACTTAAATGATCACTAAGCCTTGATTAGTGATAAAACCTTCTTTAGTTTGGACAAGTGTGTGTGTGTTTCATTTCTGGGGGTTTGCTGCACTGGGTCACAACAATGTAAGGGAGAGATGGATAAATCAGGAAAAACAAAAGTAAGTTAAAATACAGTGGAAAGGAATATTTTAAAAAGTAGAAGTGTTTAAATTAGAAGATACATAGATACTGTAGATAGATAGATAGATAGATAGATAGATAGATAGATAGATAGATAGATAGATAGATAGATAGATACATACATACATACATACATACATACATACATATATATGTGTGTGTGTGTGTGTGTGTGTGTGTGTGTGTGTTTTTTCTCTGTTGAATCACCTGGTATACCCAAATATGGGAGAAAGCATACTGCTTCCTTTTTGCCTTTCGGCCCCTCCAGGGGCCATCCAGACAGTTTACAAACGACAGTCCGTTTCTATATGTTATATTTGGATATGGGCCCGGGTTCTAATCCCACAAGGATGTGGCTAGCTGATGAGAGCTAAATAGCTTGAAATAGATCTATACTAGTCTCCCTTTATTTATGTAAAAATATAACATATCTATATATCTATATATCTATATATCTATATATCTATATATCTATATCTATATCTATATCTATATCTATATCTATATCTATATCTATATCTATATATCTATATCTATATCTAAATCTATATCTATATCTATATCTATCTATATCTATCTATTTCTCTATCTATCTATCTATCTATCTCTATATATATCTATATCTATATCTATATCTATATCTATATCTATATCTATATCTATATCTATATCTATATCTATATCTATATCTATATCTATATCTATATCTATATCTATATCTATATCTATATCTATATCTATATCTATATATCTATATCTATATCTAAATCTATATCTATATCTATATCTATCTATATCTATCTATCTATCTATCTATCTATCTATCTATCTATCTATCTATCTATCTATCTATCTATCTATCTATCTATCTATCTATAGTTGCAAAGTGCAGTGAGAGTTGCTCAGTTTGATGAGTTTTACAGTTGTCAAACCATTTCAAATTTGCTGATTACAAAAGAAATCAACTATGAAATTCTGGCGTCTGACAAAGATGATCACTAACAAGCATCTTCCCCGAGAATAAAATTGATTCTACTAGTACTTAAGGCATCCATCATGATTAGAGTAGAAGCCAGAGAATTGTAGGAGTGTATATGTTGTCCAAAACATTGAATAAAAGAGGATTTTAAAAGTCTGTGAGTGATGCAACAAAATGTGTTAGAACACAGGTGTCAAACCTGATTGCATCACGGGATGGATTGTGATGTATCGTGACGTTTTTTGCCTTTGTGGAGCTGGGGTGGGTGTGGCCTGCCTGTGATGTATCTGGCCCACGGGCCGCCAGTTGGCAGGCCTGTGTTAGAGGGTCTTGCTTTCACAATTTGTTACTATCATATCATATTTATTTGTTCAATGAAAAAAAATCTGAGAAATCTTTGCATATGAGAAAAAAACTGCATTTGGCTGAATAGCCAAGTACTAATTAGAGGAAAATTAAAAAAATATCATTGTCACTATTAAACAAGGATTGTATAATTGACTATTTTGGAAAAGAGTTCATCTTGCTCACAGGGGATGTAGTTAGTCATGGCAAATATTTATATTCTGCCTTTCTTTAGATAAGCCCACTGTGACAAGCATCAGAGATAAAATCATAATCTAACAAGATTAAAACTCATGTATTAACACACAGACAAAAATGAGCCAAAGATAACATGGAGCATAGAGGCAATGAAATTACATTTGAATGTTTAGTTAATCCAATAAAACAAACCCATCATATCCAAAGGCTTTCCTAGAATGAAAACTTCATAGCATCTTCTAAAATATATATTTAACCATTTTTGAAAGGGATTTCTAAGTCTTGAAACAGCCATTGAAAATATTTCCCTGATGGAAGGGAAGGGGAAGATGTAGGAATCCACTCCATCATACAACAGACAATGTATGGACCTAAGGATACATAACCCTTACTCCTACCAGTTTTCCAGGATTTTTTGTCCCCTCAGCATTCCCACATGGAAATTTAGTCGGAAGAGAAAGTCCAGAGCAGATGATGGAATGAGAACGTGCAGGAACAGTGGGGGAGAGTTTTGGTAACACAGGAGCTTTCCCTGAGAGAACTGCAGATTAAGAGATTGTGCAGTCCTGAGCTGGATGGGGGAAGAAGAGGTTCAGGGTAGTTACCAGAGGTGGTATTCAGCCGGTTCTGACCAGTTCTGGTGAACCGGTAGCGGAAATTTTGAGTAGTTCGGAGAACCGGCAAATACTACCTCTGGTTGGCCTCGCCCCCATCTATTCGCTGCCTCCCGAGTCCCAGCTAATCTTTTGTTGCCCTGCACAGGAGAACGGAGCTGGAAAGCAGGTTAGTGGGATGGGAGGGATTTTGCAGTATCCTTCCCCTGACACGCCCACCAAGCCACGCCCACCAAGCCATGCCACACCCACCAAGCCACGTCTACAGAACTGGTAGTAAAAAAAAATTGAATCCCATCACTGGCCATGTAAAATTTCTTAGAATATACTGTATCTAATAGCTTAGAAGGTTGTAGTTTAGTTTGTCAAGGTTCTGTCAATTAGATTAAGCAAATAAAGGATTGAAAATTGGACTTCACAGTGTCAACTCTGGGCTTCAGCCTACAGATGAAGAAAAAAGGAGGTGCTTTACCTTCTGTTCTGTGGAGTAGATGGATAGGATTTCCAT
>QLTV01000597.1:16526-27345 GCA_003457575.1 Thermophis baileyi | reverse complement strand
ATGTATGTATGTATGTATGTATGTATATATATATATATATATATATATGTATGTATATATATATATATATATATATCTGTGGTTATTCGGGTTTTCTCCCGCGTGAAGTTGGAGATGTCATTGCAACGTTTCGACGAAGTCTCATTCGTCATCTTCAGGCTTGTGTCTTCAGCCTCCTGCTTCTAGGCTTTGAAATAGGCTTTGATATTTGCAGCTGATACTGAGAAACCTGGTTGTTGTTCATGCTGGATAATGAGGAAATCTCTTTCAGAAGTAGAAATGAAATGAGCCATAGAAATGTAAAATGAATTTGATACTTTAAAAATAAATTACTAAGGGAAAGGATTTGTATATATATATATATCCACTTTCACTTCCACCTTTTATTTTATTTCTTTTGTCCTTTTGCACTGTAAGGTAGGATAGGTTGAAAGATGGTTAGGATTCGAAATTACTCCATGGCCTTCAGCGCTAAGTGTGGATTCCAATCCAGGTGTCCTTGGTTATTACTTTAGTGTGTTAATTGAGTAATTGATTATGTGCCATCAAGTTGTTCTTGGCTCCTAGCAACCATGTACAGTAGATAGATTGTCTCCATGACAATGTATTCCTAAACTGTTCTTAAGCAGTTCTACATCTCTAAAGAATAAAGGCTAAGCTACCAGGTATAAGGCTGTGCAAAATTTTGGAGGCATGTTTTGATCTAATTGAGGGAAGACTCTTGGGGTGGCTACATTGTGTCACTGAAGAAAAGATTCATCTGGGCATCTGTAGAAGCCACAACTTTCCCAGCGAGGAGAAACCAGAACAGAGAGCTCCCTCCCAATACTTTGAACTAAAGCATTAAAATAAGCACATTACTTCCATAGTGTCAAAGGGGGGCATTAGGTTTGCTCATGTACCACTTTTGTTATGCTAGCTTTCAGGGTTTTTTTCAGATGCAATTCCAGGTGCTGTTCACCAGCTTTAAAACCCTATATGGTACAGGGCCAGGATATCATGTTGTACCTTATGATTCTTGACGAACGTATCTTTTCTTTTATGTACACTGAGAGCATATGCACCAAGACAAATTCCTTGTGTGTCCAATCACACTTGGCCAATAAAAAATTCTATTCTATTCTATTCTATTCTATTCTATTCTATTCTATTCTATTCTATTCTATTCTATTCTATTCTTCAGGGCCACCTTTTCCTAGGACAAGTGCCTAAATATCCCATTCTGTCTTTAGGACTATCTACCTGTCCTACCAGGTCAGATAGGATGAGCACACTTCTAGTCTCTTCCCCTAAATATTGCCATTTGATGGGAGCTAGGAACCATACCTTTTTTGTGGCAGCCCCTGCCCCTATGGAACACTTTACCCCCTGAGGTTCAGCAGGCCTCTACCCTCCTGGCCTTCCGTAAAGCTTTGAAAATCTTGCTTTTCCTTTAAGCACTGGCAGAAGATTAAACAACTGCATATTAGAAGATTGGACCAGGTTTTACTACTGGTTCTGAGGGCGTGGCTTTGTGGGCGTGGCAGGGGAAGGATACTGCAAAATCTCCATTCCCTCCCCACTCCAGGGGAAGGATATTGCAAAATCTCCATTTCCTCCTGATCAGCTGGGACTCGGGGGACAGAGAATAGATGGGGGCCGGGCCAGTCAGAGGTGGTATTTACCGGTTCTCCGAACGACTCAAAATTTCCACTACCGGTTCTCCAGAACTGGTCAGAACCTGCTGAATACCACCTCTGCTTTCAATGTTTCAATGTGTTAAGTGTTACAGTTTTAATATGTGTTTATATGTTGTTTTAACTTTTGATTGGGAACCCTTCAGAGTTGGTTAGAAAATGGGAGGTTGTCCCAAAGGTGCTTTTTCAAGAGGCAACTGGACTTTGTTTGTTTGTTTTTTTAAAAGTTTTGCTTCTTATTCAAGAAACTTCTTCAATTCTCTCCAAGAACTGAGAAGCTAAATGTCTTCAAGGAAAAAACAACAACAAAGAAAGTCCAGTTGCCTCTTGAAAAAGCAGCTTTGGGACAACCATGACCTGGATGACTGAGAATCTCCATAGACAAAATGGGCGGTCATATAAATGTTTTTAAACAAACAAACAAACAAACAAACAAACAAACAAACAAACAAACACCTGACTGAGGCACAATGCTTCACATGCCCTTACCTTATTGTTTCCTGTATTTGGTTAATCATCAGAATGACCCTAAAAAATAAATGCACACTCATTTAAGAGTCCCCAGACTTAATAGCTTAAGGTTTTTAGGACAAACCCCTCCAATTTTCAAGTTCCTTGAAGTTTGTAGGGTTTTTTATTTATTTATTTATTCCATTTATCTTCGTAAAGGATAGGTAGTGGTTTATATTTCTGACCATTTTTCTTATAAAAGACGTATGCATTATTATGACCATGTTTCTATTGCTGCTACTACAAGTACTACATGCCCATTATGATTCTTCAATTATTATTCTATCTACTCTTCTCTTGGCATCATCCTCAGAACAGCTATCTGAACAATTATTGGCATTGTCACAGAGGAAAAGCTTGGTTGGAAATTCAAAGCAGGAGCACATTACAGTATTTGAAGATAACACCAGGGGAATCATATGTGCTTGTTGACATAAAGATGAAATCTTTGTTTGCCTCCTCAGATTGACTCTGCTTAGGCAGGAAGCTCAAACAAAGGATTAGCACTCTTATAAGAGATGAGAGTAGAGCATACTAACCACCTTCCATTATGCCCATATTCTCAGATCCCCTTGCATTGGCAAGTGCATGCACCTTGATCCTGAGTTCATTATGACAGTTTTCTGTTGTCTTTTCCAATGAAAATCCCTGGAAAATGACTTCCCCATTGTTGGCTAAAGCTACGCTACTGCAGTAAGTTTAGGAGACAGGTTTTATGAGAAAGATTGCAGAGTCACAAGAAGCTACGGATTAACTGGGGTTTTGCTACAATGAACATGACTTCAATTATAACTGCCACCTGCTGCACAGTTGTGTTTACAACCCAAGCTTCTTTCCTTTTTGTCTTTTTAATTCAGTGACAAAAGAGGGTGGCAATGACCTTGGGGCTGAAAAGCAACAACAACAAATATGTGGCAACGAATTTCAAACTTCCAACATTCTCGAAGAATGTTATATTCCACCAGCAAGACCAGCACTGGACCCCTAAGTTGGTGAAGACTTTTCTTTTCAGGAAAGACATTAAATTAAGTATATTGAAAAAAATGTAAGTAAAAGTTTGTACAATTTAGATTCACAGTAAGTGCAGGGGATTCTATTCCTACTAAACACGGAGTAGATTGTGACCCACCATTTGTCTTCAGTGTTGCCTTTTCTGTAACATTTTATCTCTAGGGTCAATTTTCATTTAACAAAATAACAGAATAACAGAGCTGGAAGGGACCTTGGAGGTCATCTAGTCCAAGCAGAAATACCATTTCTGACAAGTGGCTGTCCAGTAATGTACTGGATTACATTTTTACAATTACATTTCTGTAACATCTTTTATTTTAAGGCAATTTTTAAGGCACAATGTAGGTTGTGATATGTTCAATGACATATACATTCTGAAGAATTATTATAAACCTCAGACTGAGGTTTTTGTGGTAATTGCCATATGTCTTCATCTATCACAACCTGTTTGTCAGACAGGCAGATGCTTCCTAATAAAATCTTAAAATACTTACTAAAAATATTAATGAGCTGAAACAAAAAAGATGCTTGATTGATAGTGGCATCAGCTCCATCCAACACAGGGTAATCAAGAACAGTTTTGGGAAAAAAATGCATGCCGTTCAATTTTTTTATATTGTTTTTCTTTTTTCAGAAAACTAATTTGTAAAGTACATAAAGTGTCTAAGGAACTTTTAAAAAAAAACTTTAAAAATTAGACCAGGATGTGGGATTGAGACAATATTGATTGTGCTGTTGGATGACCTCTGCAGGAGCAAGATGGGGATAGTACGTCCATCCTTGTTCTTTTTGATTTCTCAGTGGCCTTCAATACATCAACCATGGTATCTTTCTGAACTGGCTTTGGGAGTTGGGGATGAGTGGCATTGTGTTGTGCAGGTTTTCCTTCATGATTGGTTCAAATCAGTATTGATAGGATGAAAGAGGTCCAATCAATGGGCCCTACTTTGTGGGGTACTACAGGGCCCAGTTCTTTCTCCCTCTTATTTAACTCTATATGAGCCATCTGAGGTGATCTGACAGTTTGGGGTGATATATCATCAGTGTAATACTTTATATCTCCACCCTGCCTGCCTGAAAGTTGTTGCAGATGTCCTATCTGAGTGACTGGAGGTCGAAGAGGCTTCGGCTTAACCCAAGCAAGACTGAGTAGCTTTGGCTGCTTGGGCCTTCCAATATTAAGTTTTTCCAACTTTGGTCCTGGATACGGTAGCACGTCTACAGATAGACCCAGTGCAATCTGAGGATCCTCTTGGACCCATAGCATTTGCTGGAAGAGCAGCCATAGTTAAGAGGACCTTTGCATACTTCAGGTTGTACACCAATTGTGATCATTCCTAGAGCAGGTCACTTAGCTGGTGTGGAATGGAGTTGAATAGGTTTAAAAATGTCCGTTATTCAGCACTTGTAACACCTCTGCTTCATGGGCTTGCATAGGCTGCCAGTGGATATTCAGGTACAATTTAAGGTGCTGGTTTTCACCTTTAAAACCTTCATGGCTTGGAACCAGGTTACCTGAGGGACTGCCTTCTCGCAGTTGTTTCTTCTTGTCCAATCTGGTCTGGTTGATGGGCATGCTCCAGATCTTGTCAGCCAAGTAATATCATAATATCAATATCATAATATTGGGGTCCAGGAGATGGTCCTTTTCTGCTGTAGCACCTGCTCTTTGGAACATCCTCCTCAGATTAGGATGGCCCCTACCTATTGGCCTTTTGGAGGGTCTTGAAGACCTGGCTCAGCTCCTTTTGTAAGTGCATTGTGTTGTTGCATGCATGCATGAAAAGAGTGGAGCACATGTGGCATCATTATGATGTTCTTTTTGTTCTTTTGACTAAAGTGTTGGATTCTTCATATGCCTCTAATTCAAAACCCACAGTTTTAAGACATAAGTATTAAACGGGAAAGATGAATTGTTGAACATACTTTTTCTTGTTGTCAACACTTTAAAAACTACTGTAAAATCCTTGCCAGTAATGAAGTCATTTGGAAATGTGTTCTGTTTATATAAACAAATCCCTTTTTATTTTACCGTTTGCCTTTCAGTGTACTCCTAAGGCAATTTTTACTTTCCATTAATTATGGTTATCACTAAATCCAAAAGGGACAAATGTGTCCAAGTTAAATATGGTTTGAAATCCTAAATTCTTTACAATTTGTTGTTCATAAATTTAATTTTAAGCACTGATAATTTGTCTTCAGATGAAAAATAAGCTGCAACTAAAAAAAAGGGAAGTAGTTGCTCCCAGTCTTATAGACACACATGAGAGCTGCACATCAGAAGTGGGTTCTTCCTGGTTCGGACCGGTTCGCCCGAACCAGTAGCGACCCGCTGGTGACATCACGATGACATCACAGATCCGGTTCAGTCGGTGCCGGTCTGTGGACGCCGGCATCTTTTTTTTTTGAATTTTTTTTGAATTTTTTTGATTTTTTTTTCTTCTGCACATGCGCAGAAGCCGAGTTTCTGCATGCATCGCCATCTTGTTTTCAGCTTTTTTTTTTGCACTGCACATGCACGTGCACGCTTCACGCACATGTGCCCATGAGGCGCAGCCACGAGGCACGGCCATGCGGCGCGGGAGGAAGCGAACAGGCAGCGAGGTAAGTTAGAACCCACCCCTGCTGCACATATAGAATAATTGATTGATTTATAACCTATCTTTATTACTTTATAAATAACTCAAAGAGGCTAACACACACAATACTCATTCCTCCTGTTTTACCCATAACTACAATCCTGTTAGGTGAGTTTGGCTTAGAGAGAGTGACTGGCCCAAAGTCACCCAGCTGACTTTCATATCTAAGGAGGGATTACAACTCACAGACACCTGGCTTTTAGCTTGGTGTCTTCATAACTAGACCAAACTGGCTCTCTCTAAATTAGATTTAGAGTTGTAGGATTATAGATGTACTTGAATATTTGCATTGACAGGGTCCGTGTATGGTTAGTCTGATTTGGACTGGATGTGTCATACGAACCCTGCTAAAAACCTTTTCCCATCTTAGAATTTTTCATCTCTTGAATCTTTATAACTTTATTTTTTATAATTTTCAACATTTTAATCTTAAATTATTCCAATTTCAATGTTAATTTTATTGATTATATTACACACTGCCCTGAGCCCCTCTCCAAGGAGATGGGCAGTTAAGAAATATAAATATATAAATATATTTATAAATAAATAAATAAATGCAATAATTGTGCTTTATAAAATAGGGCTTTATGGTATAGCTTCACAAGATATATGGATCAGCCTGTTGAACACCAGGGAAATCAGGAGATTCAGGCAGTTCAAATGAGTATAAAGATTTATTGCAAGCTTAAGGTCTCTACAAGAATCTGACCAACTAGCAGTGAAGGGCAATGAGTGGGATATAAGAGAGGCATTCAAGGTGAGCTCGACTTAGATCTCTTATGGGCATGCAAAGACTTGTAACTTATGACAGGACGTGTTTGACCCCTCCCTCGGGCTCAGCCTGGTAATCTCCTACACAGTCTTTGTGTTCAGTAGGACACTGTATCCAGTTTAATGGATATAACATTAATACCCAAGTAAGGTAAAGACAGTTGCCAGATGATCTTTTGGCAACCAAAGTAAATTTGGAAGTGGACTAGTAGTTTAGTTGATTCAGTCATAGTCCCCATCTGATAATTATCATAGATGGTACTTCTGAGATATGCCAGAAAAAGTAGCATACTTAACCTGTTTATAGCCCCCTGCCATCTGTCACAATATCTGCTTAGTTTGTCTATCAAACATAAAACTTTCCTTTTGACATATTTCAGCTCTACTATTATAGAATAATTTTGATGATCTGCATTCAATGAATATTAATGAAGTAAATTATCTCCAAATCCTTCCAACTGTGCTAAAACTACAGGAATCAACAGGCCTCATTAGACTCCCATGGAGCAGAAATGTTAAAGTGGCTTTTCTTTTAATTTTAATTAAGATTAATTGGATAGTCTTTTGATTTTATAAAATTAAAAAAAACCCTTAAAACTCATATTCTTTGAAGTTAGAAGCAAGGTAAGTCTTGTGAAGTTTTTTTTTTAACTCAGACTGAACAATGAAAATGAATTATATCTAAGCAATGGCTGTGGTGGACAAACTGCATCACACCTTCTCATCGATCTCTGCTGTTCTTGGACAGCCTCCTTATTTTCTGCAAGATGATTTCTCCCAGAAGCATCTTGCATCTGATACTATATGTTAGATATATATAACTTTTGGAAGTCAATGTTTATAAGACCAGGATTTAGCAACACTGGCCTGTGTCTCTCCCACCTCCATCACCAACACCAAATTTCTTTCATCCTTGACAACTGATTTGGTATCTTGAATTATTTTTCTACTTAGTTTTCTTGGTTTTTTTTCCTTTTAGGAATGGATAAATAACAGCAATGATTTGTCAGGAGGAGGACAAAATTTAGCAGCCTAGAGAGGAGATTGTGGAAGGAAATAGACTTGCTGTGCAAATAGGAAAGGGGATCATCTGAAATCTGATTCATCTTGTTAGCATTTCAGGTTTCATGGATTAAAATTGCCTTTTTTTGTCTGGCTTTTTGTAATGAGAAATCATGTATTTATCATTTGCAACATTTCTCAATGCATATATTTTTATATGTTACTTTTTCTTATGCATGCTTTCTCAGTACAATTAACCCAAAGACATAGAACATAGAATGATAGATGTCTATGGAGATTCTCAGTCATCCAGGTCATAGTTGTCCTAAAGGTGCTTTTTCAAAGCTGAAGAAGCTCTCTTGGATAAGAAGCAAAACATCTTCAAAGAAAAAACAAAGTCCAGTTGCCTTTTGAAAAAACACCTTTGGGATAGAATGATGGAGTTGGAAGGGACCTCAGAGGTCTTCTAGTCCAACCCCCCACTTGAGCAGGAGACCCTATACCATTTCAGACAAATGGTTGTCCAATCTCTTTTTGAAAGCCTCCAGTGATGGCACACTCACAATTTCTGAAGGCAAGCTATTCCATTGATCAATTGCTCTCACCATTAGGAAATGTCTCCTTATTTCTAGGTTGCTGCTTCCTTGGCTAATTTCCAATCATTGTTTTGCTTTTTGGTGCTTTGAAAAATAATTTGACCCCCATCATCTTTGCGGGAGCCCCTCAAATATTGGAACACTGGTATCATGTCACCCTTAGTCTTTCTTTACATTAGACTAGACATACATGTTTTCTAAAATGTAAAAATAAGATATAAATATTTGCTTTCCTAATTCTTGCTGGTTTGTTGATTTTAGAGTGGAGAATAATGGACATGAAAGAATCCATTCATTGTAACTTGTCCACTCTGTTAGCATCCATCTCAGTTGTGGTTCCCACTTCCCTGGAAGAACATTTCTCCTTTTACCCTACTGATTTTTCAGAAAGCCATTAAAACCGGGCTTTTCTGAAAAGCCTTACAAACTGATTTTTGACCAGGAGGACTTAGATGTTGTTGCTGTTTGAAGTCTCAGGGTGCTATTGCTTTGTTATTGTTTATTACTGTTATTTTAATCTATTTTGGGGGAGCCACTTAGGTCCTTGTTGGATGGAAGGGCACCTAAACTGTAGCAAATAAAATTATGTCCTTTAACTTTCCTTGAAAATAATGATATATTTTATTTTGTGAAGCCCAAATTACTGGTAAAGCAAGGAGAACATAAATCTCAGAAGGTACTTTTAAGGCTAGTATGGGGTGAAAGCATAATCTTCAAAAGTATAGAACTGAATTTCCAGCCAGAGTTATAGTGAATTAATGAAGAGGGAGAAGAGGGATTCCCTTTGAAACACTTCCAACAGCTGTCACATCTGAGCTTTGTGGTGTCATCTTCCTAAAATTCTTCTTCCCATGCTTCCTTCCCAAGTCTTCCACATATTTATACCTTTTATATCCAATACGTGTGGGGCAGAATCTATTGAAATCACCAAGGGAGATGTAAAACACTGTGAAAAATAAATTACAATAAAATACATTGATTAATAATTTCAGTGGGAAGATGATGAATATCCATTGTATACCTATCTTTTTCCCCTTGGTACCAGGTAAAATCTAAATGTATTTTGATCAGCTATGCCCTGTAGCTTTTATTTTCAGCATGTCACTGAGCTTATGAATGTGCAAAAGAAGAAAACCGTGGTTCTGAGAAATAAATCAACCTCACTGACTCTTATTATATTTTTCCCCCAGCAAACCTCTTGATAAATTCCTCTGCATCCCATATTGTATATTTAGGATTTGCAGGAATCTCTCAAGGCATTATTAGAGGATGAGACAACTGGGTAAATTATAATGAGATTGTTTGAAACATGCTGGCAAATGAGACAGATGTGAGCCTAAAGGGCAAACACATGGTATACTGCATATTTTTTCCCCGTGAAAGGCACCTGCAGATGCCTCCTTGCAAGAATACAAAATATTGAATCAGTACCTGATAGTCCTTAGGGTTTAGCATCCTTGCAATCAAAATAAGCTATATAAATTCTATTAACTAATCATGTCCCCCAACTTCTAAATATGGTTATGCTTTGACGCTTACAAGTAAAACTCTTCGGAGGTGAAAAACAAGTCAAGTATAAGGCCATGGGTTTGTTTTTCTTCTTTTCCTCTCACTCTCTCTTAGCTAATAAGGATCTGGCTGAAATTCTGCTTCTTAGGAGCAGCAACATTAAAGTGGTCATGTAATATGCACTAATTGGGATTGTCATAGATATGGTGAGCCCAAATGCTTTTTCCAATTAAATTGAAAGTTGGCCAATAGCCACTGCCAACAGATGTCTCTCTGAATCACTTATAATCCAGAAGGAATATCACCTTGAGGCAAGAACAGATTCCACCTCTCCACCTCATTTTTAGAGGTAAAATGGATGTAATTAATTCCAAATGAGATTTTTTTAACCTTAGTGAATGAGATCTGCAACTGGAATGTTCTAAGCTGCAGACCAAGTTATATATTTCACAACCACTTAGAGATATAAATTGCTGTGGATGGAAGTGAGCCCAACAGTATAGTGTCATGAGAATTTACTTAGAATGAAGCCCTGTTGAACCCAATAGAAGTTATTCCCAGAGAAGTCTGTGTGGTTCAACTTTCTTTTCTAGCTCCCTCAAGCAATGAGCCACAATTCATTAAGTCTTCACCATATCCCTAACAGATGTTTATCTAATCTTGTCAAAGGTTCCAGTAATAGGAAATTACCTTGTCTTCTTGACTTTTTGCAGTGGTCTAAATCAGAGGTGGGTTCCTACCAGTTCAGACCGGTTCGCCTGAACTGGTAGCGACCCGCTAGTAACGTCATCCGAACCGGATCGGTGGTTGCTGGTCCGTGGGGGCAGCCATCTTTTTAAAAAAAAAAATTCAGAAGGTGACTTCCAGCACTGTGCATGCGGTCGCCATCTTTTTTTTGGCTTTATTTATTTTATTTTTATTTTTTTTTCCTTTTTTATATGCGCAGAAGCCGACTTCCGGTACTGTGCATGCAGTCGCCATCTTTTTTTCGGCTTTGTTTTTTCCCCTTGGTTTTTTGTTGTTGGGCATGTCGCGCAAAGCGCGCGCACCCACGAGGCATGCCCACGTGGCGCGGGAGGGAGCGAACCAGTAGCGAGGTAAGTTG
>QLTV01000597.1:1634-12363 GCA_003457575.1 Thermophis baileyi | reverse complement strand
TCTCTAATCTATATCTATATCATCTATCTATCTATCTATCTATCTATCTCTCTAATCTATATCTATATCTTATCTATATGTATATCATCTATATCTATATCTATATCTATATCTATATCTATATCTATATCTATATCTATATCTATATCTATATCTATATCTATATCTATATCTATATCTATATCTATATCTATATCTATATCTATATCTATATCTATATCTATATCTATATCTATATCTATATCTATATCTATCTATATCTATATCATCTATATCTATATCTACAGGTGAAACTCGAAAAATTAGAATATCGTGCAAAAGTTCATTCATTTGCTGTTCATAAATGGTCCTCCATTTGATGGCCTTTCTGCACATTGGGCTAACTGTGTCTTTCCCTTGTATAGAGCTCTAATCATGGGGGGAATATGTCTTGAATAAAGAAAACAAGGGGAAGAGTCCAGGTGCCTGTCTGCATTGGTGTTCATGGGAGGCCAGAGGTGTGTAGAACAGGACTTCAGTCATTAGAAAAGTAGTAGCTCTCAGTTCTCATGCTAACCTCCCCTATCATGCTGCAATGGTATTAGTCAAATACCCATGAATACTGACAATCCAGAATAAAATATTATTTGTGTAGGATAAACTCACATAGGTGGCAGCATCTAATTGACCCAGCAAAATCTAGACCAGCCTGATACTGGAATAAGAAAACACTATGCAATGCCAAGGCTGTAGACTCAAGGGAATTTGAAAAAAAATAAAAAAGGCAATGGGAAATTACAACTATATTATTCCCCCCAAACCTGCATGGATGTGCCTATAAAGTCACCCTAAGCTGTCCTTTATTTGAAGAATTTCCTTTAAAAAAAAATTGTATAGAAAGAAAAGGCTATCTTCCTTTATGTCACTGAGACCTGTCTGGGTGTGATGTGTAGCAGGGGCAGGGGTGAAATTCAGCAGGTTCTGACAGGTTCTGGAAAACCGATAGCGGAAATTTTGAGTAGTTCGGAGAACCGGCAAACACCACCTCTGGCTGACCCCAGAGTGGGGTGGGAATGGAGATTTTGCAGTATCCTTCCTCTGCCACGCCCACCAAGGCATGCCCACAGAACCAGTAGGGAAAAGTTTTGAATTTCACCCCTGAGCAGGGGCAACATTTATTCATCTCCTCTTGGACAGATATTGAGTATAATCCCAGCAAAACAATAGAAGGGTAGGGTTGAGAGTTTGCACGGCATTCTATCAACATGCTGTTTGTCTCACCAAGAAACCCATCTGTTAAGGTGTTACCCAAAGGATTTTGTACCTGGTGTTGGGTTGCAGAGACATAAGTGGGGTCTTATTAGTGTACTACTAATGTCTTTCTGCCTAAAATTTTATGGTCTTTGAGTAATCTAAGTATGGGTCAGAATTCTTCACTCAAACATAGTTTAAGACTTCATGATTGCTATGGTAACCATGGGGAAAATCTTAGAAGAGGGGTATAAAACTCACGTCATCATGGCAGCATCATGTGACATATCGGGACTTTTTTCCCCTTCACTAAACCGGGCGTGGGCGTGGCCAGTGTGTGATGCATCCAGCCCATAGGCTGGGAGTTTGACAGCCCTGGCTTAGAACAATGCAGACAAATTACATACAGCTGAGAATTAATCTCTGACAGAATGAAAATATACCAATGATTGACAGGCTGAGAATCATCCCATTATCTTGAG
Organism: Thermophis baileyi; assembly: GCA_003457575.1. Lineage (NCBI taxonomy): Eukaryota > Metazoa > Chordata > Lepidosauria > Squamata > Dipsadidae > Thermophis > Thermophis baileyi. The sequence continues at coordinate 10,651 of QLTV01000597.1, read as the reverse complement.
AGTCACCTGCGGCTTTGATTTGAACTGGCTCTGGATGATCCCTTCTATCAGGGAGGAGGGACAAATTCAAATCACCCTCCTTTGAAGACTTGCAGAATCAATGACTTTTGAATGATTTAGGTGATGATCTGCTGAGGCTCTGGTTCTCTGGAATAATAAGATGAGAATGGCTTTGATACTATCGCTCCTGAGTAACTTTCCAGTTACGAGAAGGCAAGCTCCATGTTTTATGAACAACTCGGGAATGAAGCAAACTATTATATTGCTGGAACATAGTCGGTATAAATCTTGCAATGAATACAGCAGAGCACAGGTCAGAGCCTATAACTGTTTCTATTGTATATCTCCAGCAATGGAGGCAAGATAATTTTCTTTTCCATCATCATTACTTCCTCATTAAATCACCCAGCGGAGATTTTCTCACTCAGTAGACTCCTGAAAGACTAGTCTTAAAACCAATTCAGTACCTTACAGTAATTGGTTTGTGAAACACTTTGAGAGTAATGTGAATTAGAGACCACAAGGATTGCAGAATCTATTGCACATCCCATCTGTAACTGGATCTGTTTCCTTGATTGCTGGACCCAGCAAATGGGCAATATACAAGGAAGCCATGCTTATAATCTAGTTACAAATATGGCTTTATTAGACAACATACTGGATGTAGCTATGCAGCTACATTTATGCTTGAAATAATTTGACGCCGTCTGCAGCCTTGTACTGAAATGGCTTTGGCTGCCTTGACTGATGGACTGTACTGAGAGAGAGGCGGGGGAGTGCTACTATGCTGATCCTCCTACATTGCTTAGTATTAAGTATTTTAACATTAATCATTGTAGGATATTGTTGAAGTTTGGGTGGGATATTGGAAAACAATGTTGCAGTCCTTCCATTGATGTGGAGGGCTGCATTCAATCTCATGGTACTGGCTTCATGGGGGTACCGAGGGTTCTATAATTCTCTTCCACTCCATCCCATCATTTAGGGATTTGGAGTGTCCTGTCTCTGTTTTCAGTTTCAATAGAGAGAATTTTGATAGTTGCTGGAGGTAATGATGGATTGGATGAAAAGGTACCTAGCATGAAGACTTCCTTTGAGTACAATCTTTCACTAGATTTACAGGTGGACTCTTTAAGATGGCAACTCTATCAAGACAGAACAAGTTTATATCACCATACCACATCCAAATAACTCCACAGTTGGATTACTGCAGTGGCCTATTCTTGAATGGAATAGGAAATGGCATTGTGTGTAGCTGAACAATTGTTAAAGAAAGTGGATAAGGCTGATCCTGGAAGCAGTGTACTTTCTGCCTTACACATTAGTTGATGAAGCCTATTTAAGTTTCATTATTTAAAAGGCCACCTTCATTAATGTCATCCAACATAACATGTACATTAATTTCATCTGGGAGATTCCCACAGGATGAAGACCAAGACAAAGACTTCTCAGTGGCAATATACCACTGGATCATGGAACTTTCTTCCAAGGGAATTTTCCTCCAAGGAAAAAAATGATTATTTCTCATACTTTTTTCTCAGACATGTCTGTTCAACCAGTTTTTTTGTAGAATAACAAAGCCTCGGGATGCTAGAGGTTTTTTTTAAAAAATGAATTTTTGATTTCATTTTTCTGTGGTCTTACAGATAGATATTTTATTCTTGGGAAGTTTATGTAATTGTTTTTATTGAAAAACATTCTTTACTTATTTATTTTGTAGACAGCTTTGAGATGCTCCAATGGTAGCATCAAATGAAAATTTTAAGGACAGATGATCAATTGCATAATATTTGAATCATATTCTTTTCAATGTTTGGTTACAATATAATTTACCTTTGGATAGAAATAATTAAATAATAATAGGTTTATTGTTCTTTTATATGCACGCACTTTGGAACAGATGAGTAGTATAAATTCATCTTCAGGAAACGCATTTCAGAAGCTCATTTCTTTTAATTTCCCTTGTGCAAAAATATTTATTATTTTCAGTATCAGAGCAATGTCACCCCATTTCAAAATCACTAGTAGATATGCCCTGGAGTGCAATGATAGTATAAAATTGATGCTGGTACCCATATAGACACAGTAGGGTGGGATATCATTCATTGTGTAGAGGTCCCAGTAAGTAGTTTATTAACTTGCCCTCTGAGACTCCTTAATGGGGTTAATTATTTAGCTACCTTAATTTATAATAAATCTATGTCTTTTCCTTGCGGCACATTAACTGAAAGAAAATGAGCAAATTCTATGAAATATTCATTAATTCAAGAACTACCACAGATGTTTGTAGAAGATTGTAAACTTTATATTACAATCTCCTACATAAAAAGGATAAATACTATGGATTTTGGAATAAATTATTCTTGAAATGTTAGTTCTAGGATTGCTTTCATATCTCCATTATTATACGTAAAATTCAAATTTGTTCTCCATTTTTCAGATTACATTTTCTGCGGTTGTGGCCATAAGAGAAGCAGAATCATAATCACTCATGAAATAAATCATAATCCAATGAAAATGAAACTTGGGCTTCCAGGTGGAACTCAGCTGCTAGTGAGACTCTATTGCAATTAGTACAATTAAGGATGACATTCATAATTTCATTAATTGACTTCTCCTGCTATTGGGCCATGTTCAGAATTTAAAAAAAAAATTGTTATATTTTCTGTTGATTCAACAATTAATCTATGACTAAATTAATCAACAGGGATTACCACAGGACAACTGTGTCTTCTAACATACAGTATAATTTTCTGTGTTCCGATCAGAGGTGGGTTTCTACCAGTTCGGACCGGCTCTATTGAACCGTTAGTAACGTGGCAGCCTGGGTCGCTGGAACTGGCAGCGACCCAGGCCTGCCACGCCCCTGAGCTGGTTCTCTCGGCGGTGCCTATGGCACCGCCATCTTGTTTTTTGCTTCTGCGCATGCACGTGGCGCGCCCCTGAGCAAACCGGCAGTACCTCAATCTGGAACCCACCCCTGGTTCCGATGCACCTCTGAAAACTCCTTGGGGACAGGTAGACATGACTAAGTGTGCCTAAGAGGACTCGCGGATCTCCACCTAAGTATCCAGCAAAGGTTGGCTGGGAAGTTCTCTGCTTGAGAGGCTGCAAATTTACTGCTTGGCAGAGTTGGTGATGTTGATTATGGGATTATCTTTGAGTAAGGGATAAATGTTCTGGCTTGATATAGTGCAATTTTCTAGGAGCCTCGTCCTAGGATTGTAATAAATGCTGACAAGAAAGAGCAAAGAGATGTAATGTACAATTTTTTTTAAAAAAAAAATGTCATTAGTCTGCCTTAAAACAAACTGTAGAAAGGCAATTTATTAATGCACCCACAATAAGAGAATAAAATAGCAATATCTTTCATATTCTCTTCATGTACTTTTTAATAATCTGCTAAAATATATCTCAGTTGATTTTAAGAGACAGTGTGCATAATCATTGTATTCAGTGAATGTATTAATTCAGTTTTGGTTGTTAAGGTGCACCAATTAGTTTTATTATTCAGAGCATAGTTGCCATTCTTCCTCAAACACTAAAAGGAATATAACCTGTTCAAAGGTGTGAAGCAAAGTTCTATTACTCTTACAGCATAATTGTTCTCTTTATTATTTAATTCTTGAAAATTATTTTCTATTTGTTGAAAAGAATCAATGAGTAGAGCTATAGGGCAACATTAGTTCTGTAGAACTCTAAGCATTTGCTGAAAAGCCAAAAATTGTTTTCTTTGTTATGCCCACTGCTAACTTCCAGGTAAAACAACTGGACAGTTGTAGACCAAATCTTATATTTCCTCTGCTCTTCCTCCTTTTCTCCTTAAATGATTTTTACGGAGGAAGAATATTAATGGTGCTTATGATATGGCTTGATTAAAAACTTCAGAAACCTTAGTTGCTGATGTTGCTATTTAAGAAAAGAAAAAACCAACCCAGTTAAAGATTAAATGAACCTACTACACATTAACATCTTAAGCATCATTAAATAAAAACAGAGAAGAATTGGTCACTGTCAAGAAGAAGATTGTATTGTTTACTACTCAAGATGTGAAAACTTGTATCTTATTATATCTTATAACACAATAAAAAACGTTAAACCAAAGATGTGAAAACAAAAAGGGAATAGTGTCGCTTTTGTGGTCATGAAGCAAGTACCTAGGTACCATGCAGTCAATAACTGAATATTATTAATTAGATTTCATGGGAAATCCTATAATATTACATTCAGACCAAATTATTCTTTAATCTCTGCATAAGAAGGGAAAGTTATTGATTTTTATGATCAAGCTGAATCCGAAATCAACAGAACATGCACGCACAGTACACTGCTTGTGGCTGGAGACAGACAAGCCAAAGTTAGAAATAAGAAGGAAAGCACAATTTGACTGTACGGCCTACAAAACAGAAATGAAGCAAGAAAAAGAACTATCACTTTCTACCAATCCAAGGATTTCTTTGTTGCTGAGCCTCTCAGCAACCAAAAGAAGGCCGATATACATCGATATCATCAGATAGAATACACAGAAATCAAGCCGACAATATTATCGTACAAGGAGATGGAAGAACTCGATTATAACAGCAAAAGCATGGCTTGCACCTGACTGTTTGGGCTTTCATGTGAGATCTGTCAGCAGCTCTTTCAACCAAGCGTATCTTTTCTTGGCACTTCTATGGAGGGCAGCCACATGACCCCCGGTAAAGATGCAGCAGATTTTTCTTTGCTTTGAATCTAAAGCAAAAGCATAGCCTTAGGTTGTTTTAAAATTGTACTTATTTTTCTCTGGTAAAAAAAACAAACCAGTCCTCTGTAGTCTTTTCTCAACCGGCACTTCCTCCTGAATTAATCTGTTTCTATCTGGATCTTCCGAGAGAAACTTGATGGTTGCAGTAGTATAGATTTTATTTTGTTCATGCTATTTTCGGTATGCTATTATAGATCTGAAAATGTGTAAAGCTTAGCATTCAACCAGATCAGCTGGTAAAATCATAGAGGGAACTAAGATAAAGTAAAATATCAATTAAAATTAAATTGCTGATTATTTTACCGTTCATGATTTTGTACATGGTAAGTCAACCTTCCTGCACCTGTGAAGGGTTCAGATGTCTGGACTTCATGTCCTGGACTACTGTTCTGACCCAGCCTTCGCAAGTAGTAATAAGACATTTACTTGCGAGTAAAACAAACCCCTTTTTATAACAGGGACTGCCCTGTTATAAAAACAGTCTTTTATTCACAGGGATAAACAAAAAATCAAATGTAATTAGTCCCAACAAACCTGGGTTTTTCCAAGAAATCCGAATTGCTTGCTGTATACTAGAAACAACTGTCTGCAACAACTGGCCACTCCCAAACCCATCCTATTTATTTCCCAGCCAGGGAGGGGCTGGCTATCATCTGCCTCTCCCTGAAAGCCGGCTTATTGCTTTCCTTTGTTCTCCTCTCTTTTCCTCTCTGCACATATGAGCATCTGGGATGGGCCCCTTCTGTTCCTCCCCCTCACTCAACTCAGGCCCCGAAGCCAGCTGCCTCTCCACCTGGGGGAGGATGGAAGGCCCTGGCTTTGCCCCTGTCTCTGATGCTGTTTCCTTATCAGAGCCTTCCAAAGACTCTGAAACTGGCCCACGCTCTCCCTCCACCTCCTCCTCGTCTAACTCTGCAGCTAGCTCTGCTTGCAGCCAACAGGCCACAACAGACTACTCAGAAATTGTCATGTTGGGTGGGGACTGCCACACATCTGGAGGACACTCAGAGTCAGGAAAGCTGTTCTGCTTTTCTATTTGTTATTCATTGCTATCTTTAATAGCAGTATAAATTGACATTTTTAAAAATAGCCATTGATCTGCCTTGTGATTGAAACTAACAGTTCTTCTGGGATGTATGTTCCATATTCTACCTGTGAGCATGATATTGTTTTGAATATGTCCTTTTTAAAATTCATTCTCATTTGCTCATTCTCCTCTTCTACTATGTTTTATGTAGGCTTGAAATTTTGGGCTTGGACAACCTAGAACTACGCTGCCTACGGTCTGACCTAAACATAGAATACAAAATTATCCGCTACAACATACTACCTGTTAATGACTACTTCAGCTTCAACCGCAATAATACACAATACACAATAGATACAAACTCAAGGTAAACCGCTCCAAACTCGATTGCAGAAAATACGACTTCAGTAACAGAGTGGTCAATGCCTGGAATGCTCTACCAGACTCTGTTGTTACATCCCCAAACCCCCATAACTTTAACCTTAGACTGTCTACTATTGACCTCACCCTATTCCTAAGAGGTCTGTAAGGGGCGTGCATAAGCGTACCAGAGTGCCTACCATCCCTGTCCTACTGTCTCCATTTATTTGTACCCATTTACTATGTTCATATTTATGTTTATACTTATACCTGTTATCTTGTACATGTTTGACAAACTAAATAAATGAAAGGAAATGAAAATGTAGTATGATGACCTTCATTAGCTGGAAAATATACACCATTTTTCTGGGTTGAATTGAATTGTTTTTTTCCTATATATTTTTTAAAAAAATGTCACTAGGGGATAGCATCTTCAGACAATATTTGCAAGCGGTTGCAATAAATAAATGATAGGTAAAGGAATTATGTTCACCTGCCATGTCTCTTATAGTACAATTTGCCCATTTTAAATATGTATTTGTTTATTTTACTTCATTTCTATACTTTCAAATCACAAGACTCTCAGCAGTTGTAGTCATGAAAGACTCCAAAGTCATTTGGAGTGATGAGACCAAAATTGAGCTTTTCAGCCACAACCATAAACGTTACATTTGGAGAGGCGTCAACAAGGCCTATGATGAAAAGTACACCATTCCTACTGTGAAACACGGAGGTGGATTGCTGATGTTTTGGGGATGTGTGAGCTACAAAGGCACAGGAAATTTGGTCAGAATTGATGGCACAATGAATGCAGTATGTTATCAAAAGATACTGGAGGACAATTTGCATTCATCAGCCCGGAAGCTGCGCATGGGACGTACTTGGACATTCCAACATGACAATGATCCTAAACACAAGGCCAAGTCGACCTGTCATTGGTTACAGCAGAATAAAGTGAAGGTTCTGGAGTGGTCATCTCAGTCTCCTGACCTCAATATCATTGAGCCACTCTGGGGAGATCTCAAACGTGCAGTTCATGCAAGGCAGCCCAAGAATTTACAGGACCTGGAGGCTTTTTGCCAGTAAGAATGAGCAGCTTTACCATCTGAGAAGATAAAGAGCCTCATCCACACATACCACAAAAGATTTCAAGCTGTCATTGATGTTAAAGGGGGCAACACACCGTATTAAGAACTGGGGTATGTAACCTTGTGATCAGGGTCATTTGGGTAGTTTCTGTTGTCATTATGATTGAAAAAGAGTAAACACAGTTGATTGATAATAAATGGCTTCAGCCAAACACTACCCATGAGTGACAGAAAGGTTTTCGTGTTATCATTCATATTCTCTGAAACATGTCCAGGAAATCATAAATTCTGCCAGGGTATGTAAACTTATGAGCACAACTGTATGTTCCATATTCTACCTGTGAGTATGATATTGTTCTGAATATGTCCTTTTTAAAATTCATTCTCATTTGCTCATTCTCCTCTTCTACTATGTTTTATGTAGGCTTGAAATTTTGGGCTTGGACAACCTAGAACTACGCCGCCTACGGTCCGACCTAAATGTAGGACACAAAATTATCCGCTACAACATACTACCTGTTAATGACTACTTCAGCTTCAACCGCAATAATACACAATACACAATAGATACAAACTCAAGGTAAACCGCTCCAAACTCGATTGCAGAAAATACGACTTCAGTAACAGAGTGGTCAATGCCTGGAATGCACTACCAAACTCTGTTGTTACATCCCCAAACCCCCATAACTTTAACCTTAGACTGTCTACTATTGATCTCACCCCATTCCTAAGAGGTCTGTAAGGGGCGTGCATAAGCGTACCAGAGTGCCTACCATCCCTGTCCTACTGTCTCCATTTATTTGTACCCATTTACTATGTTCATATTTATGTTTATACTTATACCTGTTATCTTGTACATGTTTGACAAACTAAATAAATGAAAGGAAATGAAAATGTAGTATGATGACCTTCATTAGCTGGAAAATATACACCATTTTTCTGGGTTGAATTGAATTGTTTTTTTCCTATATATTTTTTAAAAAAATGTCACTAGGGGATAGCATCTTCAGACAATATTTGCAAGCGGTTGCAATAAATAAATGATAGGTAAAGGAATTATGTTCACCTGCCATGTCTCTTATAGTACAATTTGCCCATTTTAAATATGTATTTGTTTCTTTTACTTCATTTCTATACCTTCAAATCACAAGACTCTCAGCAGTTGTAGTCACGAAAGATTTTTAAAAAATCAAACCAGTTAAAAACACAGTACACTTTTAGCACAGCAGAAGAGAAAGTAACATTAATCAAGACATACAACAATAGTACCTACTCAGTGGGCAACATCAGCTCTCAAAAGGTCTACATAATTACTCATTCTGGAGGATTTCTAAAGAGAAGTTTGAATTGATGCCAATCTGATCTCAGTTGAGGATAATTCCACCATCTATAAATTCTTTTTTTTAAATAGTTTTTTATTGAATTATTTACTTTTAAAAACAACACACACACAAAAAAAAACAATACAATACAAAAAAAGACAATACACAACCTCTAGGGTTATATTACAGCAGGTAATATCAACAATAATTTCATGCTTATACAATCTTCTCCATTTATATATTTAGTTATAGTTCAGTTACATAAGTATCATATCTTACCATACATAGACATAGACATCATAGTATTCACAGTGCCAACTTAATTGTTTACTAATTTGGTTTATTTTGGTTTCTCTTGTCAAGCCAATCGTATAATTCATTCCAAATTTCATAGTATTCCGAATCCTCCTTCTCATTTAATTCCATTGTCATTCTATCCAGTTCAGCACAGTCGAGAATTTTTTTATTAATTCTAT
>QLTV01000596.1:527689-543469 GCA_003457575.1 Thermophis baileyi | reverse complement strand
TGCGCAGGGGGGGTGTGGGGGGATCATGTGCGCATGCGTGGGGGCGGTGGGAGCGCAGGGGTGTCACGCGTGCATTGCATTATGGGTGCTGGCAGGTGCGCACACGCACTGTCACACACGCACGCGCTTTCGGCACGCGACGAGAAAAAGGTTAGCCATCACTGACCTATCCTATACCATTTCAGACAAATGGCTGTCCAGTCTCTTCTTAAAAACCTCCAGTGATGAAGCACCCACAACTTCTGGAGGCAAGTCATTCCACCATTGGTTTATTGTTCTCACTGTTAGGAAGTTTCTCCTTAATTCCAGGTTCCTTCTCTCCTTGATTAGTTTCCATCCGTTGTTTCTTGTCCTGCCTTCTGGGGCTTTGGAAAATAAATTGACCCCCTCCTCTTTGAAGCAGCCCCTCAGATATTGGAAGACAGCTATACAGGTAGTCCTCAACTTACGACAATTGAGCCCAAAATGTCTGTTGTTAAGTGAGACATTTGTTAAGTAAGTTTTGCCCCATTTCACGACCTTTCTTGCCACAGTTGTGAAGTGAATCACTGCAGTTGATAAGGTAGTAATCTGGTCGTTAAGTGAATCTGGATTCCCCACTGACTTGGCTTATGAGAAGGTCGCAAAAGGGGATCATGTGACCCCCGGGGACACGGCAACCGTCATAAATACGAATCAAGTTGCCAAGCGTCCGAATTTTGATCACGTGACCGTGGGGATGCTGCAAAGGTCATAACTGTGAAAAATGATCCTAAGTCACATTTTTTTCAGTACCGTTGTAACTTTGAACGGTCACTAAACAAACTGTCGAGGACTACCTGTAATGTCCCCCCTAGTCCTTCTTTTCCCTAGACTAGCCAAACCCAAATCCTGCAACCGTTCTTCATATGTTTTAGTCTCCAGGCCTTTAATCATCTCAGTTGCTCTTCTCTGCACTATTAGCTACAGGTAGTCCTGTAGGAAGGGACCTTGGAGGTCTTCTAGTCCAACCCCCTGCTCAAATACTATTGTCACTTGTCATTTGTCTGAAATATTTGTCACTATTTCAGACAAATGGCTGTTCAATCTCTTCTTAAAAACCTTCAGTGATGGAGCACCCACAACTTCTGGTGGCAAGCTGTTCCACTGATTAATTGTTCTCACTGTCAGGAAGTTTCTCTTTAATTCCAGGTTGCTTCTCTCCTTGATTAGTTTCCATCCATTGGCCTTCCTTCCTTCCTTCCTTCCTCCCTCTCTCCCTCCCCCCTCCCTCCTTCCTATCCATCCATCCATCCATCCATCCATGGAATAATAGAATAACAGACTTGGAAGGGACCTTGGAGGTCTTCTAGTCCAACCCCCTGCTTAGGCAGGAAATCCTATACCATTTCAGATAAATGGCTGTCCAGTTTCTTCATAAAAACTTCCAGTGATGGAGCACCCACAACCTCTGGTGGCAAGCTGTTCCACTGGTTAACTGTCCTCACTGTTAGGAAGTTTCTCCTTAATTCCAGGTTGCTTCTCTCCTTGGTTAGTTTCCATCCATTGCTTCTTGTCCTGCCTTCTGGTGCTTTGGAGAATAGGTTGACCCCCTCTTCTTTGTGGCAGCCCCTGAGATACTGGAACGCTGCTATCATGTCACCCCTAGTCCTTCTTTTCATTAAATTAGACATACCCAAATCCTGCAACCGTTCTTCATATGTTTTAGTCTCCAGGCCTTTGATCATCTTAGTTGCACTATTAGCTATTATCTCTCTTCGCCCCCCCCCCCACCATTACATCAATTATCTCTCTCCCCCGAGGCTGCGAGGAATCCCCCTTTTTCCGCAGTGTCGCACAACAAGAAAACACACCGCCGCAGCTCCAGGAATCGCGAGAGTTTGAGAGAGGCCGGGGGGGGGGAAGGAGGGGAACCTGTTGAGAAGAGGACCTCAAGACCGAACGAGGTTCTCCCTCCACCCATCCTCTCCATGCAAAGTTCCCAGCAAGACTAAGCAAGGTGCGGACCAGCGAACTGGCGCCTGGAAAAGGGAGGAAGCGTTACCCGATTCTCATCATAGATGATCTGGACGATGCTGCGGTGTTTCTGCTCCACCGGCGGAGGGGAGACGGGCTTCTCCGGTTCAAGCGGTTTGGCCGCTTCTTCCTCCAGCTGTTGCTAAGAGACAAGAGGGAGGGGGGGAGAGGGACGTCAGCCGCACACGTGTCAGGCACTGAGTCAGAGATAACGCGAACATCTGGACCGGCCAGATGTTGCCTTGGCGAGTTGGGAAGGAGAGGGATGGCTCAGCCGTTGCAAACATCGGCAGTATTGGTACGGACTTAGGACTGCAGGAAAAAAATACAACTGCAACCAGCCTGCCTTCTATAGGAGTCCTGTGTGTATTGTGGGGGTCAGAAAGAGGGCTGAGAAAATAACTGCAGACCCCTCACATCCTGGACATAATAACCTTTCTCAAGTCTTCCCCCCCCCGGGACCCCGCCATAGGGCGTGACGTGCCAAAACAACTAGACGCAGGGGTGGTTTTTTTTCCCTTCGTGCCATCGCTCTGCAGAACACCTAATTCCCACGGCACTCTCTTAGGTCTAAATATATCCATCCATGTTGTACAGCTGTAGTATTACGGTATTATTATCCTGCTCACCTCCTCTACTACTCCCTTATTGGTATCACTATTTTGATGATGATTACTCTGTTGCTTTGCATGTACACTGAGAGCATATGCACCGGAGACACATCCCTTGTGTCTCTGATCACACTTGGCCAAATAAAATGTAGTATTAGTAATAGTATTCTATTGTATTCTATTCTATTCTATTCTATTCTATTCTATTCTATTCTATTCTATTCTATTCTATTCTATTTCTAAATTCCTATTCTATTTAATTCTTATTCTATTTCTTAGAATTCTATTTCTGTTCTGTTTCTTCTATTTCTATTCTAATTCAATTCTAACTCTAACTCTAATTCTATTCTATTTATGCTTATTCCTATTGTACTCTATTCTATTCTAAATTCTATTCTATTCCATATTCTTTTCTATTCTATTCCTATTCCTATTCCTATTCCTATTCTATTCTATTCTATTCTAAATTCTATTCTATTCTATTCTTAATTCTATTCTATTCTATTCTATTATTTTCTACTCTACTCTACTCTACTCTTCCTCCTCCTCTCCTTTTCCTGCTCCTCCTCTTCCTCTCCTCTCCTTTTCCTCCTCCTCTTCTCCTGCTGCTTCTGCTCCTCCTCCCCTCCTCTCCACAAACCCCCATCCCTTCTATCCCTGATGACATTACCTAGCAGGGTCATGAAACGTCTACAAGAAAACCACCAAACTCAGAGAGCACCAAGGACCCCACAGTCCTCCTCCTCCTCCTCCTCCTCTCTGCAAACCCCCCTCCCTTCTATCCCTGATGACATTACCTAGCTGGGTTATGAAACGTCTGCAAGAAAACCACCCAGCTCAGAGCACCAAGGACCCCACAGTTCAACCCTGACCTACAAACATTCTCTCCTATCGCAGATCTACCGACAAAAAGTTTGCTGCACTGGCAACCCATAATAAGCGTTCTCCTGGGAGACCCGAGATCCTGTTGCTGGTTCGAGGGCTGCAGATTGAGAAGTTCCAGGTTCATCTAGCATAATACAGGAGCCATCCTAAATTATACTAGACCTATCGAGACGTTTCACCCTCTAGCCCAAAATCATAGTGACCTACGCCCTGATCACCTCCCATCTTGACTACTGCACTGCACTCTACATGGGGCTGCCGTTGAAAAGGATCCGGAAGCCTCCGTTGATCTAAAATGCAACAACCCCCACAGAGGTTTGTGCAAGTCTAGTTTCGCACGCGTGTCGCCTCCCTTGCGAGGGACTGCCTTGGTTGCTGGTCTGCTTCCGTGTGCAGTTCAAACCCCCCCCCTCCCTTCTAGCACTGACGATGTTACCTACATGGCCTGCAACCAGGTTATTTGAAGGGCCGTCTTTTCCAGTTACGTCTACCCGACCCACCAGAGCAGGGAGGTAGGATACCTTATGGATCCCCTCTCTTAAGGAGGTCCATCTGGTGGGACCAAGAAGAAGGGTTCTTCTCCAGTAGTGGATCCCTCCCTGTGGAACATCATCCCCGCAGAGATAAAATTGGAAATATGTTATGGATCTCCTCGCTTAAGGAGGTCCATCTGGTGGGGCCAAGTGGAAGGGCCTTCTCCATGGTGGCTCCATTCCTGTAGATTGTAGAACATCATCCATGCAAATTGGAAATAAGATGTTATGGGTCTCCTTTCTTAAGGAGGTTCATCTGGAGGGACCTAGAAGGGCCTTCTCTGTTAAGGAATTGTGCAGAGTAACCTCTGGGCCCTGAAGGCTTGCACAGTGAACCGTAATGTTGCAGTAGATATAAGTAATAGTTCAGTCAATAAACAGATACGTTAAAGTGTATAAAAATAGTTTACTCAAAGAAATAGCACAGTCCAAATTAACAGTCCGAATCATACACGTTCAGTCAGTCAGTGTTTAGAAGTACAGCAGTCTCCTTACCAGCCTTTCTTTGTCCTAATCAGCAAACAAAGATTTCAGCTTTCAAGCAATCCTACACTATCACAGATAGCTACGCTACACACAGAGCTTACTCTCAGACACGAAGTCAATTAAGCAATGGATCAGCAGAAGAGAGAGAACTAACATTGTTCTCTAGCTCCCTCTTATGGCCGTTACTGCCAGTCAGAATGCAACAATGCATTTAAAGCTATATTACATATATACATTTAAACATTGATTTGTGGCTTATTTATATTAACCAACCCAACCGTTTGGACAGAGTCCTAACATTCTCCATGGTGGCTCTCTCCCTGTGGAAAATCATCCCCGCAGAGATAAATTGGAAATATGTTATGGGTCTCCTCTCTTAAGGAGTTCCATCTGGAGGGATTAGCTATGCTGGGTTTTAATCTTTGTGAAGCCATCAGGAGTCAATACGAATGAGTTGGGCGGCCATGTCGATTTCCTTAACTACGTAAAATCAAATACTCCTTTTCTCCGCAAATGGCTGACCTGCTTTTTCCTCAGTTTGAGGATCTGCTGCTCCACTTTGGCGATCTCCCGGTCGACCCGGTCCATGCTCTGGATGAGCTCTTCCTTCGACAGCTTGGAGGGAGAGGCGTTCTGGTCCTCTCCGCACGACTGGCTCGACATGGGCGACGGAGGGCCTTCATGCTTGCCTCCGAAGATGGGCTCCTGCCGTTTGGAAAGAGAGCGAGAGAAAGGAAAAAGAAAGCGGGGTGAACTCGGTGTTGTAATGCTGATGATGAAAGAGAAACTCCAGCTATAAAAAGTTACAGGTTCTCCTCAAGTTACGAGCACAACCAAGGATAAAATGTCCACCCCAAGGATAAAACACCCAGACACCAAATGAGCAACGTGGTATAGGCAGTCCATTGCAGTGAGACATGTGCAGATTGGGGAAACAAAACATCCACTTCATAAATGCATGGCGCAACATAGGAGAACAAACCCATCAGGACAAGATTCAGCACTTCGATCCGCATTTAAAAAAGACAAAGGCCAATCTTTTGAAGAAAAGTAAAAGTCCACATTTGGGACAGGGAGAACCGCTGGTTTGAAACTTTCTGGTTTTTCTTTGAAGACGTTTCGCTTCACATCCAAGAAGCTTCTTCAGCTCTGACTGGATGGTGGGGAAGGGATGGATTTTGATTCCCACCACACACTGGAGAACAAAATGGGAGGCATCTGAACCCTACACCACCGAGCTGAAGGCCTGCCTACCAGGAGTGGGTTCCACTTACCTTCCCTACCGGTTTGCATCGCAACGGAAGTGCGCGTTTTGCGCTCGCGCGCTCACTTGCTTCGCTCGCGTGCCTACGTCACATCGGGGAAATGACCCTCCGCGCATGCGCAGAAGCCTCTGCGCATGCACAGAGGGTTCTTTGCCAGCCGCAGCAACCGGAGGACCGGTTCGGGGGCGTGGACAGCCGGCCATCGCTGCCGGTTCGGCGAACGGGTGCAAATTTCCGCCACCGGTACGGGCGAACCGTTCCGAACCGGCAGCAACCCACCACTGCTGCCTACCAGCAAAGATGGGGGGGGGGGGCGGAGAACAAAAACACATCAAGGAAGCCCTCAGAATGTGGCTATCCCAAGTGGGCCTTCATCAAATCTAAAAAAAGACCCTACAGGAGCTCGTCCATAACAGACAATGACGAGAACAATAAACGAAGCAACGTTGTCATTCCGTACATTGCAGGACTATCGGAAAAGCTCAGGAGGATCTTCAGCCAACACAACCTACGTGCACATTTGAAACCCAAGAACACACTAAGGCAGAAGCTTGTCCACCCCAAGGATAAAATACCCAGACACAAACGCAGCAACGTGGTATAGGCAGTCCAATGCAGTGAAAAGTGCAGATTGGGGAAACAAAACATCCACTTCATAAACGCATGGCGCAACATAGGAGAACAAACCCATTGGGACAAGATTCAGCAGTCCATCTGCATTTCAAAGACACAGGCCACTCTTTTGAATACAGCAAAGTCCAAATTTTGGACACAGAGGACCACTGGTTTGAAAGAGGGGTCAAAGAGGCCCAAAGTGATTGGCCCAAAGTCACCTAGCCAGCTTTCAGACCTACTAGCCGAGGTGGCGCAGTGGTTAGAGGGCAGCACTGCAGGCTACTTCAGCTGACTGCTAGCTGCAGTTCGGCAGTTCAAATCTCACCGGCTCAAGGTTGACTCAGCCTTCCATCCTTCCGAGGTGGGTAAAATGAGGACCCAGATTGTTGGGGGCAATATGCTGACTCTGTGAACCGCTTAGAGAGGGCTGTAAAGCACTGTAAAGCGGTATATAAGTCTAAGTGCTATTGCTATTGCTACTATAAGGCGGGACTAGAACTCAGCCGTCTCCTGGTGATTGGTCCAAAGTCACCCAACCAGCTTTCATGGCTAAGACGGGACTAGAACTCACCGTCTCCTGGTGACTGACCCGAAGTCATACAGATGGCTTTCATGACTAAGACGGGAGTAGAATTCACCATCTCCTGGTGATTGGCCCAAAGTCAGCTAGCTTTCATGGCTAAGACGGGACTAGAACTCACCGTCTCCTGGTGACTGACCCGAAGTCATACAGATGGCTTTCATGCCTAAGGTGGGACTAGAATTCACTGTCTCCCGGTCTCTAACCACTAGACCAAACTGGCTCTCCGAGTATAGCTCTGATGCCCATAGGAAAGCTTCTTTATTATTACGATGCCCGTCCATGCCACACGCCCACCATCCAGAGAGCTGGCTCACAAAAAGCAGCCCCAGGAGCAGGTAAGAGCAGGAAGAACTGGCAACGGGCTGGAAGGTGAGGCCAGGTGTCAATAAAGGACGAAAACCAGCCCTGCCACCTCTCAACCTTTGCTCGGAAAACACGAGTTAAACATTAATCACCCGCTAGGACTTTTAAACTTGACCTGAAGTCAGCCAGCAAATATTAATTATTTATTTATTAATTGTATTTCTATGCCGCCCAACTCCTAAAGGACTCTGGGCGGCTTAAAACAAGGTATAGAAAATACATTTAAAAACATCATAAAATATAAGAAAACCAGTTAACAGTCACATACATACATATCATTCAAGGCCGGACCTCGCAAATTGCGAGATCAACGGCCCCAAGCCTGCCGGAAAAGCCAGATCTTCAATGCTTTCCGGAAGGCCAGCAGGGTGGGGGTAGTCCGGATCTCAGGGGGTAGCTGGTTCCAGAGAGCCGGGGCAGCCACAGAGAAGGCCCTCCCCTGCGGGCCCGCCAGCCGACACTGCTTAGCTGACGGGACCTGGAGGAGACCAACTCTGTGGGATCTTACCGGTCGCTGGGAGCTATGAGGTAGAAGGCGGTCTCGAAGATAACCTGGCCCTGAGCCATGTAGGGCTTTAAAGGTAATGACCAACACCTTGAATTGTGCCCGGAGACCAATAGGGAGCCAGTGCAGCTCGCGGAGAATTGGTGTAATATGGGTGTACTTAGGTGCACCCACAACCACTCGCGCCGTGTCATAGCCTCCTCCCATCCAGGGTCTCCCAATCCCAGAATTCTCAGCAAGGGTGGTTTGTGGCTGGGGAATTCTGGGAATTTAAGTCAGAATAGTAGAGTTGGAAGGGACCTTGGGGGGGGGTCTTCTAGTCCAACCCCCTGCTCAAGCAGGAGATCCTATACCATTCTGGAGAAATGACTGTCCAATTTCTTCTTGAAAGCCTCCAGTGATGGAGCACCCATAACTTCTGGTGGCAAGCTGTTCCACTGGTTAATTGTCCTCACTGTTAGGAAGTTTCTCCTTAATTCCAGGTTGCTTCTCTCCTTCATCAGTTTCCCTCCATTGCTTCTTGTCCTGCCTTCTGGGGCTTTGGAGAATAGCTTGACTCCCTCTTCTTTGGGGCAGCCCCTCAAATACTGGAAGGCTGCTATCATGGCCCCCCGCCTAGTCCTTCTTTTCTCCAGACTAGCCATACGCGCATATGAGAAAAACAGAGAGAGTTTAGTTCACACTACCAGGGTGTGATATTTTTGTTGTTAAGTGAATCTGGCTTTCCCATTGGCTTCACTTGTCAGAAGGTCGCAAAAGGGGATCACATAACCCTGGGACACTGCAACCATCATAAATGTGAGTCATTTGCCAAGCGTCTGAATTCTACTAATCACGCGACCGCTGGGATGTTGCACTGGTCGTAAATGTGAAAAACGGTCATAGGTCACCTTTTCCAGTGCTGTTGTAACTTTGAACCGTCACTAACTGAACTGTTGTAAATCAAGGATTATCTGTATTGACCTTTGTTTTAAAGTAGTAGTTGGCTTGATATTTCTTAACCATTAATTCCAGGGGTTATTTATTTTTTATCTTATACCTATAGATAAAATTAGATTTTAATCGTATTTTATTATTTATGTTATGATTAGATTTATCACCTGTATTAATAGTGGTATTAACAGAGCAAGATATTAGTGAATTGTTTACTTCACTCTGTTTTTGGTTATTTTGTTGTTTGTTTGTTTTTTAAATTGTGCTCGTCACTGACCGAATAAATACAGGCAGCCCTCTACTGACAACTGTTCATTTAGTGTCCGTTCAGAGTTACAACGGCACTGGAAAAAGTGACTTGCACACTTGCTTGTGTGATCCACAATTCAGACGCTTGGCAACTGGTTCATACCGTACTTAACGTTGCTGTGGCCCCAGGGTCACGTGATCCCCTTTTGCAAAACAAGGGCACCCCCCCCTTTTTTTTTTTTTGAACTATTACCCTCTGGCAGACGGTACAGGACAATAAAAACAAGGACAAATAGGCTGAAAAACAGCTTCTATCCCAGAGCAGCAGAAGTGGGTTCCTACCGGTTCTAACCGGTTCTTTAGAACCGTTAGTAACTCAGCGATGACGTCACGGAGCCGGTTCTGTCGGTGTCTCCGTGGGCGCCGCCATCTTGGATTTTGCTTCTGCGCAGGCGCAGAAGCTATTTTTTGATTGCTGCCTGAGCGAACCGGCAGCAAAAGGATCCAGAACCCATCCCTGCAGAGCATATATTGAATTCTACTGTATAGTCATGGTACAATATTAATGTAGTATCAGGGGTTTTCAATTCAATTGTGTAGAATGTGAAGGATGTGTGTTTGTGTTTTATTTTTATAGTTTTCTTATGTATGATGTACACTGAAGATGGCGTTTAATTTCGTTGTACGAGTTACAATGACAATAAAGTAAACTAAATTAAACTAAACTAAACTAAATGTGATTAAAATTCAGAAGCTTTGGCAGCTGTCTCACATTTATGACGGCCGCAGAGTCCCGGAGTCACGTGATCACCTTTTACGACCTTCTGACAAGCAAAGTCGATGGGGAAGCCAGATTCGCTTAACGACCATGTGACTCATATTTATGATGGTCGCAGTGTTCCTGGGGTCACGAGATCCCCTTTGGCGGCCTTCTGACAAGCGAAGTCAAGGGGGAAGCCAGATTCCCTTAACAATGTGTGACTAATTTAGCAACTGCGGTGATTCACTTAACAACCGTGGCAAGGAAGGTTGTAAAATGGGCCAAAGCTCACTTAACAACTAACTCGCTTCGCGATAGAACTTCTGGGCCCAATAATGGTCGTACGTCGAGGACTACCTATATTATCCATTGATTGGCTGCCTGAAAAGCCAAAACCCACCAGGCCCTGCTTTACCTTCTTCAGGTCCGATGAGCGCAGCCCTTCCTGGAGCTGGTGGGCCAAGGGCAGGACCGCTGTGGCATTGACCCGCTGGTAATGCGAGTCAGAAACCTGGTCCAGGCGTGGCCGCTTGGAGTCCAGCGCATCATGATCGGCTTGGGAAGGGCCAGCGTGGAACTGGGACTCGTAGCCCGATCTCCTCTCCTGAGGCCTGGAGGAAGAAGAGGAAGGCGAAGACGGGAGAGTGAGGAAGAAGAGAAGCTCGAAGCTGGGGGGGGGGAACAGCCAGAGCTGCCCCGACCCAAGGTCCCCCTAACCAGCCCAAGAAAAGTTAAACAAAAAGATAATGTAGAAAAGAAGATTTGTAGCTCGGGGTTGAACCATGGGGGTCTTTGGGGCTCTCTGAGCTTGATCATTTTCTAACAAACATTTTATTACCCAACTAGGTAACATCATCAATGCTAGAAGGGAAGGGGGCTTACGGAGAGGAGGACGGGAAGAGGAGGAGGAAGAACAGGAGGAGGAGGAGGAGGAGGAGGAGGGGGGGGCGTCTTGGTTCTCTCTGAGCTTGATGGTTTCCTTGCAGACATTTCTTTATCCAGCTAGGGAACATCATCAGTGCTAGAAGGGAGTGGGGTTTGCATGGAGATGGAGGAGGAGGAGGAGGAGGAGGAGGAGGAGGATGACGGAGAAAACGACTTTAGGGTCCTTGACGCTCTCGGAGCTTGGTGGTTTTCTTGCAGACGTTCCCTTAATATGCTAAGTAACATCATCAGTGCTAGAAGGGTTTTATTTATCATCCGTAGCTTGTCCTGCCATGTTCATGAAAGTGTTATTTTATGCTTGGTAATGGGGGTTGCTGTTTATTGTAGCCAATATATATAAACAGAGAGCAAATGGCACTCCCTTTTAGCACTGGTGATGTTACCTAGTTGGGTCACGAAACGTCTGCAGGAAAACCACCAAGCTGAGAGAACACCAAGGACCTCACAGTCCTCCTCCTCCTCCTCCTCCCTCCACCCCTCTAGCACTGATGATGTTCCCTAGTTGGGTCATTAAACGGCTGCAAGAAAACAAGTAAGCTCAGAGAGCACCCAGGATCCCACAGTCCCCCCACTCCTCCTGCTCCCCTTCCTCCCTTTCTCCTCGCAAACCCCCTCCCTTCTAGCACCAATGATGTTACCTAGTTGGGGCACGAAATGTCTGCAGGAAAACCGCTAGGCTCAGGAAGCACCAAAGACCCCACAAAAAGAGGCAACTGCCGTGTTTCCCCAAAAATACGACCTACCCCGAAAGTAAGTCCTAGCTTGATTTTTTTACACGTACGCCCAATATAAGCCCTACCTGCAAAAATAAGCCCTAATTAAGACCCCGCCCACTCCAGGGTGCATGGGTAAAAATTAAGCTAGGGTGGGGATGGGGGGTGTGTGTGTGGAGCTGCCCTACCTTCGGACAGTTGCAGCCAGGCCTCCCACACCTCGGCCCATTTCTTCTGCAGCCGGCAAGGCTTTTCTGAAGGCCTCTGTAGCCGATAACAGAGCTCCGGATCGATCCAGAGCTCTGTTATCGGCTGCAGAGGCCTTCAGGAAAGGCTTGCCGGCCGCAGACAAAGTTCCTGAAGGCCTCTGTAGCTGATAACAGAGCTCCGGATCGATCCAGGCTGCAGAGGCCTTCAGGAAAGGCTTGCCGGCCACAGACGAAGTTCCTGAAGGCCTCTGACAGCGAAAAGGAGGCTGGAGGGGCGACGCGTGCAAGTGAGGTGAGTCAGTGGACGACATTCCCCCCCGAAAATAAGACCTGGTGCCTTTTTTGGTGGCAAAAAAAATATATAAGACAGGGTCTTATTTTCGGGGAAACACGGCAAGATGGGTTGCCCAATTACAAATCCACACCCAATGCTACCATCACCCTCTTTAACCACACCTTATCCTGCACACCTGAAACAAGAACAGATTCGGAGCTCTTCTGAAAACAGAAAAAAATACCAATACTCGCAGAGAAAACGCCAACGCTTACCGGTCCGAGCCAGGATGAAATTCGGAGAGCAAAGAGGGGCGACGGCGGAGCTGCTGCTGCTGCTGCTGCTGCAGAAGTTGGCTACCCTGGCTGACTTCCAAGTGGGAGGAACGGAAATCCGGGACCGCAAACTCCTACGAAGGAAAGGAAAGGAATGAAAGGAGTTGCTGCGGTGGGGGGCAGAGAGAGGGATCTTCCTCAAGACCGAAAGGATGAGGAAGAACCTCAGAGCCTGGCTCCACCTCCTCTGAGGGATCTCCAGGAACATCTGGCCTCCTCCTGGTGGCCTTCACCAACCAGAAGTCTTCTCCGACATGGGGAAATCCCAGGGTTTAGAAGAGTGTTTCCCAACTTGGGCCACTTTAAAGATATGTGGACTCCAACTCCCAGAATTCCCCAGCCAGCTACCGTGTTTCCCTGAAAATAAGACCCTGTCTTATTTTTTTTTTGAACCCCGAAATAAGCGCTTGGCCTTATTTTTGGGGAGGTCTTATTATTTTGGGGCGCGTGGAGCAAGACGGGGCTCCTCTTGCCGTCTTACCTGATTTCCAGCTCTGTTTCCCTAACCTTAACCAGAGGAAATGGTATTTTTGGGGGAGGGCTGATTTTCGGGGGAGGGCTTATTTTCAGGGAAGGGTTTATTTTCAGGGAAGGGTTTATTTTCAGGGGAGGTCTTATTTTCAGGGAAGGGTTTATTTTCAGGGGAGGTCTTATTTTCAGAGGTTTATTTTCAGGGGGTTTATTTTCGGGGGAGGGCTTATTTTCAGGGGTTTATTTTCAGGGGGTTTATTTTCGGGGGAGGGCTTATTTTCGGGGAAACACGGTATGTGGTTGTGGTTACCACATGAAGGTGCCCCGTTGTGCAACTCTCTGCAGGCTTCGGAAAGCTACGGAGCACTTTCCCCATCGGTTTTAGTGTGCTTTCCTAGAAGCTAAAGCCAAGTTTCTAGTCCTCTTTAATCTTTACTATAATTGGTTTGGCTCTTGTTAACTAGTCATGGACAATTGGCCGGTAGACTACAATTGTTTCAAATGTACGACCGTCGCAGCATCCCCATGGGTCACGTGATCAAAATTCGGACGCTTGGCAACTGATTGCTTATTTATGACGGTCGCAGGGTTTCCGGGCTCACGTGATTCCCCTTTTGCAACCTTCTGCCAAGCAAAGTCCATGGGGAAGCCAGATTCATTTAAGGACCGTGCTACTAACTCAACAACGGCTGGGATTCGCTTAACAACCGTGGCAAGAAAGGTGGTAACGTGAGGCAAAACTCACTTAACAACGGTCTTGCTTAGCAATGGACATTTTGGGTTCAATTGGGGTCGTAAGTTGAGGACTACCCTGTATTTCCCTTAAGGGGTGTCAATCATCAAACCGTGATGAACCCGGCTTGGAAGTCTCCTTCTCTACCACGGAGCGTGTGCAAGCCACGTGCAAGCCACATCCCTTTGACCTGACAATCTGTAGACATGTAGTCCTCAATGTACGACCAGTTGAGCCAAAAATTTACGTTGTTCAGTGACAAATTTGAAAACGCGCAGATCACTTTGGTTAACCATAGCGTCACACAACCATGTGACTAACTCAACAGCCGCAGTTGATTCATTGAACAACCGTGGCAAGACAGGTCGTTAAACGGGGCATCATTCGCTTACCAGCTGTCTCACTTAGCAATATAAATTTGGGGCTCCACTGTGGTCATATGTTGAGGACTTCCTGTATGTAGAAGCCAGAAATCCGGGAGAGGGCCCTGCAGGATTACCCAGAATCCCCCCGGGGCCCGCTGCAACTTGCCTGCTGGTGCCGGCCACCGGGAAAGGTATACTGGATCGAATGTGTTGGGTAACGGCTCTGCTCCGTGCTGAATGCTCCTTGGTTGGGAGGGTAGCTTGAGCTGGACATTGTCGTCGGCGTTTTTGCAAAGTTGTGGGATCAAGAGTGCTGGGCGACCAGGTCTCCAGGAAACGGCCTAGGAAGAACCAGGGGAGCATTAGGTAGCCCCAAAACCCAGGGGGGAGCAACGTTCTCTCTTTAAAACAAAAACAAAAAAACCATTGGGAACACCCAGATTCCAGGATTAATTTATGGTTCAGTTTTAAGAAAATGTTGAAAATGGAAATGGATAGATCAAAAGGCAGATATGGATAGATAGAAAGAGAAACAGGCAGATAAGATATGGATGGATGGATGGATGGATGGATGCATGGATGGAAGGAAGGTAGGTAGATAGACAGATGATAGATGATAGATGAGATAGATGGATAGATAGATAAATGATAGATAGATAGATAGATAGATAGATAGAGAGAGAGAGAGAGAGAGAGAGAGAGAGAGAGAGATAGACAGAAAGACAGACAATTACAAAGAAAAATATAGTTAGAAAGAGATAGATGCAGAGATGATAGACAGATATATAGAGATGAAAAAGAGATGACAGACATGGATGGATGGATGGATGGATGGATAGATGGCAGAGAGACAGACAGAATAGATCACCTCCATGCAGAGCTCTACTGCTCAGCTACCTTCCCACCAGGCCAGGAAGCAGAACCAGATGGAGAGGCAGAGGTGCCCACCCCCCCCCCAGGCTTTCAAGCCAAGGGCCAAGTAAGATCCAACGCCTGGCAGGAGGGGTTCCTCCATACCGATGGTGAGCTGGCCTCGGGAGAGAGGATGGTCCACAGAAATCAAGCTCGTTTCACATTCAGCAGTGGACAATCTGGGGTCCTGCTGTGGTCTGGAGAACAATTGCTACAACCTTGACCAGCGATCCTGCTGGCTGGATCTTACGAGAAATACAATCCAAATTTGGGAGGAGGAGGTGTTATTAGACCTCTTAAAGAACGCCCCACTCACATGCCCCATGAACAGAGGCACTGAATTTCGGTACTACAAAATACACATTAAAAATAGTGAAGAGAAGGACCAGGGGAGACATGACGGCAGTCTTCCAGTATTTGAGGGGCTGCCACAGAGAGGAGGAAGGGGGTCAAGCTATTTTCCAAAGGACCCGAAGGCCAGACAAGGAACAATGGATGGAAACTGAACAAGGAGAGATTCAACCTGGAAATAAGGAGAATTTTTCTGACAGGGAGAACAATCAACCCGTAGAACAGAAGTTGCCTTCGGAAGTTGTGGGAGCTTCATCACTGGAGGCTTTCAAGAAGAGACTGGACTGCCGTCGGTCAGAAATGGTGTAGGGTCTCCTGCTTGGGCGGGGGGTTGGACTAGATGACCTGCAAGCTCCCTTCCAATTCTGTTAATCTGTAAACCACTGCCCCAAAAATGGCAGGTCAATCTTCCCCTATCTTGATCACCGGTAGCTAGCGGTAAATGAAATGTTTTGAATTCGAAAAGGTTTCAAGTTCAAAATCCTCTTTCTCGGTTCAAAACAGCTGCTCTGATCATCCCGGAAGGGCCCAGAGTATGAAACTATCTCACTTCAAGCTCAAAATACCCGTTTCTAATTCAAGAATATTTCCTTTATGAGAGAATAGAATAGAATAGGATAGAATTTAGAATAGAATAGAATAGAATAGTAATAGAATAATGAATGGAATAGAATTTAGAATAGAATAGA
>QLTV01000596.1:509396-524795 GCA_003457575.1 Thermophis baileyi | reverse complement strand
TTCAATGTTATTGAAAAAATGACATGACTTAGTTATCCTTCCTTCCTTCCTTCCTTCCTTTCTTCTCCTTCCTTCTTCTTTCTTTTTTTCTTCTTTCCTTCTTTCCTTCAATTTTTACTTTCTTCTCTTTCTTCCTTTCCTCCCTCCTTCCGTCTTTGCTTCCTTCCTTCCTTCAACTTCGTTCTAATCATCTTGCCTTCTTTCCTTCAACTGTTACTTACTTTACTTTCTTCCTTTCCTCTCTCTCTCTTCTTTCCTACCTTCTTTCCTTCCTTCCTTCTATTCATCTTTCCTTCTTTCCTTCAACTAAGTTACTTACTTACTTTCCTTTCTTCCTTTCCTCCCTCCCTCCCTCCATCTTTGCTTCCTTCCTTCAACTTCCTTTCCTCCCTCCTTTCATTTTTCCTTCCTTCCTTCAACTTCCTCCCTCCCTCCCTCCCTCCCTCCCTCATCCATCCACCCACCCAATTTTTGTACCTGCCCATCTCAGCCAAGTGACTCTGGGCTGTTTACAATTCTAAAATTCTAAAACAATAAAAATATCCAAAGGAGCCATACAGCAGCCCAGACAGTTAAGCAACTAACATCAAAGCCAAGAAACTCGACAACACATTTTCAGTCCTCCTCGAATTACAGCCATTCGTTTTAGCAATGGTTCGAAGTTACAACAGCCCGGGAAAAAAGCGACTTACAACCAGTACTCACACTTTAGTAAGTGTGGCGCAGTGGTTAGAGTGCAGCACTGCAGGCTACTTCAGCTGACTGCTAGCTGCAGTTGGGCAGATCGAATCTCACCGGCTCAAGGTTGACTCAGCCGTCCATCCTTCCGAGGTGGGTAAAATGAGGACCCAGATTGTTGGGGGGCAATATGCTGACTCTGTGAACCGCTTAGAGAGGGCTGTAAAGCACTATGAAGCGGTATATAAGTCTAAGTGCTATTGCTATTGCTATTGCTATTGCTATTACAATAGTCTCAGCATGTGATCAAAATGTGGATGCTTGGCAACAGACCCATTCAGGTAGTCCTCGACTTACAACAGTTCATTTAGTGACCGTTCAAAGTTACAACGGCACTGAAAAAAGTGACCCTGGACCATTTTTCACACTTATGACCGTTGCAGCATCCCCAGGGTCATGCGATTTAAACCCTTGGCAACTGACTCATATTTATGACGGTCACAGTGTCCCGGGGTCACGTGATCCTCTTTTGTGACCTTCTGACAAGCAAAGACAATGGGGAAGCCAGATTCACTTAACAACCGGGTTACCATTTAACAACTGCAGTGATTCACTTAATAACTGTGACAAGAAAAGTCGTAAAATGGGGCATAACTCACTTAACAAATGTCTCACTTAACAACATAAATTTTGGGCTCAACTGTGGTTGTAAGTCGAGGACTACCTGTATTTATAACAGTCGCTGTATCCCGGGGTCATTTGCTTCTGACAAGCAAAGTCAATGGGGAAGCCAGACTCACTTAACGATTGTGTTATTACTGTATTTCCCCGAAAATAAGACCGGGTCTTATGTTAATTTTGGCTCCAAAAGAGACATTAGGGCTTATTTTCGGGAAAATATGATAATTGGACAACTGCATGATTCACTAAACAACGGTGGCAAGAAAGGTCATAAAAGGGGGGCAAAACTCAACCGTCTCGCTTAGCAACAGAAATTTTGGGCCCAATTGTGGTCGTAAGTCAAGGACAACCTGTATTTATGATGATCACAGCATCCCGGGGTCATGTGATCCCCTTTTGGGACCTTCTGACAAGCAAAGCCAATGGGGAAGCCAGATTCACTTCACAACCGGGTGACTAACTTAAGAACAGCAGTGATTCTCTGTGGCAGGATAGGTTGTAAAGTGGGGGAATGACTCACTTAACAACTGTCTTGCTCAGCCACGGAAATGTTGGCTTCAATGCTGATCGTAAGTTGAGGACTATCTATCTAGGCTTCCAAAAATACAAAGACTTTCAGTGGCCCAGGCGTAGTTTGTCTTTAAGCCACCCATAAAAACCCAGAAAATTCTTTTAAACCGGGTCGATCCATTTAAAATGGGAGTTTTTCTAACTCAGCCACTTCACCTCACTTAAGCAGTTTCATCTCTCTGTGGGCAGGTTTATGACCTTGGCTTTTTCATCCCTCAGAAAGCTGGAAGATTCTCTCTAGCGCCTTCTTCAAACCAAAATGCCTGTCTTTTACAGACAAAATAAGAATTGGGGGGAAACCGTTAAAAGGTTTCCAGTGGTTTTTATGAACGGGTTAACAGAGTTAACCTTGGAGGTCTTCTAGTCCAGCCCCCTCCTCAGGCAGGAGACCCTATACCATTCCAGACAAATGGTTGTCCAGTCTCTTCTTAAAAACCTCCACTGGGAGGGAGGGAGGGAGGGCTGAAGGCAAGTTCTGTTCCACTGGTTAATTGTCCTGAAGGGGAGAGGAAGGAAAGAAGGGTTGGGAGGGGGGAAGGAAGAAAAGAAGGCAAGAAAGGATTAAGGAGATGGGAAGGAAGGAAAGATGGGAGGGAGAGAAGGAGGTGGGAAGGAAGGAAGGAAGGAAGGAAGGAAGGAAGGAAGGAAGGAAGGAAGGAAGGAAGGAAGGAAGGAAGGAAGGAAGGAAGGAAGGAAGGAAGGAATAACCGAGTTGGAAGGTACCTTGGAGATCTTCTAGTCCAACCCCCTTCTCAGGCAGGAGACCCTACCCCATTTCAGACAAATGGCTGTCCAGTTTCTTCTTCAAAACCTCCAGTGTTAGAGCAGCCACAACTTCTGGAGGCAAGTTGTTCCACTGATTCATTGTTCTAACTGTCAGGAAATTCCTCTTTAGTTCTAAGTTGCTTCTCTCCTTGATTAGTTTCCACCCATTGCTTCTTGCTCTACCCTCAGGTGCTTTGGAGAATAGCTTGACTCCCTCTTCTTTGGGGCAGCCCCTGAGATATTGGAAGACTGCTATCATGTCCCCCCTAGTCCTTCTTTTCATTAAACTAGACATACCTAATCTTTTAACCTCCAGTCCTCTAATCATTAATTTTTTTCATAGGAGACTGTCTCGAGAACTAGGGAATAATACTGCACCATTGACAAGTTCATTTGTTTTGCTGTTACTACATGGCCATCATCTGCCTCGCGATGCTGCAACCATTGTAAATACATCCGGGTTTCAAGAGCCTCAATTTTGATTATGTGCTGATAGGAACACTACAACAGTCCTAAGTGTGAGGACCGGATAGAAGTAACTTTTTTCAGTGCCGTCATAACATGGAACGGTCACTAAACAAACAGTTTAGTCAAGGGCTACCTGTATGCCAACTAAATATAATTTAAATCCAAGATAATATTTGTAGCTCAAGGTTGAATTGTGGGGTTCTTGGTGGCTTTTTGGCAGATGTTTCATTACCCAGCTAGGTAACATCATCAGTGCTGGAAGGGAATGGGGTTTCGGAGGAGGAGGAGGAGGAGGAGGAGGAGGAAGAGGAGGAAGAAGAGGAAGAGGAAGATTGAGGGGTCTTGGTGCTCTCTGACCTTGATTGTTTTCTTGTAGACATTTCATAACCAAACTAGGTAACACCATCAGTGTTGATGGGAAGGCAGTTTGCTCTCTGTTTATATATAAATGGCTTTCCCTTTCAGTGTCAGCCATCAGAAGGCGGATATAAGCCAAATTTACACATCATTTAAGAAAGAAACCACAATTCTAAAAAGGAAACAAAAGGACCAAAACATCTCCTTGCTAACAATCGCAGCCGGATAAACAGAGATTACACCGAGATGAACACCAGACTATCAAACAGTAAACAATACCTCAATCCAGGAACTCCCAACTGAGACAAACAATCAAACAATTAACCACATCCTAATCGACGAACTACCAAGAACACTCCCAACAACAACAGCGACAGAGCAAGCCACTTCTGCATGAAAAGAGAGCAAACCCCACTCCCTTCTAGCACTGATGATGTTACCTAGCTGGGTCATGAAACGTCTGCAAGAAAACCACCAAGCTCAGAGAGCAGCAAGGACCACTCCTCCATCCTACCTCCTCCTCTTCCTCCTCCACTCTGCAAATCCTACTCCAGTGTTGGCAAAACGTTTTGGCACCGAGTGCCAAAACAGGAGCACGAGCACGCAGGGAAGCGCCGTAAACAGTTCCCCGGCGCGTATGCGCGCACCAGGAAGCTGAGCTTCATTTCCGGCGCACATGCTTCCGGTTTCTGGCATGCATGCGCACGCGAAAACTAGCTGGCTGGCGCGCTTGTGCACGCTGGAACCCGGAAGAGCAATGGGTAGCAATAGCAATAGCACTTAGACTTTTATACCGCTTTACAGTGCTTTACAGCCCTCTCTAAGCGGTTCACAGAGTCAGCCTCTTGCCCCCAACAATCTGGGTCCTCATTTTACCCACCTCGGAAGGACGGAAGGCTGAGTCAACCTTGAGCCGGTGAGATTTGAACCGCCGAACTGCAGCTAGCAGTCAGCTGAAGTAGCCTGCAGTGCTGCACTCTAACCACTGCGCCACCTCGGCTCCTTCAACAGTGGTGTGCCTGGGGAGATGGTGCCACTTCTGGCGCGCGTGCCATAGGTTCACCATCACTGTCCTACTTCTTTCTAGCACTGAGGATGTTACCTAGTTGGGTCATGAAATGTCTGCAACAAAACTACCAAGCTCAGAGAGCACCCAGGACCTCACCATTTTCCTCTTCCTCCCCCTCCCCTTCCTCCACTACACAAACGTCACTCCCTTCTAGCACTGATGATGTTACCTAGCTGGGTCATGAAACATCTGCAACAAAACCACCCAGCTCACAGAGCACCCAGAACCCCACAACAGGAGTATCAAATAATGTTTACCTTTGGGATAAAGAGCCGTTTCAATAAGGATGCAGTGTCCTAGTTATCTGAAAGCCACAAAACGTGTTGGGACTTACACCTGAATATGCAAATTAATGCCACAATGGTTTGGCTTTATCTCACTAACAGAGGGATAGAATCAAAATCACGTGAAGTGCTAATACTACTTTATAATGCCTTGGTAAGTAATACTGGAACACTGGAATATTGGAATACTGCATCCAGTTTTCGTCGCCACAATGTAAAAAAGATGTTGAGACTCTAGAAAGAGTGCAGAGAAGAGCAACAAAGATGATGAGGGGACTTGAGGCTAAAACATATGAAGAACGGTTGCAGGAACTGTTTATGTCTAGTTTAATGAAAAGTAGTACTAGGATATTTGAGGGGCTGTCGCAAAGAAGAGGGAGTCAAGCTATTCTCCAAAGCTCCTGAAAGCAGGACAAGAAGCAACGGGTGGAAACTAATCAAGGAGAGAAGCAACCTAGAACTAACGAGAAATTTCCTGACAGTTAGAACAATTAATCAGTGGAACAATTTGCCTCCAGAAGTTGTGGATGCTCCAACACTGGAAGTTTTTAAGAAGAGATTGGACAACCATTTGTCTGAAGTGGTAGAGGGTTTCCTGCCTAAGCAGGGGGTCGGACTAGAAGACCTCCAAGGTCCCTTCCAGCCCTGTTATTCTATTCTATTCTAATTCTTCCTCTTTTGAATCCAGCAAGGGAAATAAAGGTGAGCTCGGCCTAAGACCAGAGACGGTTCCACGTGTCAACTAGGTTTTTATTTATTGACGGAAAGGAGGGAGCAGCCATTATTAATTGCCTTCCTTGTCCCAGCAGATGTGGGGGGGGGGAATCGGGGGGGGGGGTGCAATCTGAAACCGGT
Organism: Thermophis baileyi; assembly: GCA_003457575.1. Taxonomy (NCBI): domain Eukaryota; kingdom Metazoa; phylum Chordata; class Lepidosauria; order Squamata; family Dipsadidae; genus Thermophis; species Thermophis baileyi. The sequence continues at coordinate 519,068 of QLTV01000596.1, read as the reverse complement.
CCAAGGTCTGCAGCCGAGTTCTACATTGCACGAGAACCGTATGCAGCCTCGTGGCTTCTCCTGTTTCATACCCTTTTAAAAATGTGTATTATTGAATTTTATTTTATTTTTGGGTATTACAATACAGGTGGTCCCCGACTTACGACAGTTCATTTAGCGACCATTCACAGTTGCAACGGCACTGAAAAAGCGAGTTGTGACCGTTTTTCACACTTATGACCGTTGCAACCTCCCCGCGGTCCCGAGGATCAAAAGTCAGACGTTTTTGGCAACTGACTCGTATTTATGACGGTTGCAGTGTCCCGGGGGGTCACGCAATCCCCTTTTGCGACCTCCTGAGAAGCCAAGTCAAGGGGGAAACCAGATTCACTTAACAACCATGTTACTAACTTAACAACTGCAGTGATTCACTTAGCAACGGTGGCAAGAAAGGCCGTAAAACGGGGTTAAAATTCACTGAAGAAATGTTTCACTTAACAACAGAAATGTTGAGCTCGATTTCGGTTGTAAGTGCATTTGGCTGTCAGTCTGATAAAGGACTCCAGCAAACATGAAAGTTTCTATTCTATTCCATTCTATTTCAGGATCTTAAGCTTAGGATCTCTCCTTCAATAAGTATAAATTTATTTATGACGGTCGCAGTGTCACATGACCCAGGGACACTGCGACCGTCATAAATAAGAGTCAATTGCCAAGCGTCCGAATTTTGATGACGTGGCCATGGGGAAGCTGGAAGAGTTGCCTTACAGCGGGATGGGCGGCAAACAATTTAATAATAAATGAATATGGTCGTAAGTGTGAAAAATGGTCATAAGTCACTTTCTTCAGTGCCATTTGCAACTTTGATCGCAAAATGAATTGCTGTAGTAGATCAAAAACATTAAGGCAATCTGGCTACTTTTTTAAATAATTTAACAAAGTTGGAAGGGACCTTGGAGGTCTTCTAGTCCAACCGCCTGCTTAGGGTTTCCTGCCAGATTCACTTAACACCCGTGTTAGCAACTTAACAACTGCAGCGATTCACTTAATGGAGGCAAGAAACGTCATAAAATGGGGCAGAACTCACTTAACAACTGTCTTGCTTAGCAATGGAAATTTTGGGCTCAATTGCGGCTGTAAGTAGAGGACTACCTGGCATTTACCAAATTTGCTTCCTATTTTCCAAACCACAAAAGACGTTGTCTGCTTAAGTGGATAAATAATATTTACTACTATTATGAGTAATTTCGTAGCTTTGCAATAGGTTTGCTTCAATTCATATTTTTGAGCCTGGTCATATTGTTAAATGACTGCTGACCGAAAAAAAATTATGTGCATTTCCACATAACCACAGATATTTTCACAGAAGCCACCTTGAAAAAGGCTGTCATAAAACAATATTTCATATATTCATCTGCATGTTGAACAGGACAGCTCTGTATATGTAGCTGTAGATAATATGTAGATAATATTATATATTATTTATTATATAAATCAGGGGTCCCGAAACTTGGCAACTTTAAGACTTGTGGACTTCAACTCCCATAGCTGGCTGGAGAATTCTGGGAGTTGAAGTCCACAAGTCTTAAAGTTGCCAAGTTTGAAGACCTCTGATATAAATGTATGTATTACATTTGGCTACAAAGTGTGTTTGTGTATTAGTCAACTTTCTCAGACTTTTAGAGAACTGCTCTTTTCCCACAAATTCATTTATAAGGGTGCCTGCAAGCACAACATAAAACCGCACTAGAACAGAAATTACCGACAATAACCTCAAACTTTTCAAAGACTTCACATACATCATTTTAACACAACAATTTCTCAGATGTACTTAAAATACTGATAAATGCCATTTCAGAATATTTAGATGTATGTATGCACACAGACGTGTCAAAGCACTTCATACTGTAAAATTTCACAATATCAGATAAATAAGAGTCGATTTGACCTAGAGTTTAAGGCACCAGGTTAGAAAGCAAGACGCCATGAGTTCAAATCCCACCTTAGCCATGAAATCTGGCTGGATGACTTTGGGCCAATCAACAGGAGACGGTGAGTTCTAGTCCCGCCTTAGGCATCAAAGCTAATTGTGTGACTTTGGGCCAATCACCATGGGATGGTGAGTTCTAGTTCCGCCTTAGGCATGAAAGACGTTTGGGTGACTTTGGGCCAATCACCAGGAGACGGTGAGTTCTAGTCCCGCCTTAGGCATCAACGCTAATTGTGTGACTTTTGGCCAATCATTAGGAGACGGTAAGTTCTAGTCCCACCTTAGCCATGAAAGCTGGCTGGATGACTTTGGGCCAATCACCAGGAGATGGTGAGTTCTAGTCCCGCCTTAGGCATCAAAGCTAATTGTGTGACTTTGGGCCAATCACCAGGAGACAATGAGTTCTAGTCCACCTTAGGCATGAAAGACGTTTGGGTGACTTTGGACCAATCACCATGGGATGGTGAGTTCTCATTCCGCCTCAGGTATGAAAGACGTTTGGGTGACTGGCCAATCACCAGGAGATGGTGAGTTCTCGTCCCGCCTTAGGCATGACACCTGGGTAGGTACCTCTCTCAGGCCAGCACACCTCACAGGGTTGTTGTGGTGAGGAGAATAAAAGGAAGAATATTACATATGTTCTCCTCTTGAGATATTCATTAAAATAATAAAGACAGGATAAGAAAGAAATCTTAAATAATCAACATGGCAAGTTATCATTGTCACCATTTTACAGACTTCAAGGCTGAGGCCAGACAATTTTCATCTTTCTAAGGCCACCTAGGAAAACAGGATACATTTACAATTTTGTTTTCTACCAATTTTCCAAGCAACGCATGGCCTCCCCATCAATTACAGGCAGTCCTCGACTTACGAGCACAATGGAGGCCAACATTTCTGTTGCTAAGTGAGACATTTGCTAAGTGAGTTTTGCCCCATTTTACAACCTTCCTTGCCACAGTTGTAAAGTGAATCATTGCAGTTCTTAAGTTAATACTACGGATGTTACGTGAATCTGGCTTCTCCTTTGACTTTTGCTTGTCAGAAGGTCGCAAAAGGGGATCACGGGATTCCGGGACACTCCAACCGTCATAAATACGAGTCAGTTGCCAAGTGTCTAGATTTTGATCCCGTGACTATGGGGAAGCTGCAACCGTTGTGTGAAAAATGGTCCTAAGTCACTTTTTTCAGTGCCGTTGTAAGTCCGAACGGTCACTAAATGGACTGTTGTAAGTCAAGGACTACCTGTATAAAGTGATTTTTTTAAAAAATTCCATTGTGCAGGATTGGACCTGGAACTTCCAAATGTCTGGTTCAAAATTAAATCCCCTTCTCACCACCCAAGTTATAAATTGAATTAATCAATTAATTAATACATAATTCCAACATCCTAATGGTGACACAAAGATCAAACTCACCGCTTAAGTTCCTCTGAATTTTAAGAGGAAATAACAGGAGATAATAATAGATACTGAGCAGAACAAAAACAAAAAAAATTACCCTTTTCTTTTTTGCTAGATTAAAACAGATGGGGCAGGCAGACAATAATTTTCATCAAACTTCAATATTTATCAAAAGCTGCAACTGGGGAGGGAAGGGCTTACTTATCATTTCTTTTTTCTCTTTAATTCCTGCAACTTTAACGGTTTTTATATTTTATATTCAGAACTGTATTCTCCTTTTACTAGATTGGAAGCCGCCTTTTTAGGGGGTCCTTGAGGCCACTTGGAGGTTTCTCTGTGTCCTCAGGGTCACCCGAGTGGTGCAAATGGTTCCTGTAGTCTGCAATTTTTCTCCCTCTGGAAATCCATTCCTTCTCCCACACCATTCACAGGGTCTTCATCCCAAATTATATGGCTAAAGGTCTGTAGAACGGTGTGGGAGAAGGAATGGATTTCCAGAGGAAGAAAAATTGCAGACTACAGGAACCATTTGCACCACTCAAGTGACCCTGAGGACACAGAGAAACCTCCAAGTGGCCTCAATGACCCCCTAAAAGGATGCAAATGACCAGCTGTCTGCAAGGAGTATAAATCCTTCCCTTCCCCACCATCCAGTCAGAGCTGAAGAAGCTTCTTTGGTGAGAAGCGAAACATCTTCAAAAGAAAAAGAAAAAACCAAGGAAGTCCAGTTGCCTCCTGAAAAAAGCACCTTTGGGACAACCATAACCTGGATAACGGAGAATCTCTACAGAGTCACAGGGAAAGAAGTGCATTTACTAATCTGCCAGTCGAGGTTTCGTTTTTAGGGCATAAGACGGGAGAGTTTAAAGATTCAAAGAAACGAGCTCACCTCCAAATAAATCAGGAAGTAAGCCCATCAGGTTGAGGAAGATGGGTGATGGGGACTTCCCCTTGCCAGAATCCGCCCCTCTAACAGGCATCGTAGCCGGCTCTGACTCTTAGGGGTAGTCCTTGGCTTATGACCACAACTGAGCCTCAAATTGTTGTTGCTAAGCGAGACAGCGGTTAAGTGAGTTTTGCTCCATTTTACCACCTTTCTTGACACCGTTGTTAAGCGAATCACTGCAGTGGTGAAGTTAGTGGCACGGCTGTTAAGCGGATCTGGCTTCCCCGTGGACGTCCCTTGTCAGAAGGCCGCAAAAGGGGATCACGTGACCCCGGGACGCTGCAACCGTCATAAATATGAGTCCGTTGCCACATGTCAGAATTTTGATCACGGGGATGCTGCAATGGTCGTAAGTGTGAAAAACGGTCCCTTTTTTTTTTCAGGGCTGTTGTAACTTCAAACGGTCACTAAATAAATTGTTGTAAATCGATGACTGCCCATACTTAACAAACGGTGTTTTGTACGTCATCTCTTTTGCGTAACCGTGCCAAGTGCTTAAGACGGTTTCCTCCCACCCCACAACCGAGGGCCTTCCATATGCACTGGATTACAAGACCCATGACCCTGAGCTGCACCCGGCCTAGGATTGAATTGTATCCCCAGCCTTAATCCCGTCTGGAGGCTGTCGCACTCGGGAGGCTAACGTTACACATGGGTGTGTAACAGGGGTGAAATGCTCCCGGTTCGCTCGTACCTGTCGGTCGCCGTAGAGCCGGTCGCCAAGGTAGCGCGAGGCACCGCCCACCCGCCCGGACGCCGCCATTTGGGTTCTTTTACCCTCTGCGAATGCACAGAACGCTTTGCGCATGCGCAGAGGGTAAAAGAACCCAAATGGCGGCATCCGGGTAGGTGGGCGGCGCCTCGCACTACCTTGGCAACCGGCTCTACGGCGACCGACAGGTACGAGCGAACCGGGAGCATTTCACCCCTGGGGTGTAAGATTTCTTGGTCAGTCCAGCATAGAATTTTACCTTGCATCAGTTCAAGGCTTTCTATTAAAATATATAATATAAGCCAGAGGTCCCCAAACTTGGCAACTATGCTGGCTGGAGAATTCTGGGAGTCGAAGTCCACAAGTCTTAAAGTTGCCAAGTTTGGGGACCTCTGATATAAACTCTGCCCTCCCTACAGCCTTTATTCATTCATTCTTTCATTTATTTATTGAATTTATACGCTGTTCCTATCCCTGATAAGGCGACCCTGGATTGCAGTGAGTCCTCAACTTACAACAATTCACCTAGTGACCGTTTGAAGTTACAACGGCACTGAAAAAAGTGACTTATGACCCTTGCATGGTCACCTGATTTACATTCAGATGTTTGACAACTGATTCACATTTATGACGGCTGCAGTGCCCCACGCTGCCTGTGATCCCCTTTCGTGGCTTTCTGACAGCGGGGAAGCCAGGTTCATTTAACAACCGTGTTGCTATTTCAACCACTGCAGGGATCCCCTTTAACAAATGTGGCAAGGAAAGTCGTAAAACGGGACAAAACGTATTTATAACAAATTTCTCACTTTGCAACAGAAATGTTGGGTTCCGTTGTGGTCGTAAGTTGAGGATTACCTGTACTTGGAAAGAGTAAAGAAGTAAATCGGAAAATAATTAAAACTAGTTCTCGACTTACGACCACAACGGAGGCCAAAATTTCTGTTGCTAAGCCAGGAAGTTGTTAAGTGAGCTTTGCCCCATTTTACGACCTTTCTTGCTACAGTTGTTAAGTCAATCACTGCAGTCGTTAGGTTAGCAAAACGGTTGTTAAGTGAATCTGGCTCCCCCATGGACTTTTGCTTGTCGGAAGGTCGCAAAAGGGGGAGTCACGTGACCCTGGGACACGGCAGCCATCTTTAATACAAACCAGTTGTCAAGTGTCCCAATTTTGATCAGGTGAGCGTGGGGATGCTGCAACAGTTGCAAGTGTGAAAAAGGGTCATACGTCACTTTTTCAGTGCCGTCGTAACTGCAAACGGTCCCTAAACGAATGGTTGCAAGTCAAGGACTAACTGTACTAAAAAGGTCATCTCAGTAAAACTGCCGCTGAGCTCCTAGGATTGAAAGACGAGCACCAGAGCATTTTTCCGGCGCACGCATGCACGCCAGCCAGCTATGCCACCATAGCAATTTTTTTCCAGTAAGAATTCAGAAATGGGCCGACTCTATTTTTTCCTCCAGGATATTTCGCCAACCTTCCCGGTCCTGCCGGCAGCCTGGGATCACTTAGCAACAAAGATTTCGGGCTCCATTGTGGTCATAGGTTGAGAACTACCTGTAGTTACACAACCTCTAGCAAAGCTACTCACTCCTGACCTTCCATCCCTCCCGTATGGCTGCTTCTCTCCCCCACTCTTCATTCACGCCCTTGGTCAGCCATTCCCAGCCTGTCTTCACGTCAAATCTGTCCCATCTACAGCATTTTTCTGACCGGTCCAGCTTCACGTCCCCCATTCTTGTAAGCTGCACAGACATAGAATGGGACACGGGAGGCAAGGGAGGGAGGGAGGGAGGGAGGGAAGGTAGGCTGCTTTGGGTATGTCTAGTTTAATGAAAAGAAGGACTAGGGGTGACACGATAGTGGTCTTCCAATATTTGAGGGGCTGCCCCAAAGAAAAGGGGGTCAAATTATTCCCCAAAGCACCAGAAGTCAGGACAAAAAACAACAGATGGAAACTAATAAAGGAGAAAAGCAACCTGGAATGAAGGAGAAACTTCCTAACAGGGAGGACAATTAACCAGTGGAACAGCTTGCCACCAGAAGTTGTGGGTGCTCCATCACTGGAGGTTTTTAAGAAGAGACTGGACAGCCATTTGTCTGACATGGTATAGGGCAGTGTTGTCAAACCTTTTCGGCACTGAGTGCCGAAACGGGGGGGGGGGGTTGCGCACGCACACATGCCAGAAACTGGAAGAGCAGCCACTCGGTGCGCATGCACATGCCAGGAAGATGATCTGGTTTCCAGCGCATGCATGCGCACCGGCCAGTTGGTCTTCTGGTTTCTGGCACGCATGCGCACACGAAGACCAGCTGGCCGGCGTGCACGCATGCACCGGAAACCGGAAGATCATCTTCCCGGCACACGCATGCGCACCGGGTGGCTGCTCTTCCGGTTTCTGGCACGCGTGAAGACCAGCTGGCCGGCCCGCCGGAACCTGGAAGAGCAACGGGCGACCGCTCGCGTGCCCGGAGAGAAGGCTCTGCGTGCCACTTGCGGCACGCGTGCCATAGGTTCGCCATCACAGGTATAGGGTCTCCTGCTTGAGCAGGGGGTTGGAATAGATGACCTACAAGGTCCCTTCCAACTCTGTTATTCTGCTTTCAGCCTCTTGGAAAGGACAGGAAAAAAGAAATCTAAAAAGCCAATACAGGTAGTGCTTGGCTTACAAAAGCTCGTTTAGTGACCGTTCAAATTTACAACGGCACTGAAAACTGACTTAGGACCGTTTTTCACACTTTTATTTCTTTTATTTCAGGATAATTTATATTGCAGCCTATTCGCGGCAATATATATCCACTTAGGACCGCTGCAGCATCTCCATGGTCACGCGATCCAAATTCAGACGCTTGGCAACTGGTTCATATTTATGACGGTTGCCGCGTCCCAGGGTCACGTGATCCCCTTTTGTGACCTCCTGACGAGCAAAGTCAAGGGGGGAAGGCCGATTCACTTAACCACCCTGTTCCTAACTGAACAACTGCAGGGATTCCTTGAACAACTCTGGCTAGACCGATCGTAAACTGGAGCAAAACTCACTGAACAAGTGTCTTGCTTAACAACAAAAGTTTCGGGCTCAATGCTGGTCGTAAGTCAAGGATGATTTGTAAATGCACCTTTAAAAAAACCCTAAGACTATTGCATAATTTCTTTTTCAGTTCTCCCTTTTCCGGTTAGATTTAAAGGCAATCCTCGAGTTACAACCATTCATTTACCGATAGTTTTAAGTTAAAACAATGCTGGCGAAAAAATGACTTACAACCACAACACCCCCAGGATAACAGCATCAACATTTGGGCACATGACAATTAGTGTATATTTACAACTGTTGCAGCCTTCCTGGGTCACATGATCATTATTTGCCACGCTAGACCATAGTAACTCTTGGGCTGAGAGGGAGGGGCTGGCCCAAAGTCCCCCAGGGAGCGCTGAGGCCTAAAGTTTGGTCTAGTGGTTAAGGCACCACACTAGAAAGCAGGAGATGGGGAGTTCTAGTCCTGCCTTACGCATGAAAGCCAGCTGGGTGACTTTGGGTCAATCACCAGGAGGAGGTGAGTTCTAGTCCTGCCTTAGGCATGAAAGCCGGCTGGGTGACTTTGGGCAAATCACCAGGAGAAGGTGAGTTCTAGTCCTGCCTTAGGCATGAAAGCCAAGTGGGTGACTTTGGGTCAATCACCAGGAGACTGGGAGTTCTAGTCCAGCTGAGTGAAATTTGGGCCAATCACCAGGAGACTGGGAGTTCTAGTCCAGCTGGGTGACTTTGAGCCAATCAGCAGGAGAAGGTGAGTTCTAGTCCTGCCTTAGGCATGGAAGCCAGCTGGGTGACGTTGGACCAGTCCCTCTCATTCAGCCCAACCCACCTCACAGGGTTGTGGTTGTTGCTGTTGTGGAGAAAATAGGAGGAGGAAGGTGTGTTGGATATCTCCTCTGCCTTGAGTTATTTGTAGAAATAATAAAGGCGGGATACAAATAAATAAATAAAGGTAGACAGAGCCAAACCTCCCTGCTCCTACACCAGCCCCTTATTCTCTCTTCCAGACAGTGCAATTCAGCCTTTCACAATCTAAACACTTGTCAGTTCCATAAAGACTCTAAGATCCATCATCCCCAGCAAGCACAGCCTGCGTGCCAGGCAGGGTGAGACGGTCCATTACAACCACAACAAGAAAGGAAACGCCAAGAGCAAATTCTGGGGTTGCAATCTGACACTGCAAGCTGGGGAACGCGGGCTGGCCGGGGATGATGGGAGCTGCCACCGATTAAACATTCAGGGCAGGGGACGATGGGAGTTTGAGGCGGAGTGGCGTCCTACCCATGGAGGAGCACCCAAGGCTGGAAAGTGCAGTAGCGGGGATAATGAGAACTATTTTGAAGCTCCTGAAGGAGAAACAAAATAGGCAAAGGGGTTGGGGATGATGGGATCTGGCACCCAGATGAATATCAGCCACCCAGAGCCAGAATGGGAATTGCAAGTGAAGCAGCAAAAATATGGGGCAGAGCTGGGGGGGGAGGCATGTGAGGTTGGGGAGGATGGGATCCCATCTACATCTATGGAGATTCTGGGGGAGCGTGAGGTTGGGGACGATGGGATCCCATCCTCCCCAACCTCTACATCTATGGAGATTCTGGGGGAGAGTTAGGTT
>QLTV01000596.1:497816-508109 GCA_003457575.1 Thermophis baileyi | reverse complement strand
CCTCCTCCTCCGCCGCCGCCATCTTGGCTCCCCCCTCCCTCCGAGCCCCCTCCCTCCGGCTTCCCCGAGGCCCCGCCCCCTCTCCCCTCGCCCTCGCGAAGCGGGTCCTGGCAGCACCGCCGACGCCCTTTCGCCGACTTTAAAACCTCACCGCGGCAGCACTAGAAATTCTCCCGTCCGACCATCCGGCTGGCTCTCGCTATTTGTTAACTCTCTGAAGTGGGAATGGNCCTCCTCCTCCGCCGCCGCCATCTTGGCTCCCCCCTCCCTCCGAGCCCCCTCCCTCCGGCTTCCCCGAGGCCCCGCCCCCTCTCCCCTCGCCCTCGCGAAGCGGGTCCTGGCAGCACCGCCGACGCCCTTTCGCCGACTTTAAAACCTCACCGCGGCAGCACTAGAAATTCTCCCGTCCGACCATCCGGCTGGCTCTCGCTATTTGTTAACTCTCTGAAGTGGGAATGGGGAGATTCAATTCCATAGGAAGCGCGGGAACCGATTCGACGTAGAAAAAAATCACTACACCCCTTCCAGGACCGTGCGGCACGAATTAAGCGATCTCTACGGTGGGGATGCTTCTGGGAAGGGGGGGGCAGAGTCGGAGAGGCGTGCTTGGCCAATAGGGATGCAAAGGCGGAGGGGCGTGGCCCCGAGCACCCAGCCAATGGGAGGGAGCAACTCAGGCGGCCTCTGAGGTGAAGGCGATAAGGGGGGCTTTGTAGGGACCTAGTGGAATATAGACATACGAAAGGGTAGAGAGATACGTGCGAAAGATATTGCGACATGATGCTTTAGAAAACTTGCTTTTTGCAAAATTCACATGGTTTTCCCACGCTTGCCAGCTCTAAATTGAAGAGTTGTATTTGCTTTTGCTGATTATTATTTTTAAAACGGTGCCAGATATTAATATTCAAGTACATCTGCAATCAAAATAAAGGAAGACTTTTTTAAAAAAAAATAATTAAAATAACTCTTTGCTGTACGATCGACTAGAAATAAGTTTATTCTTTCTGGAAAAATATTGCAACTCTTGCGTAACCTCTTTAAATCCATGGATGCTCTTAATTTTATTCCCCGGGATAATAAACAAACAAAAAAAAAGGCTTCTTCTGTAGACTGGGTATCTGTATCCCAGCAAGAGATAACCCTCTTTACTTTTCTAAATCTATGGGCCGGATACTTCCGGCTCTTCTCGCGGATGACGTCACGCCCAATCAGAGAGCAAGAACGGTGAGCAGCCCTCCCCAACGCCATTGGAGGGCGGGAAATCAGTCCCTCTTTCAACCAATTACAATATAGCATTCTTGCCTGAAGTTAATTAAGAAATCAAGACAAGGAAAAGGGAGGGGCAAAGTCTCCTGGAATTAAGGGGCAACTTAATTTTTTTTTTAATCCAAACTTTATTCTGGTCAATCTTGTGAAAATCTCTGGTGCTTCTATGTTGCTGCAAGACATTTTCCATATATTTCAGAAGCAGGTGAGCTGCCACCACTTTGATGATTTACAGCAATTAAGGGGCAACTTAATTTAATTGGCCCTTAATTGGAATTCAGCAAAAACTCTTTTGCACAACGTTAATTATATGGGTTGGTTTGGGTTTGGCAACTTGCCAAAGGATTTTGGCTTCACCCTTAACAATATTGGCAAGTTCATACACAACACAGTGTTTCACCCACCATGCTACTCTGTAGCCAAAACGTGAGTTCTTGAAACAAATATAATTGCCAAAAAATACAGTATTGTACATCTTGGCAAAGTAAAGATCTGTGGACTTCAATTCCCAGAAATCCCCGGTAAACCTGGGGGATTCTGGGAGTGGAAGTCCACCCATCTTAAAGCATGCTGGCTGGGGAGTTCTGGGAGTGGAAGTCCACCCGTCTTAAAGCATGCTGGCTGGGGGATTCTGGGAGTGGAAGTCCACTCTTCTTAAAGCATGCTGGCTGGGGGATTCTGGGAGTGGAAGTCCACCCCTCTTAAAGCGTTCTGGCTGGGGAATTCTGGGAGTGGAAGTCCACCCCTCTTAAAGCATGCTGGCTAGGGAATTCTGGGAGTGGAAGTCCACCCCTCTTAAAGCATGCTGGCTGGGGAATTCTGGGAGTGGAAGTCCTCCCATCTTAAAGCATGATGGCTGGGGAATTCTGGGAGTGGAAGTCCACCCATCTTAAAGCATGCTGGCTGGGGAATTCTGGGAGTGGAAGTCCTCCCATCTTAAAGCATGCTGGCTGGAGGATTTGAAGTCCACCCATCTTCAAGTTGCCACGGTTGGGAAATACTGTATTACTCATTCAAAGCACAGTAGATTTATTCAGGATGGAAAAATAAACACATTGCATGATAGTTTTACAGACTTTGCAAAGTCAGCCCAAAAATAATAATAATAAAAAAAACCCACAATTTTCCAAAGAAATTGTTAACAGTTGATTCTGCAGAATATGTAAAGCCCTCTATGGGTACAAGCTACATACCAGCGGCAATGTGAAAGTGCCATTTGACTTGGACTACAAATTCCAGGCTCCACTTCCAAAAAAAATTGTGAGAACACATCTTAAATTGCAGGGAAATAAAAGTGTCGCATTCTCAGTTTGCAAGCCAAGAAATAGAAGAGCTAAACATTTCTTCCAATTACAGTAATAAATAGCGTTTGGTTTAGTGGTTAAGGCACAAAGCTAGAAGCCTGGTGAGTTCTAGTCCTGCTTTAGGCATGAAAGCCAACTGGGTGACTCTGGATCAATCACCAGGAGATAGTGAGTTCTAGTCCCATTTTAGCCATAAAAGCCAGCGGGATGACTTTGGGCCAATCACACTGGTTTTGGCCAGAGCACCTTAAGGGGTGGTTGTTGTAAGGAAAAAAGGAGGAAGAAGGATGGTATCTTTGCTGTCATGAGTTATTTATAAAGAAATAACAAAATATTTTGTCACGATAGTTCTCAAAGTCTGGTTTGGGAACCACTTAGAATCCCCAAGACCCTTTCAGGGGGTCCCCAAATACAAAAATTTCTTTCCAAATTTCTCAGTTTTCATTTCTAATAGATATAAATTAGCATTTTCCTAGAGTAGTGATGGCTAACCTTTTTTTCCTCGGGTGCCGAAAGCGCATGTGTCCACACCCATAATGCAATGCCCCCCCGTGCACCCCGCCCCATGCATGCTCGCGCCACCCGCCCCACACTGTCCCGCCCCCTTCGCATGCGCATGCGATCCCCCCGTCTTCTGGGAGGCCCGTTTTTCACCCTCTGAAGCTCCAGAGGCTTTCCTGGCGCCTCCAGGAGGGCGAAAACAGCCTACCCCAGCCCCAGCCCTCCGGAGGCCTCTGGAGGCCCGAAACGACCCGTTTCTGGACTTCTGGTAGGCCTGTTTTTTCACCCTCCCCAGGCTCTGGAGGCTTTCCTGGAGCCTCCAGGAGGGCAAAAACGGCCTGCCCCATCCCCAGCCCTCCGGAGGCCCTCTGGAGGCCAGAAACGGCCTGTTTCTGGACTTCCAGTAGGCCCAGTAGGCCCATTTTTCACCCTCCCCCAGGCTCCAGAGGCTTTCCTGGAGCCTGGGGAGGGCAAAAACGGCCTCCCCTGGCCCTCCGGAGGCCCTCCAGAGGCTGGAAACGGCCCGTTTCCGGACTTCCGGGAGGCCCGTTTTTCACCCTCCCAGAGCCTCCGCGCGAGCCCTGTACTTACCTGGCATCCAAAACAGGCCGCGTGGAGACTCCTGGGAGGGGAAGGGTGGCATGGGCAGGGCCAGCGAAAAATCAGTTGGCCGGCGCGCGCATCTGCAGTGGAGGTGACCTAGGGCAACGGCTCGCGTGCCCGCAGAGATGGCTCCGCGTGCCATAGGTTCGCCATCACGGTCCTAGAGTCAACCGGTCAACCTATGGGTTGACAGAAGTAACCTAAACATGCATTCTGCCATATTTGCTTCTCTGGGCTTATGAAAAACCTTAAGGACTGGAAATATTATTCATAATGGAATTTCAAAACGCCCAATCCTGATAATTGGACATCAATTTTATTCTGTGTCAATTGTTTAGAGCAGGGGTGCCCAACCTTGGCAACTGTAAGATTTGTGGACTTCAACTCCCAGAATTCCCCCAGCTGGCTAGGGAATTCTGGGAGTTGAAGTCCACCCCTCTTAAAGTATGGTGGCTGGGGAATTCTGGGAGCTGAAGTCCATATGTCACAAAGTTGTCAACGTTGGACACCCCTGCTTTACAGGGATAAGAAATGTGATTATAATTATTGAACGCTATGAAACTTCAGTTGTTTTCATCAACTTCGTACAACTGAGAAGGAAAATAGTTAGGCTCTTCTATGATGACATTTAAACAATTTGCATTGCACAATGAAAGTGTGTGTGTAATATGAACTGATCATTCAGCTCCAACCACATATATTTGGGTGGAACACCCACCGGCCTGCAAAGAAGCCCAAATGAACCCAGTAGGAGTTACTCACAAACAAGCAGCTTCATGCCCGCAGTGTTACGTTTGCTACAAATATTTTTTTTTAATTAGCATTCAGATTAGGTTGCAGTTGTGGCCTTTAAAAAAAACACTGGCAGGTGATATTAAAATGGGTCTTTGAATGGCTCAATCCAATAGAAACAGCTCTTCTCAAACCTTTTAGATTCAGGATACTTTTACAGTCTTAAAACAAACAGTGGGCCCCATTGGTGTATGTGGGTGCAAAAAGGACACACACCAGGGGTGGGATTCAAAAATTTTAGCAACTGGTTCTCTGCCCGGTTGCTGGGTGGGCGTGGCCTACTTGGCCTCCTGCACCACGGGGGGGGGGGACGTTTTCGTCCTCCCCAGGCTCCAGAGGCTTTCCTCGAGCCTCCAGGAGGGCAAAAACTGCCTCCCCCGGGCTCTGGAGGCCTTCCGGAGGCCAGAAACAGGCCCGTTTCCAGAACTTCCGGGAGGCCCGTTTTTCGCCCTCCCAGAGCCTCCGCGCGGGCCCTGCACTTACCTGGCATCCAAAACGGGCCGTGTGGAGACTCCTGGGAGGGGAGGGGTGGACGGGGCCAGCCAGTCTTTGCAACTACCGGTTCGGCGAACCAGATGTAAAATTAGCATCCGGTTCGCCCGAACTGGTCCGAACCGGCTGAATGCCACCCCTGCACACATCCCATATCAGCAACAACATGTGCTGCAAGGAAGATTTACAACTTTATACGCCCTACAGGCAACGTTCCCTCTAACAAGGGAAATCGCTGCGCGGCAGTTCGAAACTGCTGCGCGGCGATTCCCTGTCACGTGCGCGGCCACGCAGCAACATTCCCTCTCACATGGGAAATCGCTGCGCGACAGTTCAAAACTGCTGCGCGGCGATTCCCTGTGACGTGCGCGGCCGCGCACCTTAGAGGGAACAGTGCCTACAGGTCATCCTCGACATGTGACCACAACTGAGCCCAAAATTTCTGTTGCTAAGCGAGACAATTGTTAAGTGAGTTTTGACCCATTTTATGACCTTTCTTGCTAATGTTGCTAAATGAATTACTGCACTCGGTAAGTTACTAACCCGGCGGCTAAGTGAATTTGGCTTCACCGTTGACTTTGCTTGTCAGAAGGTCGCAAAAGGGGATCACATGGCTCATATTTATGACTGCAGCGGTGTTAAATTATGGGTCAGTTGCCAAGCGTCCGAATTTTCATCACGTGACGATGAGGATGCTGCAACGGTCATAAGTGTGAAAAACGGCCATAAGTCACTTTTTTCAGTTCCGTTGTAACTTCAAACAGTCACTAAACGAATGGTTGTAAGTTGGAGATTGCCTGTATTATGCCCTGCAATAAAATCAAATCCCATCAATTAAAGAATGCCAAGGTACACCCACACAAGTGCCATCCTTCGCGAGCTGCATTGGTTGCCGATTGCGCTCCGGTCACAATTCAAGGTGTTGGTTGTTACCTTTAAAGCCCTACATGGCTCAGGACCAGTTTATCTGCGTGACCGCCTTATGCCACATTCCTCCCATCGACCAGTGAGGTCGCACAGGGTTGGCCTTCTTCAGGTCCCGTCGGCCAGACAGTGCCGGCTGGCAGGACTGCGGGGGAGGGCCTTCTCTACTACCCCCACCTTACTGGCCTTCCGTAAAGCCGTTAAGACCTGGCTTTTCCGGCAGGCCTGGGGGCCAATAGTTGTTCTGATTGGCCCATGCATGGTTGTGTGAATGTTTTATTTTAAATATAGTTGGGTTTTTTTTCCCCTTTCTTTTTTAAATTGTTTTTATATGTTTTATTTTTTTTTATGATGTAAGCCGCCCAGAGTCCTTCGGGAGTTGGGCGGCATATAAATTTTATAAAATAAATAAATAAATAAATTTGTGGATTCCAGATTTTGTGCCTTTTCTACTATAGCGGTGATGGTGAACCTATGGCACACGTGCCACAGGTGGCACGCGGAGCCATATCTGAGGGCACGCGAGGCGTTACCCTATGTCAGTTCCAGTGCGCGCCAGCTGATTTTCAGCCTTCTTTTCAGCTGTTTTCGCTCTCCCCAGGGTTCTGGGAAACCTCCTGAACCCTGGGGACGGGGAAAAACAGCCAACCGGGCCAACCACAAGTTTAAAAATGAACTTCCGGTTGGCCCGTTTGGCCGTTTTTCGCCGTCCCCAGGCTTCAGGAGTCCGGAGGCTTCAGTGAGTGCGCAGGGAGCCAGCGCGGGGGGGGGTTGTGTGCATGCGTGGGGGGCGCAGTGTGGGGGTTGTGCGCATGCGTGAGGGAAGGGCATGGATGTGGGCACGCGCGTGCGCACTGGCACGCACGCACACACCCTTTTGGCACGCGACCCAAAAAAGGTTTGCCATCACTGTACTATAGCATCGGCTTTCTAGAACGGATTAATTATAGAGTAAGGAATTATAAATTAGTAAAAAAGAAATACAATGGAGAATACATAGGGAAAGCAATAGACAGGCACTCTTTTCCTAGCAGCCAGCTCCAGTATGTAACTGATTAGAGTCTTGTCAATTCCAGGTAGCAGCACAAGAGGGAGAATACTAATTAATTAAGGTCACAGAGTGGAGCTTGTTAACTTGGGGTTAACACTTATTAGGGAAGGTGTCAGGACTGCCATCCTGTTACAGCCATGCTTCACCAGATGTCAGTCTGTCATAGGCAATGGGGGAGGGAACTGCGGGGAGGTGGAAGGGAGGCTGGTGTTGGAAGAAAAATCCAGTCCACTTCCAAGCCGGGAGAAAAATGCTGGAAATGCAATGGAAGCTGGCTACAAGGAAAGAAGGTTTGTATTTATTTGGTTTCCAGAAACTTCAGTGTTTTCAGGTGGGGAGGGGGAGTAGAATGTCGAAACTCCCAGCCCACAGGCCGGATGAGTCACGCGCTGGCCACGCCCACGCCCGGTTTAGCGAAGGGGTAGCATCAGAGCGTGTTAATATAAGGTAACTGGCAGTTGGAACAGAGTTCTTTTCAGGTGGGGTGGGGGAGTAGAACGTCTAACTCCTTAGCATCAGAGCGTGTTAATATAATACTGTATAAGAAATACTAATGATCTGATGGTCATTTCGAAAAATCCTTTCTTAGCGAGCACCTAGAAGCCAAGAGCAACATACGTGCCAAGTTTCAAGTTTGTAGGCTTTACGGTTCTGGAGATTTCATGATGAGTAAGTGGTATTTGGCTTTTATATATATAGATTGGAGGTGGTAAACATATGTAATACTCCTTCTTCGGCTTATGTTGCTGAAAACAACAACCCTGTGAGGAAGTCAGTTGGGCTGAGAGTGTGTGATTGACCTAAAGTCACCCAACCAGCTTTCACGGCAGAACTAGAACTCACCGTCTCCTGATCATTGGCCCAAAATCATGCAGCTGGCTTTCATGCATCAGATGGAACTAGAACTCACTGTCTTCTGATGATTGGCTAATTCAACCAGCTGTCTCTCATGTCTAAGGCAGGACTAGAACTCACCACCTCCTGGTCTCTAGATCAGCACCTTATCCACTAGGCCAGATGTCTGATGATTACCCTACCTTGGACTGACCAGCAGTCAAAAGTCTTCAAATAAATGTTATATTTAAACAGATAAACAGTATCACCAGCAAGTGGGAAATGGCTTCAGAGGTTTGGGAGGGTTTTAGATTTTCAGTTTAAGACTTTGTAAAATTTGTAAGGCAGGATACTGGAATACTGCTTGGATACTTGGAATACTGCATCCAGTTTTGGTCTCCACACTGTAGAAAAGATGTTGAGACTCTAGAAAGAGTGCAGAGAAGAGCAACCAGGAGGATTAGGGGACTGGAGGCTAAAACATACAATGAACGGTTGCAGGAACTGGGCATGGCTAGTCTAGGGAAGAGAAGGACCAGGGGAGACAGGATAGCAGTGTTCCAATATTTGAGGGGCTGCCACAGAGAGGAGGGGGGTCAAGATGTTTTCCAAAGCACCTGAAAGGCAGACAAGGAATAATGGATGGAAACTGACCAAGGAGAGATTCAACCTAGAAATAAGGAGAAACTTTCTGACAGTGAGAGCAATCAACCGATGGAACAGAAGTTGCCTTTGGAAGTTGTGGGAGCTTCATCACTGGAGACTTTCAAGAAGAGACTGGACTGCCATCGGTCAGAAATGGTGTAGGGTCTCCTGCTGAGCTGGGGGTTGGACTAGATGACCTATAACAGTGATGGTGAACCTTTTTTTGCTCGGGTGCCAAAAGGGCGGGTGCGTGCACAATAGCGCGTGTGTGCGTACCCACACCCATAATGCAATGCCCTCCGCCCTGCGCATGCACGCACAACCCCCCCCCCGCGCTGCCCCCCCGTGCATGCACACAGGCCTCACTGAAGCCTCCGAACTTCCGGTAGGCCAGTTGCGTCTGTTTTTTGCCCTCCCCAGGCTCCGGAGGCTTTCCTGAAGCCTGGGGAGGGTGAAAACGCCCCCCCCCTCGAATGCTGAAAATCAGCTGGCCAGCGCGCACATGCGCGCTGGAGCTGACATAGGGCNTTAAAACATAACGAAGAACGGTTGCAGGAATTGGGTTTGGCCAGTCTGGGGAAAAGAAGGACCGGGGGGGGGGGACGACATGATAGCAGTCTTCCAATATTTGAGGGGCTGTCCCAAAGAAGAGGGGGTCAAGCTATTCTCCAAAGCACCTGAAGGCAGGAGAAGAAGCAACGGATGGAAACTGATCAAGGAGAGAACCAAGATAGAACTAAGGAGAAATTTCCTGACAGTTAGAACAATCAACCAGTGGAACCACTTGCCACTAGAAGTTGTGGATGCTCCAACACTGGACGTTTTTAAGAAGAGATTGGACAACCTTTTGTCTGAAGTGGTGTAGGGTTTCCTGCCTAAGCAGGAGGGTGGACTAGAAGACCTCCAAGGTCCCTTCCAACTCTATTATTCTATATTCTATAGGATGATTGCATAATAAGGACCTTTTCCTAAATTAAGTACAAATGGAGAATTTCCTTTCTAGCACAGAACAGAAATTTAACAGGCAAATCCTTAATTTATCTTCCTCTTTGTTTCCAAATGAGCAGATAATAAGAGCAGCATAAATTTGGCTGCAGGAAAAAAAACAACTTTCTGGAAATTTAAGTTTAGTCATGCATTGGTTATATAAACTTTGGAAGTTTGCCAGTGAGAGGAATCCTGTACATACTTAACGCAAAATATATCGTTGTAGGATTTTACATGAATATATACATAGGATTGGTTGGTCAATGATTTATTTAAAAAGCAATGATGCCCTACTTATTTAAAGGTCTTGATGAAAAGGCAAGCATAACAACATTGTGAAGAAATCTGCAAATCACAATTGCATTCTTAATAAGACATTTACTTGGAAGGGAACACTGTTAAAATCAGGCGGCCTTCATTCTAAGTAACCATGCTTAAGACCAGATGGCGAAATACCTCTCCATTTATGTTGAATAAATCCAGATGTCCTCTCCAGAACAAGAAAGTGGGAGTCTGTCAATGCTTAAATTAAAAGGTCAAAAGACATTGAAAAATGCAGCAGCTTTTAGGGGAGCGGTTCTCAACCTGTGGGTCGCGACCCCTTTGGGGGTCGAACGACCATTTCACAGGGGTCGCAGCGCGCGTTAGCCCGCCATCTTGGTGCCACCGTCACTGCAGGGGTTAAATGCTCCCGGTTCAGCCGTGCCTGCGGGTCGCCGGACAGCCGGTAGCGACAGAAGCGGGAGACTTCGCCCACCCGCCCGGACGCCGCCATTTGGGTTCTTTTACCCTCTGCGCATGCGCAGAACGCTTTGCACATGCGCAGAGGGTGAAAAACAAGAAAATGATGACGTCTGGGTGGGTGGGCGGAGCCTCGCGCTGCCACCGCTACCG
>QLTV01000596.1:485375-497578 GCA_003457575.1 Thermophis baileyi | reverse complement strand
TACCACCTCTGGCTGGCCCCAGAGTGGGGTGGGAATGGAGATTTTGCAATATCCTTCCCCCAGGAGTGGGGTGGGAATGGAGATTTTGCAATATCCTTCCCCCAGGAGTGGGGTGGGAATGGAGATTTTGCAATATCCTTCCCCCAGGAGTGGGGTGGGAATGGGGATTTTGCAGTATTTAATTTATAAAATTTAATTTATAAAATTTATATGCCACCCAACTCCCGAAGGACTCTGGGCGGAATCCTTCCCCTGCCACGCCCACCAAGCCACGCTACGCCCACAGAACCGGTAGTAAAAAAAATTGGATTTCACCACTGCTACCAAGTATTTAATGGAATACATAAAATTATAGTAAGAGTTGGAACTTCAGGATCATTTGGCTCAGTGTTTACAAATTTGGCAATTTTAAGAGGGGTGGACTTCAACTCCCAGAATTTCCCAGCCAGCATGATTACCCCAACAAGCACAATAGCTGGGGAATTTTGAGAGTTGATGTCCACACTGGGGAATTCTGGGAGTTGAAGTCTGCCCATCTTAAACAAGCTGCTGAGGAATTGTGGTAGTTGAAGTCCACCCCTTAAAGCATGCAGGCCAGGGAATTCTGGGAGTGAAAGTCTACCTCTCTTAAAGCTTGCTGCCTGTGGAATTCTGGGAGTTGAAGTCCACCCATTTTTAAACCATGCACTGTACACAGTGTACACTGTCCAGTGTACTCAGGAGTTTTGCCATGTGTTTTTTTCTTCTGCGAATGAATTGGAAGGGAGCAAAATTGAGATAGTTAAAGGATGCTGTGCTTGGGCTTGCTGGTCCAGGAACTGAAACATTGTATTGAAAGACGGAACCAATCCAAAGGCGATCAGATAAGACAGATCGGATGTTATCCTAGATTTGGCAACCTTTTGGTTTCCTGCAACGGTTTTACAAGCCAGCTTGGAAACACCAAGAAAATACCATTTTCTCTAAAAGAATATGAGGCGGAACCATTCTTTGCGGTTCAGGTTTCCATCCGGACTTTCTTTGTCCCTTCCTTTCCCCCCCCCTTCTTTCCTGCGTTACAATGGCGACGAACGCCCCGTTTCTTTTCCTTCTTGTCGTTCTTTTGCTATGGTTCCTTTCTCGTTGGTGGCTGCAGCGCTACCGCGGCCTGAGGAAGTGGCGGCGGCCGGACCACCGGACCCTTTTCTTAGACGGACCGGAGGCGTCAGCGACGGTGCGACGCGACGTCCAGGCCACCCGCGTCCTCTTCGTGACGGCGCACCCTGATGACGAAGCGATGTTCTTCGCCCCCACCATCCTCGCCTTGCAGCCGGCCAGCCTGTGGCTGCTCTGCGGCTCCACAGGTGAGGGGGGGGAGAAGAGCGCTGCGGGGTTGCCTAGCAACCGCAGCCTCGGAACTGCGCGCGGGGCTGAACGCGCTCATGCCATTGCCGTATGTAAGCGGAGTCGCTCTGACGTCATCTGGTTTCGACCTTCCAAAGAGCTCCGCCCATCTCTAGCCTGTATGCCTTGGGCTAACAAAGGCCCGCCATTGAGTGTGACGTCACTGAGCCTCAGTTTGCCCTGTCTACAAAATGGGCATAACAACCAAGCAGAAGTTGGTTCATTGAGAGGCTTATAGCCTAAAAAGACATGATGGAAAAAGGAGAGAAAAGAAAACAAAGGAAGAAAATAGGAGAGAAAACTCTGCAATAAACATCTCATCAATTTTTCCCAACACAGTTGTTAAATGAGCAAAAGTCAATAATGCTAGAGTAGGATTGGGGAGATGCAAGACCTCCCTCACCTGTGGAATCTTAATATGTAACCTTGGGGCTAGTCTTTCAGACCATCCTACCTGGCAGGGTTGTTGTCTGGGGAAAAGTGAAGGAGGGAGGGCCAGATACATTGCCTTGTATTCCTCAAAGGCAGGATAGAAACTAGGGAGATAAAAGCATGATAAATCCGTAAGGAGTTTTCTTTGCAGGAGTAGGAGACCATTCAGGATGCTTAGCAGTGATTTTGGTATTACTGTATTGTTATTTATTGCTCTTACTGTACAGGTAGTCCTCGACTTACAACCATTTGTTTAGTGACCGTTCGAAGTTACAGAAAAAAACAACTTAAGTGACTTGGAGCATTGCCATGGTCACATGACCAAAATTTAGAAGCTCGGCAACTGGCATGTACTTATGGCGGTTGCAATGTCCCTGGGTCATGTGATTCTCCTTTTGCAACCTTCTGACAAGCAAATTAAATGGGGAAGCCAGATTGATTTAGCCACAGTGTCACTAACTTAACAACTGCAAAATTCACTTAACAACTGTGACAAGAAAGGTTGTAAAATGGGACAAAGCTCACTTAACAACTGCAACGGAAATTTTGGGCTCCACTATGGTCGTAAGTCGAGGACTACCTGTATATTCAATTGCTAAGAGTCAATGCTGACTTGGTAGGTAGGGCATCATCAATCAGTCCAAATCCATCAGATGGTGTGCATCTTTTGAACTCATAGTCCTGTTGTTGTTATTATTGTCATTATCATCATTACAGGTAGTCCTCCGATTACGAACACAATGGAGCCCAAAATTTATGTTGTTAAGTGAGACATTAGTTAACTGAGTTTTTCCCCATGTTACGACCTTGCCACCGTTGTTAAGTGAATCCGGCTTCCCCATTGACTTTGTTTGTCATAAGGTCACAAAAGGGGATCACGTGACCTCGGGACACTGCAACCATCATAAATATGAACCCGTTGCCAAGTATCTAAATTTTGATCACATGACTAAGGAGATGCTGCAACGGTCGTAAGTGTGAAAAACGGTCATGAGTCACTTTTTTCAGTGCTGTTGTAACTTTGAACGGTCACTAAATGAACTGTTGTAAGCCTGCAATTCTCTGCCACTGCCCTCAAAACGGCAAAATGGGGAAAAATCTCTATATATAAAAGCCAAATGCCACTCACGCATCATCACGAAATCTCCAGAACCGTAAAACCTACAAACTTGAAACTTGGCATGTATGTTCCTCTTGGCTTCTATGTGCTCGCTAAGAAAAGATTTTTTGAAATGACCATCAGATCATTAGTTATTTCTTATATTATTATTAACATGCTCTGATGCTAAGGAGTTAGATGTTCTACTCCCCCTCCCCACCTGAAAAGAACTCAGTTCCAACTGCCAGTTGCCTTATATTAACGCTCTGATGCTAAGGAGTTACACATTCTACATAAATTTTCAAGCCTTAAGGCGGGAGGGAGGAAGGAGGGGCGGTAGGAAAGAAGGAGGGGAGGAAGGAAGGAGGGGAGGGAGGAAGGAAGGAAGGAAGGAGAGAGAAAGAGGGAGGGAAACAAGGAAGGAAAATATAAGGCAACTAGCAGTTAGAACAGAGTTGGAACATTTTCAAGCTTTAACTGTCAATTTATCAAGCCCGATCACATAGTTTCATAGCGAAGCACAGGTTATCCAGCTATTAGTACATTATAAAACTTAGCCAGCAAAACAAAACTACATCAACTTTTATACTTTTCCAGCACAGATTCTGTTATTAACCTCTTCCTCTTTTGAATTCTCCGTGACTTTAATTTTTTTCCGGGGAGCGGGGAAATGTTTGTGCCCGAAAAATTGGTAAATAAATAAATGCCAAATGGAGGCAAAAGAGATGACTTTAATCTCTTCTATCATTCACAGGGAATTATTATCAGCAGGGAGAAATTCGTAAAGCGGAACTGATAGAAAGCTGCAAAGTTTTAGGGATCCCTCCTTCCAATGTAACCATCCTGGACCACAGGTAATTTGTTTAAAAAAAACAAAAAACTAGCATTGTTGGGTTGTGCAAAAAGTCATAGAATCATAGAGCTGAAAGGGACCTAAAAAGATCATCAAGTCCGACCCTTCATCACTACACTACACCATCCCCGATAGGACTACGGGTAGTCCTCTACTTATGGCCAC
The DNA here is from genome assembly GCA_003457575.1 of Thermophis baileyi. NCBI lineage: Eukaryota > Metazoa > Chordata > Lepidosauria > Squamata > Dipsadidae > Thermophis > Thermophis baileyi. The sequence continues at coordinate 493,646 of QLTV01000596.1, read as the reverse complement.
AGTGGAGCCCAACATTTCCATCGCAAAGCAAGACAGTTTTTCGGTGAGTTGTGCCCTGTTTTACGACCTTTCTTACCACAGTTATTAAGTGAATCCCTGCAGTTGTTAAATTAGTAACACGGATATTGAGTGAACCTGGGTTCCCCCACTGACTTTGCTTGTCAGAAGGTCCACAAAAGGGGATCACGTGACCCCGGGGCACTGCGACCGTCATAAATATGAGTCAGTTGCCAAGCGTCCCAATTTTGATCACGTGACTGTAGTGATGCTGCAATGGTCATAAGGGTGGGAAACGGTCATAAGTCACTTTTTTGAGTGCCGTTGTAACTTCGAACGGTCACTACATGAACTATTGTAAGTGAAGGACTATGTTCTCACTGTCAGGAAATTTCTCCTTAATTCCAGGTTGCTTTTCTCCTTGATTACTTTCCATGCATTGCTTCTTGTCCTGCCTTCGGGTGCTTTGGAGAATAAGCTCTTCTTTGGGGCAGCCCCTCAAATACTGGAAGACTGCTATCATGTCCCCCCTAATCCTTCTCTTTCATAGGGTAGACATACCTAGCTCCTTCAACCGTTCATCATACAATTTGGTCCCCAAACCCTTTATTATAATAGAATAACAGACTTGGAAGGGACCTTGGAGGTCTTCTAGTCCAACCTCCTGCTCAAGCATGAGACCCTATGCCAGTGATGGCGAACCTTTTTTTCCTCAGGTGCCGAAAGCGCGCGCGTGCGCACTATCGCACATGCACGTACCCACACCCATAATTCAATGCCTGAGGAGGGCGAAAACGCCCCCCCAGAGGCCCTCTGGAGGCCAGAAACGGCCCGTTTCCCGACTTCTGGTGGGTCCGGTAGGCCCGTTTTTCACCCTCCCCAGGCTCCAGAGGCTTCCCTGGAGCCTGGGGAGGACGAAAACGTCCTCTCCCGCCCCCCAGAGGCTCTCCGGAGGCCAAAAACGTCCTCCCAGAGCCTCCATGCGAGCCGAAAATCAGCTGGCCGGTGTGCACATGCGCGCTGGAGTTGAGCTAGGGCAACAGCTCGCGTGCCGGCAGATATGGCTCCGCATGCCACCTGTGACACCCATAGCTTCGCTATCACTGCCCTATGCCATTCCAGACAAATGGTTGTCCAATCTTTTCTTAAAAACCTCCAGTGTTGGAGCAGCCACAACTTCTGGTGGCAAGTCGTTCCACTGATTAATTGTTCTGTCAGGAAATTTCTCCTTAGTTTTAGGTTACTTCTATTATCGATTAGTTTCCATCTATTGCTTCTTCTCCTGCCCTCAGATGCTTTGGAGAATAGGTTGACCCCCCCCTCTTCTTTGGGGCAGCCCCTCAAATATTGGAATATTGCTATCATGTCACCACTAGTCCTTTTTTTCATTAAACTAGACATACCCAATTCCCGCAACCATTCTTCATATGTTTCAGCCAGGGGTGGGTTCAAACTTACCTTGCTGCTGGTTCGCACCCTCCCGTGCCGCATGGGCGCGCGTGCATGCGCAGTAACGACCCCCCCCAAAAAAACAAATCCAAAAAAAAAGATGGCGACCGCATGCACAGTGCCGGAAGTTGGCTTCTGCACATGCTCAGAAGGAAATAAAAAATCAAAAAAAATTCTAAAAAAAATCAAAAAAAACACCCCCCCCCCAAAAAAGATCGTGGCGTCCATGGACCGGCACTGATCGAACCGGCTCTGTGACGTCACCAGCGTGTCGCTACCAGTTCGGGCAAACCGGTCCGAACCGGGAGGAACCCACCCCTGGTTTCAGCCTCCAGTCCCCTAATCATCTTTGTTGCTCTTCTCTGCACTTTTTCTACAAAACAGGAAGTGTGCTGGTGAATGTTTGCACCCGGTTGAACCCTGAAAATTGACATTGTGGGCTCAGTTCAGCTGGTCAGAGGCACTAAGTGCCCTGCAAGATTACGGTGAGAGTAGTTGAAGGGCAAAACTTCTTAGAATTTGAGAAATTTCTTGTGTACAAGTCCAGCTGTGGTGTAACCTGGCTCAAGGCCAGGCTTTTGAGTAACTTGGTCACAAAATAGTTTATTTCCCAACACCTCCTGTTGGAACCTAGGATCTTGGATATAGCTGGGATTGCCAATAGTGTAAAGAGAGCCCTCGACTTACGACCGTCCGCTTAACGACTGTCCAAAGTTGCAATAAACCTCCCCACATCTATTTATGACACAGTTTCGTAGCCCCACACATTTTGCATTTATAAGTTTTACGCAGTTTCCAGCGGTCACATCAGCAATAGGGCAGAAAGGACATTTGCAGTGTCCTGCAGTCACAGGATTACGATTGACTACGTTTTTTTGCCAGCATTTACTTGCAATTTACTTCCATTTCTGCAAAGCAAAAAAAACCCAGAAAACCAGCCTATTGAAACATAGAAAACCGATGATAGAAAAAGACCTAGTTAGTAGTACATTTGAGTCTGCTCTTTATGGTGTTTTTTGTTTTTCGTTTTTAAACAGGAGCGGGTACGCTGGGGTATTTCACTGCCCCCTCCTCAAAGTGATTCTGCTGGTTTAGCTCGAATTGTTGTGTTCTAACGGGGTCCTTCTTCAGGAACGAACTTACAACGGCACTGAAAAAAATGAGCATTGAAAAAAATGCAGCATTCCCACAGTCGCGAGATCAAAATTTGGACGCTGGGCAACTGGCTCATATTTATGACGGTCGCAGTGTCTCTGGGTCACGTGACCATTTTTTGCAACCTGACAAGCAGAGTCAATGGGAAAGCCAGATTCACTTAACAACCATGTTGCTAATTTAACAACTGCAGTGGTTCACTTAACAACGGTGGCGAGAAACCAGGACATTGACGTGGCTTATCCGAAGGTCACAAAAGGGGAACACATGTCCCCAGAAAACTGCAACCGTCATAAATATGAGTCAGTTGCCAAGCGTCTGAATTTTGATCAGGGGACTAGGGGGATGCTGCAACACTTATAATTGTGAGAAACGGTGGATAGTCACTTTGTTCAGTGCCCTAAATGGTCACTAAACAAAAAGGTCGTAAGTCAAGGATTATCTCTATTTGCAGACAAACTTTAGCAAGAGAAAAGCGTAGCAATAATAACATCCTTGTTTTCATCAAGGATTTATTATAAATTCTTTTTTTCTAAGTCAAGTTTTTTTTATTTATATATAAATATTTTGAAGACAGTGTATTATCCGGGCATTTCGTTTTACAGAAGAAGAAAAAAAAGTAACAGATATACTGATAGTGATAATGATAATACAGATAATAATTATAACCATATTTATAATTATATTAGCTTATTTATGATCATATTAATTATACTAGCATTCTTATAGTTATAAACAACATTCATATTTTACTTACACATAACAATAATCTTTCTTCATCTAATTTCTACCTCTTATCTCTAACCATTGATAAAACCTATTCCACGTTGAGTAGTACTCTGTATCTCCTTTATCTTTTATTTTCAATGTCAATCTATCCATCTCTGCACAGTCCAATATTTTCCGAATTATATTTTCATCTGCTGGGATGTTCTCATTTTTCCAATATTGTTTAATTACAATTCTCGCTGCTGTCAAGACATGTAGCATTACGTATATAGTCCCGGCTTTATCATAATTTTCTGGTATTATGCCTAACAAAAATATTTCTGGCTTTAAATCAATATGCTAAGGATTTATTATAAATTCCAGGATACTCCTATGTTTAGAAACATTCTTTTCCCAAGGTCAAATGCTGGTTTTCTTAGCACTGTTTTGTTTTTTCCAGATTTGATTTAACAGCTTTTTTTTTTTTTTCAGCGCAGGGAAAACATCAGACAGAGGGCAAGTCAGTTTTTCTCTCTCCCCTCCACAGCTAAGCAAATCCCAGATGGTCCTTATTTACGGAAGCACGCAAACACGGCTTCCAAGAAGCAACCCCCCCCCCCAGGAATTAACAAACCATCTTGGCAACTTTCCTTGCCAGCTATTCCTGGAAGATCGGAGATTTGGCAACCCTCTTCCTTCGAGACGGGCTGTTTTTAGAGGAGGAAAATGAAAAAAATAAAATAAAATTCTGTGGTTTAGCCCAGTTTCCGCAGAGGCAGCCCTGCCAGGGAAACCCTGCCGTTGTTTCTACGCCCGAGACGTTGCCAAGCTTGGAAAACGTCCCAAAGGTGCTTTTCCAAAAGGCAACTGGACTTTCTTGGGTTTTATTTTTAAAAAAAATGTTTTGCTTTGTTCTCATCCAAGAAGCTTCTTCCGTTTTTCAACTTCTTGGAGCAGAAGCGAAATATTTTCTTTTTTTTCCCCCAGTTTTTTTTTTAAATATATCAAATCAATGCGTGAACAGTGTGGCACCTGGGTGTCATACATTCTAATACAAATAAAACTAATAAAATTGATCATAATTATTACATTCAGTCAACTAATGTATTTCTAATAATAATAATACACATTTATATTAAGCTATAGTCCAGCGGTTCTCAACCTGTGGGTCGCGACCCCTTTGGGGGTCGAACGACCATTTCACAGGGATCGCCGCGCGCGTTAGCCCGCCATCTTGGTGCCACCGTCACTCGCAGGGGTGAAATGCTCCCGGTTCAGCCGTGCCTGCCGGTCGCCAGACAGCCGGTAGCGATAGAAGCGGGAGACTTCGCCCACCCGCCTGGACGCTGCCATTTGGGTTCTTTTACCTTTTGCGCATGCGCAGAATGCTTTGCGCATGCGCAGAGGGTAATAGCACATGGGTGTCATACATTCTAATATAAAACTAATAAAATTGATCCTAATTATTACATTCAGTCAACTTATGTATTTCTAATAATAATACACATTTATATTAAGCTATAGTCCATCATTATTCAATTATTCCATATTATATCTTGTTATTACTTTTATTATTATCAAGTGTATACACTAATATTCCCCCCTTCTCTTATTTCTATCATTCTTCCTTTTAATCATATCACACTTTATTAAAAAAAAAACTTTTTCTGTCTATCCTATTTAACTTCTAGTCATGTCACCTACCTAAAAAGAAAAAAAAGAGAGAAAGGGAGGAAGGGAAAAGCAAATCATAACAGCAACAAAAGAAAGAATCATCCATCCATCGTCTCTTGCCTGCTTCAATTGTTTAATTGCTACGCTTTAAACAGTGATGGGATTCAGATTTTTTTACTACCGGTTCTGTGGCCGTGGCATGGTGGGCATGGTGTGGCTTGGTGGGCGTGGCTTGGTGGGTGTGGCAGGGGAAGGTTACTGCAAAATCCCCATTTCCTCCTGATCAGCTGGGACTCAGGAGGCAGAGAATAGATGGGGGCAGGGCCAGTCAGAGGTGGTATTTACCGGTTCTCTGAACTACTCAAAATTTCCGCTACCGGTTCTCCGAACTCAGGGGTGGGTTCTAACTTACCTCACTGCCGGTTCGCTTCCTCCCACGCCGCGTGCATGCGCAGTGCCGAAAAATAAAAAAAAATCCCCCCCCCAAAAAAAAGCCAAAAACAAGATGCCGACTCATGCGCAGTGCCGGAAACTCGGCTTCTGCGCATGCGCAAAAGAAAAAATAAAAAGAAATTCCAAAAAAAAAAAATCCAAAAAAAAGATGGCGTCCACGGACCGGCACCGACCGGACCGGCTCCGTGATGTCACCGTGAAGTCACCAGCAGGTTGCTACCGGTTCGGGCGAACCGGTCCGAACCTGCTGAATGCCACCTCTGGTTTTAAAAGAAAGAGAGAGAAAAGGAAAGAAGCGAAATATTTTCAAAGGGAAAAGAAAACCCCCAAAGAAAGGCCTGTTGCCTTTTAGAAAAGCATTTTTGGGACAACCATGATCTGGAATGATCCATAACCTCCGTAGACGAGCTGGAGAAAGATTTCCTGCCACGGTTGTTAAGTGAATCACCGCCGTTGTTATGTTAGTCACACGGTTGTTAAGTGAAGCTGGCTTCCCTATTGACAGGTCGCAAAAGGGGATCACGTGACCCCGAGACACTGCGACCGTCATAAATATGAGTCAGTTGCCAAGGGTCTGAATTTTGATCACGTCGTGACCACGGGGATGCTGCAACGGTCGTAAGTGTGAAAAACGGTCTCGTAAGTTGCTTTTTTCAGTGCCGTTGTAACTTCGAACGGTCACTAAATGGACGGTTGTAAGTCGAGGACTACCAATATTTAAAGGCTCCTTTAAAACTAGAATAGAATAGAATAACAGAGTTGGAAGGGACCTTGGAGGTCTTCTAGTCCAACCCCCTGCTTAGGCAGGAAACCCTACACCACTTCAGACAAATGGTTATCCAACATCTTCTTAAAAACTTCCAGTGTTGGAGCATTCACAACTTCTGGTGGCAAGCGGTTCCACTGATTAATTGTTCTCACTATCAGGAAATTTCTCCTTAGTTCTAAGTTGCTTCTCTCCTTGATTAGTTTCCACCCGTTGCTTCTTGTTCTGCCCTCAGGTGCTTTGGAGAATAGCTTGACTCCCTCTTCTTTGTGGCAACCCCTGAGAGACTGAAAGACAGTTTTCCTGTTCTCAAATCTTTCTACTTGGGGAGGGTTTTGCTCCCCACGAGTGGTTATCCTTCCCCTCTGCCCTTCTTGTGACTCATGTAAACAACTGCAGGGAAAAAACTCCATCTCAGCCCCCTCAAAAGGCGGTTTTGTTTTATATGGGCCAGAGTGCAAATGCCGTGGTGGTATGCCAGGGTGTGCTGCACATTGCATTCCAGGGCTGCACCCAGGGTTATTCCAGAGCATTGGAGGGGAGGGACAGCCCCAGGGTTGCCAGAAGTTTGCGTTGCAACAAGCTGGAAAGCACACCCATGCTCCAAGGCAGCCACAGAGGGAGGCTGGAAGCAGGAGGATGGAAGAAACATTTTTCACCCTAGGCGAGTTTAAGATGGGGTTGACTTCCACTCCCAGAATCCCCCAGCCAGCATGCTTTAAGATGGGTGGACTTCAGCTCCCAGAATTCCCCATGCAGCACGCTTTAAGAGGGGTTGACTTCCACTCCCAGAATTCCCCAGCCTGCATGCTTTAAGAGGGATGGACTTCTACTCCCAGAATTCCCCAGCCAATGTAATTTAAGATCGGTGGACTTCAGCTCCCAGAATTCCCCATGCAGCATGTTTTAAGAGGGGTGGACTTCTACTCCCAGAATTCCTCAGCCAGCCATGCTTTAAGTGGGATGGACTTCTACTCCCAGAATTCCCCAGCCAGTGTGATTTAAGATGGGTGGACTTCCACTCCCAGAATTCCCCATGCAGCATGTTTTAAGAGGAGTGGACTTCCACTCCCAGAATTCCCCAGCCAGCATGCTTTATGAGGGGTGGACTTCCACTCCCAGAATCCCCCAGCCAGCATGCTTTAAGAGGGGTGGACTTCCACTCCCAGAGTTCCCCAGCCAAATGTGAGAAAGAAGCTCAGATTTGCTCTGTCCTAAATCAGTAGAATTTCGACATTCTAGAATCCTAACCATTTGTAAAACAAATCCCAAGTTAAAAAATATTCTGTATCTTTTTTATCCTTTATCTTTAAAGTTAACCTATCCATTTCTGCACGCTCTAATATTTATTATATTTTCATCAGGAGGAGTTTCCTCATTTTTCCAATGTTGTGCAAATACAATTCTTGCTGCCGTCAAAACATGTAATATTAAATATACATTCCCTTTATTGTATTTTTCTGGCAAAATACCTCAACAAAAATATTTCTGGCTTTATATCTATATGTTGCTTCGCTTTCAATCCGGGATTTTTAAATGGCAGCTTATCAGGATTTGGGACAGTCAAAATAATAATTGCCCTGCTCTTCGGCCCGGCTCCGGTGGCCTCTGGTTGGTTTTAAGTGATTCGTATGCCATTGTCCCGAGGAGCAAGAAGAGGCAGTTCTCGACTTATGTCCGCAGTGGAGTGCAAAATATCTCTTGTTAAAGCAAGATAATAGTTAAGTGAGGTTTGACCCATTTTGCAATTTTACTGCAGTTCTTAAGTTAGTAACCTGGTTGTTAAGTGAATCTGGCTTCCCCCTTGATTGACGGGGCAAGCCACTTGTATATAAAGAGAGAGCAAACGTCACTCCTTTCTAGGACTGATGATGTTACCTAGTTGGGTCATGAAATGTCTAGCAAGAAAACAACCAAGCTTGGAGAGCACCAAGGACCCTACATCCCCCCCCCTCTCCCTTCTAGCACTGATGATGTTCCCTAGTTGGGTCATGAAACATTTGCAAGTAAAATACCAAATTCGGAGAGCATCAAGGACCCCACGGCCCCCCCTCCTGCTCCCCCCTCCT
>QLTV01000596.1:462837-473887 GCA_003457575.1 Thermophis baileyi | reverse complement strand
GGAGGGGGAGGGGGTGGGGGAGGAGGGGGGGGGGAGGGAGACGGTGGGGTCCGGGGTGTTCTCTGAGCTTGGTGGTTTTCTTGCAGACGTTTCATGACCCAGCTAGGCAACATCATCAGTGCTAGAAGAGGGGGGGGGTTGTGGAGGAGGAGGAGGAGGAGAGGACTGTGAGGTCCTGGGTGTTCTCTGAGCTTGGTGGTTTTCTTGCAGACGTTTCATGACCCAGCTAGGCAACATCATCAGTGCTAGAAGAGGGGGGGGGTTGTGGAGGAGGAGGAGGAGGAGAGGACTGTGAGGTCCTTGGTGATCTCTGAGCTTGGTTGTGTTCTTGCGGACATTTCATTACCAAATTAGGTAACATCATCAGTGCTAGATATAGATGTAGCACTGATGATGTTACCTAGTTTGGTAATGAAACGTCGGCAAGAAAATCTCCCAGCTCAGAGGCCACCAAGGACTCCATAACTGAAATGCTACCCCATCCTAGCCAGTTCATCAAAACTGAGGAAATGCAGCTCACAAAAGCTCAAAAAACCTCATGCCTTTCTAGAAAATTCTTTTTATCAGGAAAGAATAAAGCAGCCAGGGTGTTAATTCTTGGATAGGTACAGAGATATTTTCATTAGCTCAGGGCAGAATTGTGTATTTGAGATACACAACCCAGCCCTGTTGGGCCAATATCTTCATAAATGACTTAGATGAGGGAATAGAAGTGGAGTCCTTCGGGAGTTGGGCGGCATATAAATTTTATAAAATAAAAATAAATAAATAAATAAACTTATCAAATTTGCAGATGATACTAAGCTGGCAGGAATAGCCAACACCCTAGAACCGTGATGGCGAACCTACGGCACGCCTGGCACAGGTGGCATGCAGAGCCATATCTGAGGGCACGCGAGGTGTTGCCCTATGTCAGCTCCAGCGCGCATCTGCGTGCTGGCCAGCTGATTTTCGGCCTTCCGGAGGGCGGGAGGAGGCTGTTTTCGCCAGAAATGGGTTCCTGCTGGTTCGGACCGGCTCTATAGAACCGGTAGCGGGAATTTCCCCCTGCTCACCGAACCGCCCCTGAACTGGCTCTCTCAGCGGTGCCATAGGCGCCGCCATCTTGTTTTTTGCTTCTGCGTGTGCGCAGAAGCTTGGTTTTTAGCACTGTGCATGCGCATGCGCTCACGCAAGGCGCGTGCGCCCACACGGCGCGTGAGGAAGCGAACCGGCAGCGAAGTAAGTTAGAACCCACCCCTGGTTTTCGCCCTCCCCAGGCTTCAGGAAAGCCTCTTGAAGCCTGGGGGGGGTGAAAAACGGCCCAACGGGCCTACCGGAAGTCCGGAGGCTTGTGAGGCCTGCGCGCATGCGCGGGGTGGTTGTGTGCACATGCGCAGGGGGAGGGCATTGCATTATGGGTGTGGGCACGCACGCACGTGCCCTTTTGGCACCCAAGCTAAAAAAGGTTCGGCATCACTGCCCTAGAAGATAGGCTCAAGATCCAGATGGATCTTCACAGACTTGAACCCTGGGCCCTATTTAACAAAATGAAATTTAATGTAGAAAAAACTTAGCCAAGAAAAACCAAAAGTACACATATAGACTGGGTGAAACCAGGGTTAATAGCAGTGACTGTGAGAGGGATCTTGGAGTCTTAGTGGACAACCAATTAAATATGAGCCAGTAGTGTGCGGCGGCAGCCAAAAAAGCCAACACAATCCTAAATTGCATTAACAGAGGGATACAATCAAGATCAAGGGAGGTACTAATACCACTCTACAAAGCCTTAGTAAGGCCACACCTAGAGTACTGCATCCAGTTTTGGTCGCCATGATATAAAAAAGATGTGGAGACTCTAGAAAGAGTGCAGAGAAGAGATTAATGGACTGGAGGCTAAAACATACGATGAACGGTTGCAGGAACTGGGCACGGCTAGTCTAGCGAAGAGAAGGACCAGGGGAGACAGGATAGCAGTCTTCCAATATTTGAGGGGCTGCCCCTAAGAAGAGTTGGGGGTCAAGCTACTCGCCTAAGCACCTGAAGGCCAGACAAGGAATAATGGATGGAAACTGAACAAGGAGAGATTCAACCTGGAAATAAGGAGAAATTTTCTGACAGGGAGAACAATCAACCGATGGAACAGAAGTTGCCTTCAGAAGTTGTGGGAGCTTCATCACTGGAGGCTTTCAAGAAGAGACTGGACTGCCGTCTGTCAGAAATGCTGTAGGGTCTCCTGCTTGGGCGGGGGGGTTGGACTAGATGACCTGCAAGGTCCCTTCCAACTCTGTTAACCTGTTCTGAATCGTTATGCATTTGCAACCAGGTATTATAAATCTAACCATCTAAAGGGTTCACCTGGGGCCAATTTCACGGTAGAAATCTCCCAGGGCTTGCCAAGACTTGCTTTGGAAAAACAAGGCGAGAAGACAAAGGCAGGTGTTGGATTTCACCCGCTGTGTTTGTGTTTCTCACACAGGTTGTCAGTTCCTCGTCCTTGAGACCGTGAACGTTTTCCGGAAATACATTTCCATCTGGGACGCTCCGCTCAGCGGCTACAAAAACCAGGATGTTCTCTTTGTAGTGACGGGAAAAGAAGCAGAACTGGCCAAGGTACATTTATGACGTCCTTGTTCCCATCCAGAAAGTCCCCAGCAATTGGTTTCCATACCCAGGAAGTCAATAAAGGAGGATACAGTTAGTCCTCGACTTACAACAGTCTGTTTAGTGACCGTTCAGAGTTACGACGCCCCTGAAAAAAATTGACCTCGGATCGCTTTTCACAGTTACAACCTTTCCGGGATCCCCATGGTCATGTGATCAAAATTCGGATGCCGGGCAACTGGTTCATACTTATGACCATTGCAGTGTCCCCAGGGTCACGCGATCCCTTTTTGCGACCTTCCGACCAGCGAAGTCAATTGGGAGAAGCCAGATTCGCTTAACAACCTGGTCACTGGCTTTTTAACTGCAGGGATTCACTTAACAACGGGGGCAGGAACAGTCGTAAAACGGGCCAAAGCTCACTTAACAAAAATGCCTCACTTCACAACTGAAATCTTGGGCTCCGTTGTGGTCGTAAGTCGGGGACTGCCTGTATCTGTGGCTCAGGGGTCCTTGGTGCTCTCTGAGCTTGGTGGCTTTCTTGTAGACGTTTCATGACCCAACTAGGTAACATCATCAGTGCTTGAAGGGAGTGGGGCAGAGAGGAGGAAGAGGAGGAGGAGGAGGAGGAGGAAGATGACTGTCGGGTCCTTGGAGCTCTCTGAGCTTGGTGGCTTTCTTGTAGACGTTTCATGACCCAACTAGGTAACGTCATCAGTTCTAGATGTCTGCAAGAAAACATCTGCAAAACATTTGCAACATCTGCAAAACATCAGCCAGAAAACCACCAAACTCAGAGAGCACCAAGGACCCCTCATAGACAGGGAGATCTGGAGAGTTTGACCCAGCCTTTGGTCAGGGTGTTGACCTTCAGTCATTGATTATGGATGTGGCTTTAACTTACACATAGAATAGAATAGAGCTGGAAGGGTCCTTAGAGGTCTTCTAGTCCAGCCCCCTGCTCAAGCAGGAGAACCTACCGTATACTATTTCAGATAGTGTTGATCAGGAGTCACCACAGGTGGCTATACAGGTAGTCCTCGGGTTACGACCACAATTGAGCCCAAAATTTATGTTGCTAAGTGAAACATTTGTTAAGTGAGGCTTGCCCCATTTTTACGACTTTTCTTGCCACAGTTGTTAAGAGAATCATTGCATTTGTTGAAGTTACTCCCACGGTCGTTAAGTGAATCTGGTTTCCCATTGACTTGGCTTGTTAGAAGGTCGCAAAAGGGGATCACGTGACCCCCCCGGGACGCTGCAACCGTCGTAAATATTAAACAGTTGCTAAGCGTCTGAATTTTGATCGTGTAACATAGGGATGCGGCAACGGTTGTGTGAAAAACGGTCATAAGTCATGTTTTTCAGTGCCGTTGTAACTTTGAACGGTCACTAAATGAACTGTTGTAAGTTGAGGACTACCTCTACAGGTAGTCCTTGACTTATCACCTGTCAACTGTCCCATTGGCACATGCAGCTCTTAAAAGAAATGTATGAGATGTCAACCATGACACAATCGTTCGTTTTGTGACCGTTGGAAGTTACAAGGGCACTGAAAAAAAGTGACTTACGACCAGTTTTCACGCTTACGACCGTTGCAGCATCCTGTGTGGTCATGCGGTTAAAATTTGCCCGCTTGCCAACTGGCTCCTATCTATGACGGTTGCGGCGTCCCAGGTCATGCGATCACGCCTTCTGACAAGCCCCAAATTTTTGTCGCCAAGCAAGACCGTTCTGGAGTTCTGCCCCGTTTTACAACCTTTTTTTGGCCATAGTTGTTAAGTGATTCACTGCAGTTGTGAAGTGAGCCACACGGTTGTTAAGCGAATCCGGCTTCCCCACGGACGTTGGCTGGTCAGAAGGTCGAGAAAGGGGATCAAGTGAGCCCGGGACGCTGCAACTGTCATAAGTACATGCCAGTTGCCAAGCCTCTGAATTTTGATCACGTGACCCTGGGGATGCTGCAACGCTCGTGAAAAATGCTCACTTTTTTTCAGTTGTAAACTTCGGTCATTCAATGAACTGTTGTGAGTCGAGGACCACCTGTATTCATGGTTTCACCCAACGCATTCCCTTGCATTGTTCTCCTTTGCCTACAAGTCTGGCCTGGCTAAAATCTGATGCTGTCTTCTCTTTCCAGAGGGCAATGCGGTGTCACCACAGCCAGCTGCTCTGGTTCCGCCGTCTGTACGTGAGGTTCTCCCGCTACATGGTGATCAACTCGCTGCGTTTCCTCTAACGGGGAAGAGAGATTGTGGATGAACTGGAGACACAGAGAGAAAAAGGGAGGAAGATGTGACTCTCTAGGACCCTGCCGAGTGGAACAATCTAGCAGGACCAAGAAGAAGGGCCTTCTCCGTGGTGGCTCCCTTCCTATGGAACATCATCCTTCACAGAGATAAAATAGGAAATAAGACGTTATGGATCTCCTCTCGTTAAGGAGAGCCATCTGGTGGGACCAAGTAGAAGGGCCTTCTCGGTGGTGGCTCCTTCCCCGTGGAACATCATCCCTGTGGAAATAAGACGTTATGGATCTCCTCTCTTATGGAGAGCCATCTGGTGGGACCAAGAAGAAGGGCCTTCTCGGTGGTGGCTCCTTCCCCGTGGAACATCATCCCTGTGGAAATAAGTTTGGAAATAAGATGTTATGGATCTCCTCTCTTATGGAGAGCCATCTGTTGGGACCAAGAAGGGCCTTCTCGGTAGTGGCTCCCTCCACATGGAACATTATACCTTGGAGATAAGATTGGAAATAAGATGTTATGGATCTCCTCTTAAGGAGGTCCATCTGGTGGGACCAAGTAGAAGGGCCTTCTCGGTGGTGGCTCCTTCCCCGTGGAACATCATCCCTGTGGAAATAAGATGCTATGGGTCTCCTCTCTTAAAGAGGTCCATCTGGTGGGACCAAGAAAAAGGGCCCTCTCCGTGGTGGCTCCTGTCAGTGTATAAGAAATTATGAACTGGAATAGCCATAACAAGAAGTCAGCCAATGGGAACTGTTTGGTGACTGAGACACAGGATTTGTTGTGAGCCATGTCAGACGGCTCGGAGACTGGGCGTGGCTTAGCTTAACTGTTCTGTGTATATAAGAGTTCGTTTGTCTTTGCCTGGTTGTTCTGGCTTCCAGCTTCTTGTCCTTGTACTTGCTACATCTTTTTCTCTCTACCACGTTGCCAGAGCTGCATGGGTATTGTATACATGCATCGTGTTTTATATTATTGTATATAAAGACGTTTCTTCTATAAATGAATCCTGCTGAATTATTTGCTTGTGTGCTGGCTGGATTGCTACAGACTGCAACAGCTCCCTCCCTGTGGAACATCATCTCTGTGGAGATAAGATTGGAAATAAGATGTTATGGATCTCCTCGCTTAAGGAGGTCCATCTGGTGGGGCCAAGTGGAAGGGCCTTCTCCATGGTGGCTCCATTCCTGTAGATTGTAGAACATCATCCATGCAAAATGGAAACAAGATGTTATGGGTCTCCTCTCTTAAGGAGGTTCATCTGGTGGGACCAAGGGCCTTCTCTGTTAAGGAATTGTGCAGAGTAACCTCTGGGCCCTGAAGGCTTGCACAGTGAACCGTAATGTTGCAGTAGATATAAGTAATGGTTCAGTCAATAAACAGATACGTTAAAGTGTATAAAAGTAGTTTACTCAAAGAAATAGCACAGTCCAAATAACAGTCCGAATCATACACGTTCAGTCAGTCAGTGTTTAGAAGTACAGCAGTCTACTTACAAGCCTTTCTTTGTCATAATAAGCAAACAAAGATTTCAGCTTTCAAGCAATTCTATACTATCCCAGATAGCTACGCTACACACAGAGCTTACTCTCAGACACGAAGTCAATTAAGCAATGGATCAGCAGAAGAGAGAGAGAGCTAACCATGTTCTCTAGCTCCCTCTTATGGCCGTTACTGCCAGTCAGAATGCAACAATGCATTTAAAGCTATATTACATATATACATTTAAACATTGATTTGTGGCTTGTTTATATTAACCAACCCAACCGTTTGGACTGAGTCCTAACATTCTCCATGGTGGCTCTCTCCCTGTGGAAGATCATCCCTGCGGAGATAAGATTGGCTCCCTCATCTTGATACACTTTCACAAGGCCCTGAAGACGTGGTTTTTCCCAGTGGGTCTGGGGACCCCAGACCAGGATGGAGCCCATCAAATGGCACTTTTGACTGCTGTTGCCGGGGAGGTGGGTCATTGTGACAGTGTTCTTTTCACACACATTTTGTCATGTTCTTGTGATGACAGAAGCCCAAAGCAATCATTAAATGTACCTCAACTGTACCGTGGCGGCGCAGTGGCTAGAAGGCAGTATTTTGCAGGCTAAGTCACTGCTCACTGCCAGCAGTTCGATCCTGACCGGCTCAAGGTCGACTCAGCCTTCCGTCCTTCCGAGGTGGGTAAAATGAGGACCCAGATTGTTGGGGGCAAGAGGCTGACTCTGTAAACCGCTTAGAGGGGGCTGTAAAAGCACTGTGAAGCGGTATATAAGGCTAAGTCCTATTGCTAATTCCTTCAGCTTTAGCATGAAGAAACAGAACATAGAATCATAAAGCTGGAAGGGATCTCAAAGGTCATCTAATCCAACCCCCTGCTTGAGCACAATACCTTATACAATTCCAGACAAATGGCTGTCCAGTCTCTTCTTGAAAACCTCCGGTGATGGAGCACCCACAACTTCTGGTGGCAAGCTGTTCCACTGGTTAATTGTCCTTACTGTTAGGAAGTTTCGCATTATTTCTAGGTTGCTTCTCTCCTTGATTTGTTTCCACCCATTGCTTCTTGTCCTGCCTTCTGGTGCTTTGGAGAATAGGTTCACCCCCCCCTCTTCTTTGGGGCAGCCCCTCAAATATTGGAAGATGCTATCATGTCTCCCCTAGTCCTCCTCTTTGTTAGGCTAAACATATCTGCTTGCCTTCACTGTTCATCACATGGTTTAGCCTCCAGACCCCTGATCATCTTTAACAGAATACAGAATAACAGAGTTGGAAGGGACCTTGGAGGTCTTCTAGTCCAACCCCCTGCCCAAGCAGGAGACCCTCTATCATTTCAGACAAATGAGATTGTCCAATCTCTTCTTAAAAACTTCCCGTGTTAGAATACCCACAACTTCTT
This sequence comes from Thermophis baileyi, assembly GCA_003457575.1. Classification (NCBI taxonomy): domain Eukaryota; kingdom Metazoa; phylum Chordata; class Lepidosauria; order Squamata; family Dipsadidae; genus Thermophis; species Thermophis baileyi. Next base: position 466,171 of record QLTV01000596.1, on the reverse strand, counting down.
TGTTGCTCTTCTCTGCACACTTTTGTGTGTTATTGCGTGTAATCTTACAACCACAGTGTGTATTTTGCACGAGGATGGGGGAACATCCCCCCACTTCCCTTCGAAATGAATCCAAATAAAGGACAAACGTTTTAAAAATACGTGGTTTTTTTTTATTTTTTTCAAAACAAGAATTTCCTCAAAAAGTGAAAAGTGTCGTTTCGGACAAAGCAACCTTAGAAGAGCATTCATACCTAAACGCTAAACCCGAAAACTGAAATTAAGCCACTTTAGGCATTCACCCAATACACAAAGACGTTCCCCACCCCACCCCCGCAGGACAAACCAAGTTTCTTAACGCTGGGCAGCTCTGGCCACAAGGTTAGCCACAGGTCGAATTAAGACCGTCATAAAAAGAGGCCGCTAGAGAAATTATTCTAAGCACCATGATGAATCAGCGCCTCCTTCAAATTAAAAAAAATCTAAGAATTCATTTTTCTTTTCTTTTCTTTTTTTAAAAAAATGGAGACCTTTTCCAAATCTTCAGGCTGTCTTAACTAAGAAAGGATCTCGGTTAGATGGAATCTCCTGCTTCCATTGCAGGAGATCTCCTTGCCCCAAAACACAGGTAATCCTCAACTTACGACCAAAATTGAGCCCAGAATTTCTGTTGCTGAGCAAGACACTTGGTTCAACGGGTTCGGCCCCAACTTTTCCAGCCGCCGTTACTAAGTGAATCACTGCAGTTGTGAAGTTAGGAACACGGTTGTTAAGTGGACCAGGCTGACTTGTGGAGTTAGTTATTCAGATCATCACAAAAAAGGGATCACATGATCCTGGGGACACGTCGACCGTCATAAATACGAACCAGTTGGCAAGCATCCAAATTTTGATCACGTGACCTTGGGGATGGCTGCAACGGTCGTAAGTGTGAAAATCGGTCATAAGTCACTTTTTTTCAATGCTAAATGTCTATGGAGGTTCTCCGTCATCCAGGTCATAGTTGTCCCAAAGGTGCTTTTTTTTTTTTTGCAAGAGGCAACTGGACTTTCTGGTTTTTTTCTTTGAAGACAGTATTAGATAGATAGATTAACAGAGTTGGAAGGGACCTCGTAGGTCATCTAATCCAACCCCCTGCCCAAGCAGGAGACCCTACACCATCCCCGACAAATGGCAGTCCAATCTCCCCTTGAAAGCTAGTGATGAAGCTCCCACAACAAGACATTTCGCTTCTCATCCAAGAAGCTTCTTCGGTTCTGATTGGAGGGTGGGCGATGATTTCAATGCTGTTGCAACTTCCAATGGTCGCTAAACGAAAGGTTATAAGTCGAGGACTATCCGTAGGGCACCCCCTTGGAAATTCCCCTCTGGATCTTTGCACCATAGCAAACATGATGGTGTAGTTTTGGGGCTTTGCAATGTTTAAATCTTTTTTTAAATGCTCTTTTTCTCAAGATAAAAAGGCTACACATTTATTTATTTTTTATGTGTAGGACTGAGAGAGTCCTGTTTCTATGCGGCTGTTCTATCCGATTGGGGGAAATAGGCAGTAGAGAGAAATTATTTCACACACACAAAAATGGCATCTTTGGTTTCCTAAACGAAACCCGAATTAAAAGAAGGGAGAAGCGAGGGCCCCTTTGTGGTTTTCCAGAACCAGGACAGTCACGGCTTCGACATATTTCTGATGGTGGGGTGGCCCTTAACCGCTTTCTCCCATTCCTTGCCATTGATCGGCTCCACCGTGATCTTGGTGATGGTCCCTTCATCCAGGCAGTGGGGCGCGATTCCTGCGGGGGGGGGGAGAGAGAGAGAGAGAGAGAGAGAGAGAGAGGCTGCTGTAGCAGAATAACAAAGTGAGAAGGGACCTTGGAAGTTGTTGTGGCCTGTCGGTTGCCGGCCCCTCCAGCAGCCGAATCAGAGGAGGAGGAGGCGTGGGAGTCAGGGTCAGCATCAAGGCAACCTGAGAGCTCCGAGGGGGAAGAAGGAATGGAGCTGGCAGAGAGAGAGAGAGAAAGAGAGGTGGAGCCTGGGCCGTCCGTCAGCCCTCAGATGGAGAGTCAACAGCCCCCAGGTCTGGAGGTGGCTGATGAGGAAGAGGAGGAACAGCTGGCTCCAGTGCCTGATGCACGTATGTGCAGAAGGCAGAGGAGAGGAGAGCAGTGGAATCTATGGGCCGGTCCTTGGGACGGAAGAGCCACCGCTGCTAGCAAACCCCCACCCTAGCTCTGGGGATAAAAGGCAGGGGACAAAGATGAATAGGTGTGGCAGACAACTATTCATCTCCCTGCCGGATGGACTTGTTAGCCTGCAGTGAGAGAGAGAGAGAGACTTTTTGCCAGGGCTGCTGGCGCTCCTAATAAAGGAAACATTTATTTAACTACAGAGGGTTTGTCGTGTTTGGGAGCCGGGTCAGAACAGAGGTGTTCTAGTCCAACCCTCTGTTCAAAAAGGAGACCCTATACCATGGCTGTCCAATCTCTTCTTAAACGCCTCCAGTGTTGGAGCATTCACAACTTCTGGTGGCAAGGTGCTCCACTGGTTAATTGTCCTCACTGTTGGGAAATTTCTCCTTAGTTCCCCGTTGCTTCTCTCCTTGGTTAGTTTCCACCCATTGCTTCTTGTCCTGCCCTCAGGTGCTTTGGAGAATAGCTTGACTCCCTCTTCTTTGGGGCAACCCCTGAGATATTGGAACACTGCTATCATGTCTCCCCTAGTCCTTCTTTTCATCAAACTAGACATACCCAATTCCTGCAACCGTTCTTCGTATGTTTTAGCCTCCAGCCCTCTAAATTAGTGGTGTCAAACTCAAGGCCCGGGGGCCGGATCCGGTCCACGGGGTGCTTAGATCTGGCCCGCCCTGGAAACAGCAAAGGAGCAGCCCGCGGTGCTTCTGCCAGTGAAAACGGAGGTCGAGAGGGCTGCATGCTGCCCCCCACCCCAAGCTCCATTTTCACTGGCAGAGGGTTGAAGAAGGACGTTGCAGCCGGAAACGGAACTTGGGAGCCCGTTTTCGCTGGTAGAGTGCTTAGGCCACCACAGGCGCCCCCGATACGAGTGATATCGAGCTGGCCACGCCCCCCCTGGCTCGCCCCACCCCCACCCCGAGGTCAAACACAACCCTGATGTGGCCCTCAATGAAATCAAGTTTGACACCCCTGCTCTAAATCATCTTTGTGGCTCTTTTCTGCACTCTTTCTAGAGTCTCAATATCTTTTTTTATATTGTGGTGACCAGAATTGGATGGAAATATTCCAAGTTTGGTCTCACCAATGCAATATAATATGGTACTGTCAATTCCCATGATCTTGAAACCATCCCTCTGTTGATGAGGTGGTGAGTGAGTAGACAATTC
>QLTV01000596.1:421093-451573 GCA_003457575.1 Thermophis baileyi | reverse complement strand
AGGAAGGGAGGCGGAGGAAGGGGGCGAGGGGAACAATCTCCAGGAAGGGCAGGGAGGGGCAAGGGAGGAAAGAGAAGAGAAGGGAGGGAGGGAGGGAAGGAAGGGGACGTGGTGATGGAGGAGGAAGAGAGGCAGAGGGGGGGGCAAGGGAGCTACCTCCAGGAAGGGGAAGGAGAAGGAAGGAAGGAAGGAAGGAAGGAAGGAAGGAAGGAAGGAAGGAAGGAAGGAAGGAAGGAAGGAGAAAGAAAGAAAGAAAGAAAGAAAGAAAGAAAGAAAGAAAGAAAGAAAGAAAGAAAGAAAGAGAAAGAAAGAAGAAAGAGAAGATTGGGGGAAGGGAGGGAGGGAGGAAGGAAGGAAGAATAGAAAGCAAGCAAGAAAGATTGGGGGAAGGGAGGAAGGGGAGATGGAGGAGGAGGAGTGCGTGGGGGCCAGGAGATCAACCAGGCCAGGACTGCAGGCCAGGGGAGTTGGGAACAGCTTGCCACCAGAAGTCCTGAGTGCTCCATCGCTGGAGGCTTTCAAGAAGAGACTGGACAGCCACTTCTCAAAAATGGCATAGGGTCTTCTGCTTGAGCAGGGGGTTGGACTAGATGACCTCCAAGGTCCCTTCCGACTCTTAAAAATCCTTCCACAAGGAGGCAAGGATAAATTGCTTTTGTTTTGCTGAAAAGGGGGGGGGTTTGCATCTCTCCGCCTATCAGGGTAAGGAAGCAGTGGTGGGACAGGGGAGGGTCTCCATCTCAGGCTTGCAATTCTCCCCCCCCCACATCCCCTAATTACCAAATGAACCCAGTCCTGGCTTTGAATACAGACAGTCCTTGACTTAGAACAGTTCATTCAGTGACCGTTCGAAGTTACAACGGCACTTCGGGGGAAGATTCACTTAACAACCGTGGTACTAGCTTAACAGCTTGCAGTGATTCACTTAGTGACCGTGGCATGAAAAGTCATAAAATGGAGTAAGACTCACTTGACAAATGTCTCACTTAGCAACAGAAATTTTGGGCTCAATTGTGATCGTCAGTCGATCACAAATTACATTGCACAATCAACTGCTGAAAAGAAATCAGCAGGATGTGTACGCTGCACAACATCACAAGAAGGTTGTGTGTTGCTTCCGGAAAGTGCCGGCCTCAATATCCCGGCCACAAAGGGTGGCACCAATCTGCCTGTTTATTTGTTTCTATGCTGCCTTTATTATTTTTAAAAAAATCATTCAAGGCTGCCAACGTATCCAAAATACCACCTTCTTCTTTCTACTTTCCCCAGAAACAACAACCTTGTGAGGTAGGTCGAGATAAAAGAGGGGGCCTGGCCCAAAGTCACCCAGCTAGCAAACCCATGATTTGTAAATACAGGTAATCCTCGACTTAGAACAGTTTATTTAGTGACCATTCACAGTTACAACGGCACTGAAAAAAGTGACTTATGACCGTTTTTCACACTTACGACCTTTGAAGCATCCCCACGGTCACGTGATCAAAATTCGGATGCTTGGCAACTGATTCGCATTTATGATGGTTGCCGTGTCCCGGGGTCACGTGATCCCCTTTTGCGACCTTCTGACAAGCAAAGTCAATGAGGGAAGCCAGATTCACTTAACAACCAGATTACTAACTTATCAACTGCAGTGATTCACTTAACAACTGTGACAAGAAAAATGGGGCAAAACTCACTTAACAAATGTCTCACTTATCAACAATATTTTGGGGCTCAATTATGGTCGTAAGTCGAGGACTACATGTATATTTTATCTTATTGTTGTAAACTGCCTTGTGACTAGAAAAGCAGGGGATTATCATTACCATTATCATTATCATCATTATCTTCTCCTTTTCCCCTTCTCCTCTTCCTCCTCCTCCTCATCCTGATATCCTGCCAATTTGACCGAAAGAGCCATCAATCATACCAAACTATATTGTGCCAAGAAATGTCGTAAACCGGGGCAAAATTCACTTAACAAATTCTCACTTAACAGCATAAATGTTGGGCTCCATTGTGGCCTTAAACCTACGACCACAATTGATGCCCAAATTTTTGTTGCTAAATGAGACAGTTCTGAAGTTTCGCTCCGTTTCACGACCTTTCTTCCTACGGTTGTTAAGTGAATCACACAGTTGTTCAGTGAATCCGGCTTCCCCATTGGTGGTCCGAAGCTCGCAAAAGGGGATCACTTGACCCCGGGACTCTACAACCGTCATAAATATGAGTCAGTTGCCAAGCATCCAAATTTTGATCGTAGGGTCATAAGTGTGACCCTTTGTAACTTTGAATGGCCAAATACCCAAATTGTGATTGTGTCAGGGTTCCCACCAGCTAGGTAGATTTCCAAAAACAGATCTGTAACTCCACCTCTAAAATTATTAACTTCCTTCAAAGAAGAAGTTGAACTGGATTCTTTCGTGCTTGAAGTTCCATGTTCTATAAACAGCAGCCGTGACTCAGTCATAAATTACGGCTGACGCATGCCAATTATCCCGCAGACATGAAAAGCATGCTTCCTGTACTGAACCGGATGACCTCAGCAAGAATGGCGGGCCCAAGGAGCAAAAGAACGCTCGGGACCGTACGGGTTGGAAACGGGCGGAAGAGGCCTTCATCCTACAGTGGATGGCGAACCTATGGCGCACGTGCCAGAGGTGGCACGCAGCGCCCTCTCTGATGGCACGCGAGCCGTCGCCCCAGCTCAGCTCCACCACGCATGCGCGTGCCCTACCCGCCAGCCAGCTGATTTTCAGGTCTCTGCCGTGCATGCGTGGGGCGCATGCAGGAGATGCATGCGCACACGCATGCGCCAGGGGTGGGGGCTGTGCACACATGCATGGGGGTTACGCACGCATGCATATGGGTGGGGGAGTACGGGGGGTTGCGCACGTATGCGCAGTGGCCATGTACACATGCGTGCAGATCACGCACACATGCGTGGGGGAGCATCGGGGGTCACGCCTGCATGCGTGGGAGGGTGGGGGTCACGCATGTGTGCTGGGGTGGGGTGCGGGAGCGCAGAGGGGTCACACGTGCATGCGCAGGGGCAGCACGCACGGGGGGACCGTGCGCGCATTACATTATGGGTGCAGGCGCGTGCACTGTTGCATGCGTGCACTGTTGCATGCGTGCACTTGCGCTTTTGGCACGCGACGACAAAAAGGTTAGCCATCACCGGGATAGACAATGGCTAGATGTCAGGATTCCAAGTAATACATCCATAGCAAGCAAAACTCCTAGGCAAGTAGATTCCTCAAAGGATAGCTTTATTGGAAATACCATATTGGCACATGTCTGGTGAAAACCGACTCTGAAGGTTCCAGCAGTTTTCACCTAGTTAAAAAAGAAAGTTTTTCCACAACCCCAAACAGTCAGTCACATGGTCCAATCAAGACGCTGTCTGGTCGTCTGGTGACCTCACTCCTCCTTCCACGGTCCAGGTTGAGAATGTCCTTGGTTCTCAAGAGAAAGTATTTTGTTTTGGCTACACAAACCCCTCTATCTCTAATCTCCCCTCCCTTTCCCTCCACTCCAGAGTGGCAACACTGAAGCTCCAATATGGTTCAGCTTCAGGATTGACACTAGAGTGATGAATTTGGGATGAGGTCACGTAATGGGAACCGGAATTCAGAATCTTTCAAAGCTGAAAAGTCTAGTAAAAAGAAGGACTAGGGGAGACATGATAGCATCTTCCAATATTCTTTTTTTAAATTAAATTCAGAATGGAGTTGGAAGGGATCTTGGAAGTCTTCTAATCTAAACCCCTGCTCAAGCAGGAGTCCCTATACCAGTGGTTCTCAACCTTTCTTAAGCCGCGACCCCCCGCGACCCCTGCCCCGCCGCCATGACCCCCTCCCCGCCCGCGATGAGATGACAAAGGGGGCGTGGCACCATGGCTGAAATGCTCCCAGTTCGGCCGTGCCTACGGGTCACCAGACAGCCGGTAGCCACGGAAGCGGGAGACTTCGCCCACCTGCCCGGACGCCGCCATTTGAGTTCTTTTACCCTCTGCGCATGCGCAAAGTGTTCTGCGCATGTGCAGAGGGTAAAAGAACCCAAATGGTGGCGTCCTGGCGGGTGGGCGAAGTCTCCCGCTTCCGTGGCTACCGGCTGTCTGGCGACCCACAGGCATGGCCGAACTGGGAGCAGTTCCAAGATGGCGGGCTAGCGCACGCGGCGATCCCTGTGAAAAGGTCGTTTGACCCCCTATGGGGTCGCGACCCACAGGTTGAGCACCGCTGCCCTATACCATTACAGACAAATGGTTGTCCAATCTCTTCTTTAAAAACCTCCAGTGATGAAGCACCTACAACTTCTGGTGGCAAGCTGTTCCATTGGTTAATTGTCCTCACTGTTGGAATTTCTTAATTCCAGATTGCTTCTCTCCTTCATTAGTTTCCATCCCTTGTTTCTTGTCTTGCCTTCTGGTGCTTCGGAAAATAGGTTAACCCCCTTCTCTTTATGGCAGGCTCTCAAATACTAGAATATTGCTATCTTGTCACCTCTAGTCCTTCTTTTCTCTAGACTGGCCATATCGAAATCCTGCAACTGTTCTTCATATGTTTTAGTCTCCAGGCCTTCAATCATCTTAGTTTTATTAACAGATTAACAGAGTTGGAAGGGACCTTGCAGGTCATCTAGTCCAGTAGTGGGTTCTAAACCCCGTTGCTACCGGTTCACTCGTGAGCACTCGCACGCGACACTTCTGCGCATGCGCAGAAGCGTCCTAGGTGGGTGGCCGTAGCGTCCCGGGCGGGTGGGCGGAGCCTCCCGCCGCTGCCACTACCGGTTTGCAGAACCGGGCCGAACCAGGGGCAACCCACCGCTGATCTAGTCCAACCCCCCGCCCAAGCAAGAGATCCTACACCATTTCTGACAGATGGCAGTCCAGTCTCTTCTTGAAAGCCTCCAATGAAGCTCCCACAACTTCGGAAGGCAACCTCTGTTCCATTGGTTGATTGTTCTCACTGTCAGAAAATTCCTCCTTATTTCTAGATTGAATCTCTCCTTGTTCAATTTCCATCCATTATTCCTTGTCTGGCCTTTGGGTGCTTCGGAAAATAAATTGACCCCCTCCTCTCTGTGGCAGCCCCTCAAATATTGGAACACTGCCATCATGTCTGCCCTGATCCTTCTCTTCACTAGACTAGCCAGGCCCAGTTCCTGCAACCGTTCATCATCTGTTTTAGCCTCCAGTCCTAGTTACTCTTCTCTGCACTTTTGAGGGGCTACCACAAAGTAGAGGGGGTCAACCTATTCTCCAAAGCACCAGAAGGCAGGACAAGAAACAACAGATGGAAACTAATCGAGATCCAACCTAGAACTAAGGAGAAATTTCCTAACAGTGAGGACAATTAACCAGTGGAACAACTTGCCTCCAGAGTTGTGAATGCTCCAACACTGGAAGTTTTCAAAATGCGATTGGACAGCCATTTGTCTGAAATGGTATAGGGTCTCCTATCTGAGCAGGGGGTTGGACTAGAAGGCCTCCAACTCTGAGATTCTATTATTCTAAAAAATTAAAGACGCCCTTGAGCCAAGCTCAATTCCTGATGGCACGATCACGCAAACAGGAAATCATAATTACAGCTCTGAGCTGTTCCAGAGGCTCTTCCTGTCGTGGTTAAAAACGGATTTTTCTCAGAGATTTTCCAGCCCCAGAAATCGTTTTAAGAGCAAAGCAAATGGATAATTGAAGTAGAACTAACCAGTGTGCGGTGGTGGCCAAAAAAGCCAAATGCAATCCTAAGCTGCATTAACAGAGGGATACAATCAAGATCAAGGGAGGTACTAATACCCCTCTATAAAGCCTTGGTAAGGCCACACCTGGAATACTGCATCCAGTTTTGGTCACCACACCGTAAAAAAGATGTTGAGACTCTAGAAAAAGTGCAGAGAAGAGCAACCAGGATGATGAGGGGACTGGAGGCTAAAACATACGATGAACGGTTGCAGGAACTGGGCATGGCTAGTCTAGTGAAGAGAAGGACCAGGGGAGACAGGATAGCAGTGTTTCAATCTTTGAGGGGCTGCCCCAGAGAGGAGGGTGGTCCAGCTATTTTCTAAGGCACCTGAAGGCCAGACAAGGAATAATGGATGGAAACTGAACAAGGAGAGATTCAACCTGGAAATAAGGAGGAATTTCCTGACAGGGAGAGCAATCAACCGATGGAACAGAAGTTGCCTTCAGAAGTTGTGGGAGCTTCATCACTGGAGGCTTTCAAGAAGAGACTGGACTGCCATCTGTCAGAAATGGTGTAGGGTCTCCTGCTTGAGCGGGGGATTGGACTAGATGACCTACAAGGTCCCTTCCAACTCTGTTAATCTGTTAATTTCCAATCAGCATCTTAAAATGTATGCTTCAATGCAGAACAGGATACAAAAGCAATTGAAAACGAAAAGAAAGCAAGTATATTACAGAAGAAAGACGGCAGGTCCTAAAAGAAACTGGCCCATTCTGGGACATGAAGGCTGTGTTGGATTATAGATAGTCCTCGACTTAACAACCATTCGTTTAATGACTGTTCAGAGTTACAACGGCACTGAATAAAGTGACTCATGACGTTTTTCACACTTACGACTGTTACAGCATCCTTGTGGTCATGTGATCACATTTTAAAGAAGAGACCGGACAGTCCCTTGTCTGAAATGGTATAGGATCTCCTACTTGAGCAGGGGGCTGGACTAGAAGACCTCCAGGGTCCTTTCCAGCTCTATTCTGATCAAAATTCAGGCGCTTAGCTACTGGCATTGTATTTATGAGAGTTGAACAGTCCTGGGGCTGCGTGATCACCATTTGTAACCATCCCAGATGGCTTCCGACAAGCTGGGGGGAGCTGGATTCACTTAATGACTTCCTGATTCATTTATCAACTGCAATGATTTGCGTAGCAACAAAAAATGTCATTAAACGAAGGAAAACTCACTTGACAACTTCCTTCCTTAGCAACAGAAACGTTGGGCTCGATTGTCGTATGTCAACAATCACCTGCGTTTCTGTTTTTCAACATAACATTTTTGGTGTGTACAGGTGGTCCTCGACTTACAACAGTTCATTTAGTGACCATTCAAATTTACAACCGCACTGAAAAACGGGACTTAGGACCGTTTTTCACACTACCATTGTTAGCACCCCATGGTCACATGATCAAAATTTGGACGCTTGGCAACTGACTCATATTTGCAACCGTTGCGGTGTCCCGGGGTCACGTGATCCCCTTTTGCGACCTTCTGACAAGCAAAGTGAATGAGGAAGCCGCATTCATTTAACAACTGTATCACTAACTTAACAACTGCAGTGATTTGGTTAACAACGGTGGCAAGGAAGGTCGTAAAATGGGGCAAAACTCACTTAACAAATGTCTCCCTTAGCAACATAAATTTTGGGCTCAATTGTGGTCGTAAGTCGAGGACTACTGTAATTTGTGTGAAAACGTCAACAGAGCTAATTGGAACTTTTCTTCAAGCGTGCTAGGTCAGTGGTTAAGACGCTGGACTTGTCAGCTGGAAAGCTGGCAGCCCAGGTTCGAGACCCGAGCGCTGCACAACGGGGTGAGTTCCCGTTCCTTGCTCCAGCTCAACTAGCAGTTCAAAAGCACGTAAATGCGAGTAGATAAATAGGTATCCCTTCGGTGGGAAAGTAGCAGCGTTCCGCTATGTCATGCTGGCCACATGACCATGGAAATCTCTTTGGATAGCATCAGCTTAATGGCCTTGAAACAGAGATGAGCTCCCCTGCCTATCGGCAGCAACAATTGTGGTCGTAAGTCGAGGACTACCTGTAACGACCACACTGGAGCCTTCCCATTATGGTCTTGTTGTGATAGAGATAAATAGGGTAATCCACATGACCGAGGCAATTTTACAACCTTGTTTTGCATCTGTTTATTGTGCAAATCTGGAAGAAAAGAAGTACGCCGCCCAAGATCTTTACTGGATCTAACTTGAATAGTTAATAAATACTCCAAGGCCGTTTCCACGGACAACTGTTGCTAGGAAGTCCAGAAACAAGGGATTTTGATGGAAAATGGAAAAACAGTCTGATATCCAAGATGAGCCAACAGTGTGTGGGAGCAGCCCAAAAAGCCAATGCAATCCTAAATTGTATTAACAGAGGGATACAATCAAGATCAAGTGAGGTACTAATACCACTCTATAAAGCCTTAGTAAGACCATACCTAGAGTACTGCATCCAGTTTTGGTCACCACACTATAAAAAAGATGTTGAGACTATGAAAAGTGCAGAGAAGAGCAACCAGGATGATTAGGGGACTGGAGGCTAAAACATACGATGATTTCGGGGAAACACGGTAGGAAAAAGGGGGGGTTGAAAAGGGGTTTTTTGGGGGGGGGAGCATGGAAAGGTTGAGTTTTTGTGGACCTGAGGCAAGCCTGAGTAGGTGGCTCAGTGGCTAAGACACTCAGCTTGTCGATCAGAAAGGTCGGCAGTTCGAATCCCTAGTATAGGGCTCCTGCGTGAGCAGGGGGTTGGACTAGATGACCTCCAAGGTCCGTTCCAACTCTGTTTATCTGTTATGGGTATGTGTATGTGAGGGTACAGAAAAAGAATAAGCTAGAAACTGTGACCTGGTTACCAAAGTTCCTGGGGCGTTCAAAGTTCCTTTACAACCGGCGGGTACAAGACTTTGAGTTTCCAAATACTTTTCTTCTCTCCTTCACCCTCCAGCCTTGCTCTCTTCGCAGGAATGTTTGCATGATCATGAGTCAGCAGCACAAAGTTTCTGGGAAGCCTGCCCGATTTGTGATTCAGACGGAGAAATTGCAAAGGGCACCCACCGGCAGGCCCAACTAGAACGGCTTCCTGCCTGGGTAAGCTGCTTTTAAAACCAACTTGGGCAAGGATCCACCCACAATTTCATGCAACTCATTTAGGCTGCCCAGGACAGAAGTACCTAGCTCCGAAAATCAGCCCCGTTCTGTACTTGTAATCCTCGACTTACGACTTACAATTGAGCCCCAAATTTCCATCGCTATTCAAGGTGATGAAAGTGAAACTCGCTTTAAGTGAGTTTTGCCCCATTTTACGGCCACAGTTGTTAAATGAAACCCTGCCATTGTTAAGTTAGTAACACAGTTGTTAAGTGAAACTGGCTTCCCCTATTGACTTTGCTTGTCAGAAGGTCGCAAAAGGGGATCGCATGATCATGGGACACTTCAACCGTCATAAATATGAGACAGTTGCCAAGGGTTGGAATTTTGATCACAGGATAACAGGGATGCCGCAATGGTTGTAGGTGTGAAAAACGGTCACAAGTCACTTTTTTCAACGCCGTTGTGTGAATGGTCACTAAACGAGTGATTGTGTCAAGGACTAGCCATAATTATGAAAGCCAGAAAGTTTGTTGACACAGATCTAAGATCACCCACTAAGAACTCTTTTCTGCTTAACGTTTATTTTAAAAGTAAGGTTGAGACACTCCCTTAGAAAAATTATATAATAATATTATTCCAGTAACTTGAGAGCCATCTTGCAACTTTTGTCTCATGGCCCTATTGGAGAAACGATTGATCCAGAAGAAGAGGTCTTTTCATATTGATCATTTTTAATGGGCCTTCCAGGAAAAAATTTTTTTAAATCTCATATGAACGTTTAGACTAAGAAATCCTGAAAAAAATCCCGATTGGCTCAAATTCAGTACTAAACTTTTTAAAAGTAGCCAACACAGAACAAAGATTACACTTGTTGGAAGGAGTGGGAAAGGATTTTTTAGAAAACTACAGTTTCCAAATATTTAACAACATAAAGGCCAGATTTGTCTTAAATCTCTCTGTGTGAAACTAAAATCAAAGAATTGCTCACAAAATATAACTATAGTCGTATTCCCAAACTTTTATTACCCCAAAACTGCTTATCAGACAGTCTTCTCAAACTTCAAGGGCCAGTTAGAAGCACCTGAGGGTAGAACAAGAAGCAATGGGTGAAAACTAATCAATTCTTAGAACTAAGGAGAAATTTCTTGACAGTTAGAACAATTAATCAGTGGAACAGCTTGCCTCCAGAAGTTGTGAATGCTCCAACACTGGAAGTTTTTAAGAAGATGTTGGATAACTATTTGTCTGAAGTGGTGCAGGGTTTCCTGCCTAGGCAGGGGGTTGGACTAGAAGACCTCCAAGGTCCCTTCCAACTCTGTTATTCTATTCTATATTCTAAGTCCCTTCCTTCAGCACCGTCATAACTTGGAACGGTCACTGAATGAATGGTTGTAACTCAAGGACTACCTCTGAAATAAAAACAGTATCATTGAATGATCTTTATACCATCCCAACATATCACCTGTGGGAATTTAATCAATTTTTGTCTTAATAAGAATACTTCTGGGAGATTTTCACATATATTTTACTACACATGGCATCTGTGAGTCAATTTAAATGTCCCGGTTCTGATTTGTAATGGGTTTGTGGGTTGTTGTCCAAAGGAAAAAAAACCCACATTTATCCAATTTGGGGTAATTTACTCAGGTTTGGGAAGTATTGACCTACCTAGAGGAGATTTTAAACACTTGAATTTGAGCGATCCAGTTTCCAGGTTTAACAAAAACAATTCAACCTTGCGTTGAATTCTTGGGAAATTGCTAGGAAGTTACTATATTCTTAATTGATAAATTGCTTCTCTAATGCTGTTGTAATAAATACTTAAATAATGTATTCCGATTGTTGTTGTTTAGGATGAATTCAGTTAAAAAACATTCCCAAATGTGATATTTTTCTGTTCAATCTCTTTGAAACCTATTCCATTTTTTCTGGAATCTTCCACATTTTAGCTTTTGAAATGAGCACTGTAGACATTTCAACCAGTGATTCAGTTCATTCAGACCTGTCCAAAGAGACTTGACTGGACATGTCCGGCTCTCAGCTGTCATTTCCAGAGCATTAGATCATCTCAACTCACTTTCTATCAGAATGTCACAGCTCTGTGTGTTTTGCCAAAGTAGCAGGAAGAAAAGAAAGAAGCATTGGCCACTCGGTTCTAAAAATTAAGCAGGGCTACTTGTGTTAATTTTATTTATTTAGAAGGTTTATATGGCCAGCCACTCACTCTCGGTGACTTGGGTGGCTTATAAATAAGATTTGTAAGGTTTGAAGAATCACAATCAATAAATAATCAGCCCACAGGAGTATTTTCCAAAAAATAAGATATTTACAAAAGCATAATTTGGCACAGAAATGCACATTTTAGGCGAAAAGCTAAAACAGTGGTTTATGCTGAAGAGGTTTCCACAAATATATGTAGTCCAGTTTTTCTCAACTTTGGCAACTTAAAAATGTGTGGACTTCAACTCCCAGAATTCCCCAGCCAGCAAGGGAACATTTGACCGTTCAAAGTTACAACAACACTGAAAAAAATGACTTATGACTGGTCCTTGCACTTACGACTGTCACAGCATCTCAATAGTCACGTGATCAGAATTCAGGTGATTGGCAACTGGCATGTATTTACAATGTTTGCAGTATCCTAGGATCGTGTGATCACCATTTGTGATCTCCCGAGCTGGCTTCCAATAAACAAAGTCAATGGGGGATGCTGAATTTGCTTAACGACGGCATGGTTCACATAACAACTGCAGCAATTCATTTAACGGCTGTGGCAAAAAAAGATCGTAAAATCGGGCAGAATTCACGCAGCAATGGAAATTCTCACACCGATTTTGGTCATAAGTCAAGGACTATCTGTTCTTCAGGAAAACAACCTCCCTTCCACACATGTAGTAAAAGTGGTTACTTCTGAGTACAAATAAAAGAAAAACAGCAATTTCCTATGTATTGTCAACTCTTTTTTCTTAAGAGACAAACAAGACAGCCCTATAAAATCTATTTGGTTTCTTATTGTCTAGAAACCTTTTGATATAATCAAAGCAATCGCCTTCTCTAATGGTGTACAAGACTCCATACAATAACTCTTTTGTAAACACACAGATACTTCTTTCCATATAATAGGGGTTTTTTTACGCCGTTGCCAAGTGATGTGTTGTTTTTTTTAAACCTCAAGCTGATTTCAATTCTACTGAGGACTCTAAATGCACTCACGTGATCAAGCTGATCATAAGATTGGGACGTATGTTTGCATGCTCTGTAATGTTCCCGGCAGCAATTGTTATCCACTTAATCACCTAGAATTATCAGCATAGCATAGAAATGTGTTTTAAAGGTGTTGCAGACCGAATCACAATTCTCCCTTGCTTGCACCATGGAAATCTCCATATACATTTACAAACCCTACAAATTATTGCCAAACGTTACGGTTTTTATTGACGCAGAATTCCTCAGACAGAAGATGGATAGAAATTGTTTTAAAGGTAATTTGTAAGAGTAGAAAAGTATGGCGACGGGTAGCGACTAGGTTAGTGCAAACACATTTTAATTATTTTAATCTCATCTCCTGCCTTTCATTTCTTTGGATGTTTCTTGTTTTTTTTTCCTTCTGTGTGTTGCTGATCCCAAAAGGAAAAGGCGCAAGGGATATCCTTTCTCAGAATTGTGTCCACCTGAGTCTCGGGTCGTGCATCAACAGACACCAAGGGAGGGGACAAGAGCTGTTTTTATCCACAAAGTGTTGAAGGTTCTCTGATGCCCTGCTGCACAGATAACTGGCTGTAAGTCCCTGTGGTTGGACACCAGGGACCAGTTGAAATTGCTACTGGTATTCTGGCCTCCCTGTTGCCCAGCAGTATCCCTGCCTGGGCTACTGGATGCTATTCCCAGGCTGGCAATACAGACCCTGAGATTTGGATGCTTGGGGATTTCAATTTGCAATTTGTGGTGTCAATTCCAAGGAAGCTCAGAAGTTTGTGACCTCTATGGTAACCGTGGACCTGTCTCAAGTCATAGACAACCCGACGCATACCAGCAGCTGCATATTGGATCCGTTTTTTTTGGTCTTAGGACAGTTGTGATGTGATCTGGTAGTGGAGATTAACACATCTGTTGTGGTGGTCATCAATCACTTTCAGAGTCGGCCTGCCTCAGGCACTAGATGGATCTTATGGGGTTCCAGACAGAGACTGGAGTTCTCTCTGAGGATCCGGTGGGTGGTTTGATCAAGACCTTGGTCACCGTCAGGCCCCTTGGACTTCATCACCCCATCACCACTTCTCCCTGTACACTGTGTTCAGGACAAAAAATTAATTATACTGAGTAGCTCCAGGAGATGACGTGCCAGAAGAGACGATTGGAGAATTATCATTATCAGAGGAAGATTCACTGCAAAACTGATTAAATATGGGTAAGAGCCCATATTATAGATGATGTTATAGATTGTGGTGATCAAAGATGGTGAAGCATTAAGATTTGTCCACTCTTATTGCATCAGTTGATAACTGCCCAGTGGCTCTCTTTGTGTTGATTCGGTCCCTGCTAGGTAGGGACAGGACACAAGATTATCTGCAAGGCTGCTGTATGGAATAATTTGCCTTTTTGATGAATAACGTTACTCAGATTCATGCTGAATTGACTCGGACGGACCAGGAGCGAGGTCTTGTATGATCTGCGTTGAGTGAGAGGTGGTGACTCTTGAGGAACTGGACATTCTCTGTGCTATTAGTTCAGTTGTCTGTGGGATCCAAGTCCCTCTTGGATTAAGACAGCCTGTAATTTAGTCCATGCGATAGTGCCAACCTCTTTGAGAGAAGGTGGTGTCTTCTACTTTGAAGGAGGCTCTTGAGTACCCTCAGGCCGTTCACAATGTGTTTAGGACCATTGCAGTGTCCCATGGCCATATGACCACCATTTGCATGCTTCATAGCTGGCTTCCGACCAAGAGTCAAAGGAGAAATCAACAAGTTGCAGTCACACGATGCCCCGCTTAACAACCACTGTGGAAGTTAGTTCATAAGTTCATCGTCATGTGATGTCTTGCTTAATGACCATGCAGCTTATTGACGGAGTTGCTGTTCCCAATTGCCGCCATTAAGAAAGCACTTACCTGTACTGTGATCCAGGCTGCTATTTATTTAATTGTATTTGTATGTTCTTTTATTCTTTGAGTAGCCATGAATTGCTTTGGAGACAGTTGGTGTCTCCAAAATAAAATAATATGTAAAAAATATTGGTTAAAAAGATCACCCAAGTAGTTTGCTTTCTTTAACAGTTTCTCTGTCGTTAGGAAAATATGGAAAGCTTGGGAAATTTCCAAAGGGAAGATAGTTCTTCTAAAACCATCCCATTTAGCAAATGACTGCAGATTCAGCTTTATCACAAAAAAGTCTCTGAAATTTAGTAGGGACGGATGGGGACAGTTTGGAACAGAAAATGCAATTGTCTACTTACTCTACTATCTATGGAAGCCAAATGGTTAGATTTGTATAAGAGCTCAGCTGTTTCAGCCCTTTTTGTAGGCTTGCAAAATATGCTGAATCACAAACTGTGGGCTGGGTTTAATTAAGACACTGAACTAAAAATATAGCCAAGATTAAAACAAATTAAGGTGGCTTTGTTAGGCATCTATGAGGGAGGGAAGCAAGTGAAGTTGTGCACAGCATGACTTCATTGTGGAAATGACAAACTATGCAATCAGCATCTGTCATCAACAGATAACCCAATTCCCATCATTTGCATGATGGCATCAAGATATCTTCACAGTTTGGAATAGAGGTGACTTGCTAGAAGTCTTCCTATATTTGAGGGACTACCACAGAGAGGAGGGGGTCAGCCTATTCTCAAAAACATGTGAGGGCTGGACAAGAAGTAAAGGTTGGAAACTTAACAAAGAGAAATCCAACCTAGAACTTAAGGTGAAATTTCCTGACAGTGAAAACAATTAATCAGTGGAACAGCTTGCTTTCAGAAGTTGTGGGTGCTCCTGCACTGAAGGTTTTTAACAGACTGGACAGCCATTTGTCTGAATGGTATACGTTTCCTGCTTGAGTAGGGAGTTGGACTAGAAGACCTCCAAAGTCCCTTCCAACTCTGTTATTCTGTTATCACTGGAGGTTTTCAAGACAAGATTGGACAGCCACTTGTCCAGAATGGTATAGGTTCTCCTGCTTGAGCAGGGGGTTGGACTAGAAGACCTCCAAGGCCCCTTCCAATTCTCTTGTGCTGTTAATACAATTATTGTTAATACTTTAACTGACCTGGTTAACCTATGATTTGAATAAAGTGTCTATAGCTGAAAACAAGTCCATAATCTCCACTTATCTTTTATTAGACTAGGACCCTCCAATATGATGGGTTTCTGCCACACGCTAAGCCAAAATATGTCCAGCTTGGTTTTGGTTTAGAACTTTATACAAAACCAGCACTTGTGGTAAATAAATTATGATTGGTAGCTTAACAGCTTCCACGGAACCCTCCCAGTTGAACTTTGTTCAGTAAACTATGGAAAAGCAAGACAGTGTTGTTCAAGTACAGATCTCATAGTTCAAAAGTCTCCATGATCACCTTCGGGAGACAAATGATGTCCCATAGATCATGATGTCATACTATGAGGCAAATTATGTACTTGCACTATGAGAAAAAGATAGTTCAAATATCATTTTGACATCATTGTTGCTTTTACTGGACACCTTCGATTGTGGTTATATTCACTCACCAAGCCAAACTGTTGTTTCTAATCCACCCTCAAACACTTCTCTTTTAGGATTTCTCTTAGAAAAGGCAGTACAATAAAGAAGATACCCAGACCCATTTGCTATCAAACTTCAATCAATTAAAACTTTATTACAATCATAGGCCAGCATAATAGTAAATTTCAAATAGTTATAGAAGGTAATTCTGCTTATAAAGGTAGTCCTTAACTTATATCCATAATCGAGTTTGGAATTATGATTGTTAAGTTGTGCTGGTCGTTATGTGGGTCACCACATAAATGTGCCCAATTTACAAACTCTTTTGCAGCGGTCATTAAGTGAATCCATTGTCCGCAATGGGTGCTTTTTGTCGGAAATCAGAAGTAAATGCTGGTTTCCAGGGGGGGAAAGGTTGTAATTTGTGGTGCCACGACTGTGGGAACAATCATTAATGCGGTCTAGGCATTGAATGCCCAAAATGTGAATTTGGGTCATAAGAAAGCCCAGGGAGATCTGTTGTAACTTTGAATGATTGCTAAGTGACCAGTCATAAGTTGTTGATTATCTGTATATTAAAACAAGCTATAGTTATGCAAGTTTTGTTCTCTATTCCTTCCTCAGGCAGAGGGACAAATTTTTGGGAGCGATCCAAGGAGGAAACTCTTGCAGCCAACAGCATAAACACAAGATTGGATTTCAAATGCCTTTTGCCTCTTCAAAAATAATAAAACCCTCCAAAGAAGCAAACAAGTTCCATCTCAGGCTTCCCTCTTCCTGGAGGAGAGGAAAAACAGGATTTTCCAGGAACAGAACTAGAGCAGTCGGGGAGAAAAACAACCTTTAGCAGCTCTGTTGTTGCCTTCCATTTGTTTTTTGAAACCAAATCTGGTTGATAAGAAGACTCCATCCTTTCAAAACTATTTATCACGAGGGCCTTGGCATTTTAAGAAAAGGCTCTTTGGAGTGTTATTCTTGCATTTCACTCTTTCTTTCCCTTTTTCCTTCTCTTTCTCATTTTCCTTCCTTTTTGGTCTTTTTTCCTTTTCTATTCTGTTTCTTTCCTTCTCATCTTTTTCCCTTTCTCATCTCCTTTTGTTTCTTCTCCTTCGTTCACATCTTTTTCCCTTTCCCATTTCCCTTCCTTTTCTTTCTTCATTTTTCCTTCCTGTCTTTTCTTTTTTCCCTTCCTTTTCTTTCCTTTTTTTCTCTCATTTCTCTTCCTTTTCTTTCATTTTTCCTTCGTCTTTTGCCTTCTTTTTCCTTCCTTTCCTTTCTTCTTTCTTTCCTTCTCATTTTTCCCTTTCCAATCTTCCTTTTTTTCTCATTTTCCTTCTTTCTTCTTCCTATCTTTTTCCATTTCTCTCATTCTTTTCCTTTCCTATTTTTTCCCTTTCTCATATCCCTTTCCTTTTTGTTTTGTTTTTCTAGGTTAGTGCCTTTTTAAAAACCATATATGGTATCCCAAAAAAGGAACTTTCATGCTGAAATAGGAAAACAAACAAATTAAACTTGTTCTCCTCAAGGCAAGTCAAACTTCTTCAGAAAAGCAGTGGCAGAAGGGGAAAAAAACACCTTGAACCTAAAATATACTCTGATTTTTCACTCAAAAAAGTGTTTTATACATACTTTCCCCTCCTTTTTCCTTATATTGTTTCACTCTTGATCAGTGATTAAACGCCTCAGAGACATTTTCCCGCCCTTTGCCCCTCAAAACAGCCCTACTCGACCACCCCCCACCGACTTGGTTCTTCTACGCATGCGCCAACAGGCCGTCAGCCTCCCTTCCTTCCTTCCTGCCCTTTCTCGAAATCTGCTTCTCAGGGACCGAAGGCCTTAGCAACAAGAATGACCTCACTGCGCACCAATCAGAGGCGGGCTTCTCTGGGATATTGCTTCCCCCACTCCTAACCGCCCAGGCGCAGAGTCCCGATCTTTCCAGAGCTTTCCTATCGATTGCATTTTGCGGAAGCCAATCAGCGTCCGTTCTTTCTGTCTCTCACCAATGGCGGCCCAGCAACGTTTTAGCCCCACCTCGTGACTTCGTAGAATTATTCTTCCGACGACAAGGGACTTTTTACCTCTATTTCATATCCTTCCTCCCTTCACTGCCTCCACCTCATCCCTTCGGAGACCGGTATTAATAGGGAAGCATATATCATTTAATTTATTATTATTTTTATTCGTTCGTCGAATGAGAGGAAATCGAGACACAGAATCCGCTCATTAGGGCGTTCTCCGGAGGGACTATTTCTTCCCGCGGAAGGATATTAAAGCGAACCGAAGGGCGGGGCGACCAAGACGGAACCTTATAAATAACAGTGACGCGTTGCTGGGCAGACAGTTGCGAAGAAGAAAGTTGTTGAAAATCGGCCTTGTTGTCACCGCGATATTATTTATTTCCTTCTGGCTCCCTGAGTGAAGCGGTAAGCTGACTGAAGAACAGATTATGATTAACGTTACTCTTAATAATTATTAGATTTTTATCCCGTCTTGATTCGGGGATATTTAGCTGCTCCTGTTCGGACAGGGCTCGGGGTGGCGTCACTGTGGCCATTGTGGCGAGGCGCGGGCCCGTGAGGAGGGCCCTGACTAACCCCCGGAAGAGGAGAGAGGGTGGCTCCGCGGTGGTGGGGGCGGCTGAGGGGGGGTGTGTGCCTCGGAGGTGCCGCTTTCGGCGCCCGAGAGATCAACATTTGGAAAAAAGGTGCTGCTGAGAGGAAAAAATTAAAGACGACTTTCCGATAAACACCTCGGCCTCCCAAAGCCTTTCGGGAAGGGAGCGGCGCTCAGTTAGTTATGGATTTCGACGGCCTGATCCCTCTCCGCGTACCACCTTAGGCTATATAAGCAAGCTCCGCTTCTCAGTAGGATTTCCTCCCCTCCCAGGCGAGTGTAAGAGAGCCTCCCCTTCCCCCCCCCCGGCCTGGCGCTCGTTTACGCGCGTTAATTAGGACTTGTCCTTGTGAGGTATTTGTAGTTGAACCCATTTGAGGGAGGAGGAGGGGTGGTGGTGGATTGGGGTGTTTTTTCCTTCGAAAGTAAATCACTAAAGGAGTATTTGTCCCATTAAATAAGGTGACTAGCTTTTTATTTCTCTCCCTCCCTCTATATCTCTATCTCCATCTACCTCTCTATAGAGCTCTATAACTCTACTTGTCTCTATATGTATATCTACCCCCTCTCTACCTTTATATCTCCCCCTCCCATCTATATATATATAAAAGCCAAATACTCGCTAATCACGAAATCTCCAGAACTGTAAAGCCTACAAACTTGAAACTTGGCACGTATGTTCCTCTTGGCTTCTAGGTGCTAGCTAAGAAAGGATTTTTCGGAAAAAATGATTTTTCTAAATGACCATCAGATCATTAGTATTTCTTATACAATATTATATTAACAAGCTCTGATGCTAAGGAGTTACACATTCTACATAAATGTTCAAGCTTTAAGTGTAACTACTCATTAATTTTCAAGCTTTAACTCAATTTATCAAGCCTGATCACAGGTATCTAGCTGTGTGTGTGTGTGTGTATACAGTGTTTCCCCGAAAATAAGACCCTGTCTTATATTTTTTTGAACCCTGAAATAAGTGCTTGGCCTTATTGCCATGCACTCAAAAGCCCGATTGGGCTTATTATCAGGGGATGTCTTATTTTGGGGGAAACAGGGTATGTATATATATTTGTTGATAAGATTACAAAAAGTGACTTTGAAGGTAAAATCAGTGTTATTGCATCATTCGGATCCGACTCTTTAAATTTAGAGCTTGGGGATCAAAGTACTAGAACCGAGGAATATATACAGGTAGTCCTCAACTTATGACCACAATTGAGCACGAAATTTCTGTTGACATTTGAGTTTTGCCCCAGTTTACACCTTTTGCCACAGTTAAGTGAATCACCTTACCCGGTTAAGTGAATCTGGCTTCCCCATCACGTGACCTTGGGACACAGCAACGGTCATAAATATGAGTCAGTTGCCAAGCATCTGAATTTAGATCACATGACCCTGGGGATGCTGCAATGGTCCTAAGTCACTTTTTCAGTGCTGCACTCACTAAATGAGCTGTTGTAAATCAAGGACTACCTGTACTTAGGAGCATAATTGAGCCCAAAATTTATGTTGCTAAATGAGACATTTTGTTAAAGCGAGATTTGCCCTGTTTTACGACCTTTCTTACCACAGTTAAGTGAATCACTGCTATTAAATGTTAGGAGTGGTTAAGTTTATCTAGTTTCCCATATTGATTTTGCTGGTAAGAAGGTCCCCAGGACACTGAAACATTAATATGAGTAAGTTGCCAAGCATCTGAACTTTGATCACAGGACTAAGGGGATGCTGCCACACCTTATACCTTATTTAGTGTGAAAACTGGTCATAAGTCACTTTTTCAGTGCTGTTATATCTTTGAAGAGTCACTAAAGGAACTGTTGTAAGTTGAGGATGTGCTATCATGCAGGGCTGATAAAACCCTATTGAACAATATAAAAGCTGGTGCTTAGCTTTTTAATGCTCTTCTCAGAATTAAGTGCCTAATGGGCAGTTTAGAGATAGGACTGCTGGGTGAAACTATGACCTGCATGGCCATTGGTGCAATCTTGAATTATTTCCTGATATGGTTAAATGCGGTATTTATATATGTGCTATAGGACAACCCTTCTGAGTTAGCAGTTCCATGGAGTTGTTTACAGCACCTCAAGATAGCCTAGATATTGGTTGTCAGATACAGTATTTATGGGGACTAGAAGTAATAGAAAAATGGTGCCAGCTTCTGACCTAAGATTTTCCAGGCTGTTGTGTGGGTGATGTTAAGTCAGAAAGAATAGAAATACACAAGAGCCCAGAACAATCTAATGCAAATTACAGCCATTCTATGAGATAACTTTGTAGGTGTGCTTCACTTAAGCTGCTGTATTGGAAGGATAGCTACAATTGTTTTGTTACAATTCGATTATTCATTTGATAGTATTGGGAATTTAAGGGGTGACTTTGAGGGGAAGAGACTCTTGCAGTACTTGTTTTTTTAACATGAGTGGAAATTATACATTGTATATTGCTTATAAATATGGGAATGCGGCAATAAATTCAACAAATCAATGCAAAACTTGGATTTCTAAATGAACTGGGCAGCTATTTAATACATTAGCACTGGAGTCATGGGTGAAATGGGAAGTATGGAAATGTGATAAGTAAAAATACAGCAACAGGAGGATATATACTTTAATACCTTATAATATTTCATATTTATGATAGGATCTTTGTGTATAGGATGGAACAATTAGAAATTTGTATTCTGATGCAGGCAGCTCTAATTTTTCCATGCTATGTCATTGCAGATAAAAAATGCAGATCTTTGTGAAGACCTTGACTGGCAAGACCATCACCCTGGAGGTGGAGCCAAGTGACACCATTGAGAATGTGAAGGCTAAAATCCAGGATAAGGAAGGCATTCCTCCAGACCAACAGAGGCTGATCTTTGCTGGCAAGCAGCTGGAAGATGGACGCACCCTCTCTGACTACAACATCCAGAAGGAGTCCACCCTGCACCTTGTCCTGCGTCTGAGGGGTGGGATGCAGATCTTTGTGAAGACCTTGACTGGCAAGACCATTACCCTGGAGGTGGAGCCCAGTGACACCATTGAGAATGTGAAGGCCAAGATCCAGGACAAAGAAGGCATTCCTCCAGACCAACAGAGGCTGATCTTTGCCGGCAAGCAATTGGAAGATGGCCGCACCCTCTCCGACTACAACATCCAGAAGGAATCCACCCTCCATCTTGTCCTGCGTTTGAGAGGAGGCATTTAGATGTTCTGAACAATTTTCAAGTTGCCAGTAAAATTTGTTTGCACTGTAGCAGTATAATGGCTTAATATTGTAAGGTTAATGCAAGTTTCCAGTAACTGCTAAACTGTTTGTGTCAATGCTAATAAAGTTTTCTGTTGCACATTACTTAGTAGTAACTCCTTTGTTAATGTGTGTTCCTAGTTCTGTCATAGAAATATTAAAAACTATGAAACACACCCCAGATTTAAGACTGATAATATTTCTGATCGTTTGTAGAAAATATTGTACCTAGAGATCATGTTTACTATGGTACAAATCCTTGTGTGCTTTGCATTCCTGGATGGATCAATTCTTTATACTGTATCGCCACAGTTAGGTTTACATACTCATGAAATGGCTAATGAATTGTTGAAAAGTTGAGAAGTTCTGTTCAGGATCTTTGCTCTTGGAGAACAAACTAATGAATAATTTCAATAACGAATTGGCAACACCATTCTGATAGCCTTAACTCCTATTTCTACAGGAAAGGAGCAAGAATGCATTGTGATGAAAGGGCAGTGGTGCTTGTGTTGCAGTACCTATTCTATTACAGAAAAATACAGGTACAAGTAGTCCTTGACTTATGACTGGTCACTTAGTGATGGTTGGAAATTACACTGGACCTCTGGGTGTACCTACCGTAAGAACCAGTTGTCTGAAAGTTGAATCATGGCAACTGGACTTTACTTTGTTTTAAATGTTTTGCTGCTTGTCAGAACTGAAGCTTCTTGGATAAGTAGTGAAACGTTTGAATCGACAAAAGGAATCCAGTTGCCAACTCAACTTCCAGGCGACTATCAGGATGACTGAATCATCTTTTTTTCCAATAAATTTTATTTATTTTTAATCTTTATACATCTCATGTCGCGAGTGTTTGCTTTCTGAGTTTCATACATCCATACAATAGTCTTAGCAATATTTTTCTTAATAATTACAATTCATTTATCATTTCATTTTTAATACATAGCTTCTAATATCCTTCCATTTCTAAAACCTAGCCCTTCTCTCACATTTCTTTTCATCTTAATATCTATCTTTTAGTCTTTTTCCCCTCTTATTTTATCTATTTTAATTCTTCCCCCCCCTTTTTTTTTCCCTGTTCTCGTTCCATTCCAACAATCAAAGATGTATTTTTCCACCTTATATATTTCTAGTATTAATATATTTTACTTCATTTCTTTTCTAAACAATAATCAAAATAATTTTTACTTCTTTTTCCTCTTTTCCATATCATTCTTACTCTTTAATACAAGCTAATTTTATCTTCTTAACAGTTAATTCCATCACTTTATCACATTTCTAACAATCATTCAAGACTAGTTATCTCTCATACCCCATACACATTTTTCAAAATTACCAATTTTCAATCTAATTAACATTTACATTCTTCATATATTTTCTTACGTTATTTTATAACTTCATTTCTACAAACTATTCATACATATATTTAATACAAATTATTTTTTCCACAACACTTCTATAAAATATATTCTATATATTTTTTTCTATGTCTTATCACCACAATAAACAATTATTCAGATTATTTAATTCTAATATACTAATTCAGCATACACATTGTTATTCTTTTTTATCCCTTATCTTTTACCCTGTTCCATATTTTTAATCTTTTTCTTTTTTGGTTGTCTCCCACATGCTTCTTTTAGCTCTCATTTCTACTCTTAAATCCATTTTTTTGCTATATCTTTCTCTTCTCTCTTTTTTCCCCTTTGTTTTATTTTGCTTTCATCTTTTCTAGCTTTTTCTTTTCCCTTTCTGGCTTTCTTTTTCTCCCATATCTTTTCCATACCATCTAAAATCTTCCCCTTCTGCCCTAATCTCTTTTTCACCCTCAGTGTTTCCATCATCCCTTTATTGTATTCTCTTTCTTGTTGTTTATTTTCCAGTTCCTCTTGTTTCTTCCACTCTTCCAAAATCCTCCGTATTTTCCTCATTTGTCTGGTCTGCACTTGTTATTCTTTGTATTATATTCTCCAGTTTTAGTTCTATACAATCCATATCTTCAAGTATTTTCTTCATTCCCATACGCTATTTATTTATAATGTCCTTAATATCCTGATAAATCCATTCCATGTCTTTATTTCCACTTGTTATCATTTTTACAATCCAACCAAATTTCAAAGGAAAAATCCGGGGGCTTTACCACCACTTTTCCTTCTTTTTGGTTTACTCAGCTTTATTTATCCAGCAGAAACAAAAGTTCCGAGGGTTACACCTTTCTTTCTTTAAAATGGCGCTCCTGCTTCAAATCAATATTCTTCCTCTTTGTTATTCTGCGCGCTCAATTTCATTTTGTATATGTAAATCCAATGTATAGATAGGTACGTAATAATCAGTTTAGTTATAATAAGGTAGAGACAACTTCCAATTCAAATATCAGTATTTTTTAAAACAAAGTATCTTTCCAGAACCACATCTTCTTGTAAAACTTTTAAACAAAACTCTTTTCCCCCCCTCCTAGTTCCCAAATGTTTTCTTCAAATTTTTAATATGCTTGTCCCGCCGCTAGCATTTGACTTCCATATTTCCCCCCCTCATATTTTTGGTGTTATTCTTAAGAAGCAACAATCCTTTTTAACCCAGATCGCAAACCACTCACTTTTCCCTCCTGCTCAGTCTTAGTTTTTCTGGTTGTCTTTCAGCTTTGTGGCAGCCATGTTTGCTGCCGCTGCTCCACACTGTCGGCTAGGGGCTTTCCAGCTCAGGGAGGGGAGATGCAGCTCCCCTCTACCTTCCTGGTGGTCTCCCTTCGCTTCGCCCCCTCTACGGGGGTGCTTCGGTCCCAATCTGGACCCTCGGACGTGGAGTGTTCGGAGCCTGCCGCGGAGCTCACGGTCCCGGCTTCCAGTGTCACCGAAAGCAAAACCGGAAGTCAGGATGACTGAATCTTCATTAAGATCCATCCAGTTTCGAAGTTCTGACTGGTTTTGCCCCTGCAGTTAGGCATTTATGGCTGTCTGCAGTATCATGTGACCATGTTTTATGACAGTTTTGTCAAAACCAATGACACTGAATCTTCATCAAGATCCATCCAGTTTTATGACTGGTTTTGTCAAAACCAATGTTTCTGGTTTTTGGCAAATCTGATTGCTTTAACTGTTGTGTTTGCATAGCCACCACAAGCCAAAACCAGGTTCATCCTATAGCAATAGGACTTAGCCTTATATACTGCTTCACAGTGCTTTCCAGCCCTCTAAGTGGTTTACAGAGTCAGCCTCTTGCCCCCAACAATTGGGGTCCCCATTTTACCTTGGAAGGATGGAAGGCTGAGTCAACCTTGAGCCAGTTAGGATCGAACTGCTAGCAGTGAGTTAGCATGCAATACTGCATTTTAACCACTGCACCACCAAGTGGGTGACCTGATTTAGCTTAGTCATGAGTCACTACTGATGGGCAAGCTCCATTACAGTTGTTAACTCAAGATCTTACATGTACCGTATGTACTTGGCCTAGTTTAATTTTGGTCTTGGCACTCCCTTTTGGGAGGAAAATGGAATAGAGCTCTGAAAGGAATGTGCTTTTAGTTTCCCAAAGCAGCACAATTTTAGCCACAATATATAATTTTATATTGGCACAGAACAATATGCTGGCAAAATATGAAACTCCATTTTGTTAATGGAGGAAGAAATGACTAATTGTTGAGATTGTCACACTCAAGTTTGCAGATAAAGAATTTTTCCTTCTCACTATTAATAAGCCTCATCTGATTTTCCTGCTAATTGCCTCCAAAAACGCAGATTTTACTGGTAACAATAACCCGTTAGTAAAAAAGCTGCAGCTTTTGAAGGGGAAGAACTGCTGGCATTTATAAATCTATGTTGCTATATATAGCATGGAAAATAATCTCCCTTGCTTTACACATTTCTTGCATTTGGTGTTGAATGGACAGAAAAATTGAAGCAAAAGGAGTCAAACCACTAATGCAGCAGCATCAACGGGACATAAGTAAAGTAAAATAACCAATTTTAGCAAGTCATAAAATAACGTTAGGCATTTTTAAACTTGCAATAAACAAAAAGGTAAGGAAGAAAGGTCCAGAGTGAATTGGTAAACGCCAAAGTAAAAACACCAAAATCTCATTACATGACCTACCACTCCCAACACTGAAAAGCCAAAAATAACTTAAGCCATCAAGTCAGAGCTTCTGGAGGGTGCTAACCCTGACTTGCTGAGCTTAGCTGCGCAGGTGCACTTTTGCATCACAGTTTCCCTTTGTTTATGATGCCTTTGAAACTGGCACATCCTGAATTTCAACAAACACATCGATCGTCCCTTTATTGCAAAACGGGCAGCAAAAGACCAATTTCCCCAGGCTGGAACCTATTTTAGGAGTTATAATTCTGGGCGTTGGGAGTTAAAAGACTGAAAAAAACAAGTTCAGATGGCTGTGACAACTTGGATAAAACTGGGGGAGTATAGGCAGTCCTTGACTTACACAACCACAATTGAGCCCAATGTTTGTTGCTTAACAAGCCTGTGGGCCATTACATCGTGGAAGCTCGCTCGAGGGCAATAGATACTTGTGTACCCTCGACTTAAGCACACAGGTAGTCCACAACTTAGAACTGTGCGCTTAATGACGGAAGTTACAACAGCACTGAAAAAAGTGATGACCATTTTTCACACGAGTGTAGATGCTTGGCGACCGAGTCATATTTATGATGGTTGCAGTGTCTGGGGGGTGTCATCTGAACCCCATTTTGCGACCTGACAGTCCATGGGGAAGCCAGATTCACTTAACAGTCATGTGACTTCCTTAACAACTGCAGTGATCCCCTTAACAACAGTGGCAAGGTCATAAAATGGGGCAAAACTTATTTATTATGAAATTTATTCTCCCCTCCTCCCCATTTTACATCCGACGACGACTCTGGGTGGCTTACACTTAATTGTCTTGTTTAGCAATCTAAATTTTGGGCTCAATTCTGGTCGTACGTTGAGGACTAACTATTTTGGGAGTCCTATCAGTCGTTCAGTTAGCTTAAGTAGCAGTCAGTCTTATCTCACCATTGCCAGGAGCTGATGGCCATGCCCTCCACGTCCAGATCAACAGAACTACTTGAGGTCAAATGAGGACCAGTGTCTTGTGCCTACATGAGTCAATCTTGAGATTACCAAAGAGGAGGCCATGTTCTCTCTTGAACCCCTAAACTCCACAGAACGTCCAAATCCACTCACAGCACAGAGATTGACATGTCTAGGGAGATTGTCCATCATCCAGGTCATGGTTGTCCCCAAGATTCTTTTTTCCAAGAGGCAACTGGACTTTCTGGTTTTTCTTTGAAGACATTTCGCTTCTCATCCGAGAAGCTTCTTCAGCTCTGACTGGATGGTGGGGAATGGAAGGATTTATACTCCTTGCAGACAGCTGGTCATTTATAATAAATCCTTCCCTTCCCCACCAACCAGGCAGAGCTGAGGAAGCTTCTCGGATGAGAAGCGAAACGTCTTCAAAAGAAAAAAACAGAAAGTCCAGTTGCCTCATAAAAAAAAAGCACCTTTGGCACAGAGATTGATGTTTGCTGAGTGTTGTGGGCTGCCAGCAGCCTGTGCAGCTGGCGGCAAAGCTGGACAGCGAGAAGGCTGGTATTGTGATTCGCCAGCGGCCTGTGCAGCTGGTAGCAGAGTTGGACAGCGAGGAGGGTGGAGAAGGCTCGGTGCCAGAGGCAGGGAAGGCAGGGATTCAGCCAGGGCCTTCAGAACCTCCAGAGGCTGCCATGAGTGACGAAGAAGAAGAGGAGGAGCCTGTTCTCAATGCGCGCGTGCGCAGAGCTGCCAAAAGGCAGGAATGGCTCCTGAGGAGAAGGACTACTTGGGAGTAAGGCTTGGGGATAGTTGGCCACTCCCATAGCCTATTTAAGTGTTGAAAACGACTGAGGAATTTGCAGGAAACAACTTCTTTCATTCCAAGTCTCTGTCTTTGACTCCAAAACCTCTGTTCGGCTCCTGTTTGCAATCAAGTTTCCTGCAAATTGCTTCTGGGCGTTTTGCCAACAAGAGTAAGATTGTGTGAATTATCTGCTGTTATCTAAAAGACTCTTCGTTCTTGTTGCTTGGGCTATTGCCGACTGTTAAGAAGTTTAATTAACAGCCATTGCACAGAAAGGACTGGTTTATACTTTATTTGACTTTAGAACGACTGCTAAGAGAGATAATTAGTAGCCGTTACTATTAAAACAAGGTTTGTACGGACGCTGTTTGTGCTGTGTTGCTTTGTTCGGCAGCTGGGTCAGAACACTAAGGCTCAAAGTCCGAGTGACCACCTTAAATTTTAAATTTATTTTCTACTCTACTGCTTTCACAACAAACAAAAAGACCAAGGGGCTGC
Organism: Thermophis baileyi; assembly: GCA_003457575.1. Classification (NCBI taxonomy): domain Eukaryota; kingdom Metazoa; phylum Chordata; class Lepidosauria; order Squamata; family Dipsadidae; genus Thermophis; species Thermophis baileyi. The sequence continues at coordinate 423,895 of QLTV01000596.1, read as the reverse complement.
CGAAGAAACCGTACACCATCATTGTGGGCTCAAAGTCTCTTGGGGTGCATGCCTGGGAAAACAGCTAGGTCAGGGGTGTCAAACTCGATTTAATTGAGGACCGCATCAGGGTTGTGTTTGACCTCGGGGTGTGGTGTGGCTGGGATGGGCGTGGCCAGAATGGGCATGGCCAACTCGACGTCACTTGTCGAGGTTCCGTTTTTGGCCGTGATGGCCTCCTGCAAGACCTCTGGCAGCGAAGACGGAGCTTGGGGAGGCTGTGTGAGGCCCACCCGGGCTCCGTTTTCAGCTGCGACGGCCTCCTGCAACCCCCTGCCAGTGAAAACGGAGGTCCCTGAGCTCTGTTTTCGATGGCAGAGGCACCGCGGGCCGGTCCTTCGTTGTTTCTAGGATGGCCCCACGGGCCAAATCTAAGCACCCCATGGGCTGATACCCCTGAGCTAGGTCTTCAAAGCTGTACGAAAGGTGGGTGTTCCTTGGTGTTCCAGAGGGTGGGCACGGCTACAGAAAATGCAACCTACCCCCAGAGTCCCACTAAGCGTGTAACAGTTGCACCCATTCCTGGATGGGGAGGCTCTACTTTGAGTTACTCGCACCCTTGTTATCTCCTGAATGTTACCTCCTAACCTGCTCTACATGTGCAAAGAAAACAAATTCTTACATATTGGCAAAATAGAAACATAGAAGGAATGTGTACTAATGGAACAGAATCAGAATAGAGCTGAAAGGGACCTTGGAGGTCTTCTAGTCCAACCCCCTGCTCAAGCAGGAGACCCTAGACCCGTGATGGTGAACCTATGGCACGCATGCCACAGGTGGCACGCAGAGCCCTATGTGCGGGCACGCGAGCCGTCGCCCAGCTCAGCTCCACCGCGCATGCGTGCGCGCCTCCCACCAGCCATCTGATTTTCGGGTATCTGCCGCGTATGCATGGAGGGCAGGGCGCATGTGGCCCGTTTTTGGTCCCAGGAGGCTGCAAGGAGGCCTGCTAGGCCCAAAACGGGGCGGGGGGGTCATGTGCACATGCGCGGGGGGGCACGGGGGTGTCACGTGTGCATGCGTGGGGGGCGGGGTGCACAGGGGTGTTGCACGTGCATTGCATTATGGGTGCCGGCACACGCGCGTGCTCTCGCGCTCATGCGCACTGTCGGCATGCGACAAGAAAAAGGTTAGCCATCACTGCCCTAGACCATTTCAGACAGGTGGCTGTCCAATCTCTTCTTAAAGACCTCCAGTGATGGAGAAGGAAGGAAGGAAGGAAGGAAGCCATTCCACTGGTTAATTGTCTTACCTAAGACGTGTTGATGAGAAAGACAGAATGTGCGACGTTGAAACGGGACGGCCTTCCTTGTTTGGGTTACTCGTTTCGACTTACTACACAGTCCTTGACTTATGACAGTTCATTATTCAATTCATATTGACAATTTTTTTTTTAGCCACAACCAGAAGACTCCTCTGGATGAATAATAGAATAACAGAGTTGGAAGGGACCTTGGAGGTCTTCTAGTCCAATCCTCTGCTCAAGCAGGAGACCCTACACCATTTCAGACAGGTGGTTGTCCAGTCTCTTCTTAAAAACCTCCAGTGATGGAGCAACCACAACTTCTGGAGAGAAGCAGTTCCACTGGTTAATTGTCCTCACTCTCAGGAAGTTTCTCCTTAATTCCAGGTTGCTTCTCTCCTTGGTGAGTTTCCATCCTTTGCTTCTTGTCCTGCCTTCTGGTGCTTTGGAAAATAAGTTGACCCCCCCCCTCTTCTTTGGGGCAGCCTCTCAAATAATAAAGTGCTCAGTTCTCACTAAAGTTTTAGCAACATTTCTACATGTAACTGACATATTTGTTTCAATTAAGACAATAATTCTTCCTTGAAGGCAGTAACGGATGGTGGGGAAATACAGATAGTCTTCGACTTACGACCAGAATGGAACCCCTAATTTCTGTTGCTAAGCAAGATAGTTGTTCCCAGAGAGGGTCCTGCAAATAACGGGGTTCACCACCTTGAATAACGGGGTTCACCGGGAGCACTTTGGCAGCCAATGTGGCTTTGAAGGAACGATATCCCTGGTGAAAATCTAGAAGTTGCTGCCTTGTAAACCAGCTGCAGCTTCTGGATACTCTTCAAGGGCAGCCCCACAAAGAACGCATTGCAGTAGTCCAGCCAGGAGATGGCCAAAGCATGAGTGACTCTGCACAGGGTTCCCTGACCCTGGAAAGGACACAATGGGCACACTACGCCGGTTGTGCAAAATACTTCCTGGCTGTCACAACTTCCTTTTCCTTTCTTTCTCCTTCCTCTGGAAAATTCTAAATTCGGAATGTTCATAAATGGTTTGACATTCCATTACCCTTTTACAGATAGTCCTTGACTTATGGCCACCGCTGGTCATATTTCTGTTGCTAAGCAAGACAGTTGTTCAGTGAGTTTTGCCCCATTTTACGACCTTCCATGCCACAGTTGTTAAGTGAATCACTGCAGAGGTTAAGTTAGAAACAGGGTTGTTGAGTGAATCTGGCTTCCCCATTGACTTTGCTTGTCAGAAAGTCGCAAAAGGGGATCACGTGACCCTGGGACACTGCAACTGCCATAAATATGAACCAGTTGCCCAGTATTTGAATTTCGATCACTTGATCTCAGGGAATTCTGGGAGTTGAAGTCCACCCCTCTTAAAGCATGCTGGCTGGGGAAATCTGGGAGTGGAAGTCCATCCATCTTAAATCACACTGGCTAGGGAATTCTGGGAGTGGAAGTCCACCCATCTTAAAGCATGCTTGCTGGGGGACTCTGGGAGTGGAAGTCCACCCA
>QLTV01000596.1:353518-377720 GCA_003457575.1 Thermophis baileyi | reverse complement strand
CTGAATCACTGAATCAAGCGTAGATTGGTTGTGCTATCATCAGGCAGCTTAACAAAACGCAATGGTACATTCAATCAGATTATATTTTATTCTTCAGGCATCCTCTGACAACACTCACGGTTATGTAGCTGAATCTACAATGTTCTGAATCAAGCGTCGATTGGTTGTGCTATCATCAGGCAGCTTAACAAGACGCAATGGTCCATTCAATCAGATTATATTTTATTCTTCAGGCATCCTCTGACAACACTCACGGTTATGTAGAAGTTCTTCTGAATCTACAGTCATACTCTGGAACCATCACGAATATTGTAAAAAAGGATTAACGCTTCCCATCTCCTTGTTCAGGCATCCTTTCCCGGTAGCTAGCTTGAAAGTGACTTCCTTTACTCCCGCCCCCCAGGCATACTTCAATGACCAATAAGAGTACACAGTTATGATCACATGCCATGGACTACATGGCATGGACTACATTCCCCAGAATGCTATGTCTTAAAGAGACAGTTCTTAATTCTAGGCTAAACCCTTGATAAGCCAGCACAGTGTGTGTGTGTGTGTGTGTATGTGTGTGTGTGTATGTATACTATATATGTATATCTCTACCTCTTTCCGTCTCAACTCTGAACTACAAATATTCATATTCTCTCTCTCTCTCTCTCCCTCTCTCCCTCCCCCCTCCCCTCTCTCTCTATATGTGTGTGTGTGTGTGTGTGTGTGTGTATACTATATATGTATATCCCGTATTTTTCAGAGTATAAGACGCACCTTAGTTTTGGGGGAGGAAAACAAGAATTTTAAAAAATACACGTGTGTGTGTGTATTTTTTTAAACTTGTTCCCATTTCTGCTTTTGCAAAATCTTTGCCGAGTAAGGTACCCACTCTTCGTATGTATGTATGTATGTGTGTGTGTGTCAGTGTGTGTGTGTGTGTGTGTATGTGTGTGTGTGTATGTATACTATATATGTATATCTCTACCTCTTTCCGTCTCACCTCTGAACTACACATATTCATATTCTCTCTCTCTCTCTCTCCCTCTCTCCCTCCCCCCTCTCTCTATGTGTGTGTGTGTGTGTGTGTATGTATACTATATATGTATATCTTTACCTCTTTCCCTCTCCTCAACTCTGAACTACAAATATTCATATTCTCTCTCTCTCTCTCTCCCTCTCTCCCTCCCCCCTCTCTCTATGTGTGTGTGTGTGTGTGTGTGTATGTATACTATATATGTATATCTTTACCTCTTTCCCTCTCCTCAACTCTGAACTACAAATCTTCATATTCTCTCTCTCTCTCTCTCCCTCTCCCCCTCCCCTCTCTCTATATATGTGTGTGTGTGTGTGTGTGTATGTATACTATATATGTATATCTCTACCTCTTTCCCTCTCCTCAACTCTGAACTACAAATATTCGTATTCTCTCTCTCTCTCTCTCTCTCTCTCTCTCTCTCTCTCTCTCTCCCTCCCTCCGTCCCTCTCTCTCATTTATAAGCTCTGTTCACCAACCTCTCTCTTTGCAGAGAGCCATCGCTATTCTGGAGATAGAGAAAAACTGGATCTGGTGCTGGAGAAAAGCCCAGAGAGCTGGCTGTTACCTCCCCATCGGCTCTGAGGACAAGAAAGACCAGAGGTGGTTTTTCCGGTAAGTTCACCACCTGCCCAATTGGGGTACGAACCAAACGCGTCATTAAAGAAATGGACCCTCCCTGGTTCTCTCGAGCATAAAGGGAGGGAGGGAGGAGGGGGCCCTCTGAGACTTGCAAGGTTCTGTTCCTGCTCCTTATCACTCTTTTCTTGGGGTCTTTTTCTAGAGTAGAAGAAGTAAACTGGGAAGACTGGAATGAGAAACTCGATGCCCTGAGGGAAGACCCTCTAGGATCCAACCTTCTGGAGAAGGATTCCTCTTCGGGTAAGACGGGGTGCCACAGCGGTGTCAGGAGTCGGTGCCCACACGTCTTTGTGACTTTCTAAGCCGTGGGTTGGTTGGTTTATGGAGTGAAGGTGGAGTGGAGGCGTGGGTTGCTTGGGTGGGGGGGGGGGTTGGACTAGATGACCTACAAGGGCCCCTTCCAACTCTTAATCTCTAATCCTCCAAAGGTATAGTGTTTTCCCAGATAACTGGTTCTGCCTGGGGGTGCAACGCCCAATAAACCACACCCCGAGGTGGAGATTTACAAAAGCTTTATTCTGGCCAAAGAAAGGACACAAAGGGATAACAGAATAACAAGCGTTGGAAGGGACCTTGGAGGTCTTCTAGTCCAACCTCCTGCTCAGGCAAGAGACCCTATACCATTCCAGACAAATGGTTGTCCAATCTCTTCTTAAAAACCTCCAGTGATGAAGCACCCACGACTTCTGGTGGCAAGCCGTTCCACTGGTTAATTGTTTTCATTGTCAGGAAATTTCTCCTTAGTTCTACGTTGCTTCTCTCCTAGATTAATCTCCATCCGTTGCTTCTGGTCCTGCTTTGCTGTCTTTTAAACATTTAAAAGTCGTCTCTTTCATGGACTGTTTTTTTGAAGAAGGTATCATTCCCAATAGACCTGTGCAAAGAACACTCCTTCCATAAAACATTTTTATAGATACCCTCACTTCAAGCCATCCCCTCTTAAGTCATCCTAAGGCCTCACTAATGTCTATTAATTTAACAGAGTTGGGAGGGACTTTGGAGATCTTCTAGTCCAACCCCCCGCCCAAGCAGGAGACCCTACAACCATTTCTGACAAATGGCAGTCCAATTGCTTAATATGCAGGTACAATACAGGTATTGTATCTGCATATTAGTAAGTCCTCGACTTACGACCACAATTGCGCCCAAAATTAAGTGAGTTTTGTCCCATTTTACGACCTTCCTCGCCACTTTTGCTAAGCGAATCACTGCAGCTGTTAAGTTAGTCACACGGTTGTTAAGTGAATCTGGCTTCCCCGTGGTGGACTTTTCTTTTCGGAAGGTTGCAAAAGGAGACACTGCGACCGTCATAAATACGAGTCAGTTGCCAAGCGTCTCTATTTTGATCACATGACCATGGGGATGCTGCAACGGCTGTTAAGTGTGAAAAATGGTCGCAAGTCACTTTTTGCAGCGCTGTCGTAACTTTGAACAGTCACTAAATGAATTGTTATAAGTCGAGGATTCCCCTTATATACCTGTACTCTATTTCTATCCTGCATTATATATGCCCACTTTTTTTTTTTAAAGATAAAGTTAAAATAAACCTGGAGCAACTAAAAAAAGCCCTAGTATACTGTATATCTATACTGTACTATACAGGTAGCCCTCAACTTACAACAGTTGTAAGCTCTGAGGACCCCTGTTATATATGTTCACTTAAGAAAAAAAAACAACCGCTCTCGTAAGTAAAAAAAAAAATCAAACTCTAATATATGCATACACGGAAAAATATTGCCCAACTTTAACGGTCACTAAACGAACTGTTGTAAGTCGAGGACTTTCTGTATTCAGCAATCATTAGCACATTTACCCGTAATTGCCACTAACTTATAAGCCCTCCCACCTCTTGTACGTGCCCCTTTTCTCCTGCATTACGTTATATGGAGTCAGCAAAAATATTTATATCCCAGCATAATGATCCAGCTCTAAAATGTGTATTTAAAGCACGTCAGTTCTCCAGGTTTCCTGTTCACATAGTCATCCTGTCCCGTGTCTACATTGGAGGTTTCGTTTTTGGAAAGCATTTCCTGGAGATTTAGCAAGCAAAATGGTTTCCATTCCCCTTTATGCAAAAACTGTTAGCCAACTTTAATGCAGCAATAGCTGTAAAAGGCCAGAAGAGGCCAAAGTTAAAAGAGGGTCTTAGAATACAGGATCTTCTGACCTCTATTTCATTAGATTAGGTGAATAATAGTAGGAGTGGGATTCAGCCGGTTCGAACCAGTTCGGGCGAACCGGATGCTAATTTTACATCTGGTTCGCCAAACCGGTAGTTGCAAGGACTGGCTGGCCCCGCCAACCTCCACATGGCCCGTTTTGGATGCCAGGTAAGTGTAGGGCCCGCGCGGAAGCTCTGGGCTGGTGAAAAACGGGCCTCCCAGAAGTTCCGGAAGTCTGGAAACAGGCCCATTTCCGGCCTCTGGAGGGCCTCTGGAGCCCGGGGGAGGCCATTTTCACCCTCCAGGAGGCTCGAGGAAAGCCTCCGGAGCCTGGGGAGGGTGAAAACGCCCCCACCATGGTGCAGGAGGCTGAGTAGGCCATGCCCACCATGGCCACGCCCAGCCAGCAACTGGGCAGGGGCCTCCCGAGCCTGGGGGAGGCCGTTTTCGGCCTCCCGGAGGCTCGAGGAAAGCGTCCGGAGCCTGGGGAGGGAGAAAAACGGGCCTACCAGAAGTTCCAGAAGTCCAGAAACGGGCCTGTTTCTGGCCTCCGGAGGGCCTCTGGAGCCCAGGGGAGGCTGTTTTCCCCCTCCCGGAGTCTTGAGGAAAGCCTCCGGAGCCTGGGGAGGGCAAAAACGCCCCCCCCTGCCGTGGTGCAGGAGGCTTAGTAGGCCATGCCCACCATGGCCACGCCCACCCAGCAACCGGGCAGACAACCGGTTGCTAGAATTTTTGAATCCCACCCCTGATAAGTGTGAGAGGGATCTTGGAGTCCTAGTGGACAATCACTTAAATATGAGGAGCCAGCAGTCTGCTGCAGCTGCCAAAAAAGCCAACACAGTTCTAGGCTGCATAAACAGAGGGATAGAATCAAGATCACGGGAAGTGTTAATACCATTTTATAATGCCTTGGTAAGGCCACACTTGGAATGATGGATCCAGTTTTGGTCTCTATATTCTAAAAAAGATGTTAAAGGTGTAAAAAGGTCTCTATATTATAAAAAAGACTTAAGAAAGAATGCAGAGAAGAGCGACGAAGATGATTAGGGGACTGGAGGCTAAAACGTATGAAGAACGGTTGCAGGAACTGGCTATGTCTAGTTTAATGAAAAGAAGGACTAGGGGTGACATGATAGCATCTTCCAATATCTCAGGGGCTGCCCCAAAGAAGAGGGAGTCAAGCTATTCTCCAAAGCCCCTGAAGGCAGGACAAGAAACAACGATGGAAACTGATGAAGGAGAGAAGCAACTTTGAGAACTAAGGAGAAATGTCCTGACAGAAGTGGAACGGTTTCTAATGGCTTCTAATGGCTTTCCATCAGAAGTTGTGAGGTTTTTAAGAAAAGATTGGACAGCCATTTGTCCAAAATGGTATAGGTCTCCTGCTTGTGCAGGGGGTTGGACTAGGACCTCCAAGGACCCTTGCTGCTCTGTTTTCTTCTTCTTCTTCTTCTTCTTCTTCTTCTTCTTCTTCTTCTTCTTCTTCTTCTTCTTCTTCTTCTTCTTCTTCTTCTTCTTCTTCTTCTTCTTCTTCTTCTTCTTCTTCTTCTTCTTCTTCTTCTTCTTCTTCTTCTTCCTTCTTCTCCTCCTCCTCCTCCTCCTCCTCTTCCCTCCCTCCCTTCTTCCTTCTTCCTTCTTCTGCCTTGGGGAACTTTACCTGCTATCCACCAGCAGATGGCAGTGTGGCTCCATCCAACTGAAACATTCTCCGTCTCCAACCAGATAGTCCTCGAATTACAACGCTTAATGACTGAAATTACAACAGACCGACCTTGGGGCTGGTTGCAACCCAGTTCCCAAGTTCTGACAGTTGCTCCACCTAATTTTGGGAGCATGACTGATTACAGCTTTTTGCTGTCGTTGGCATATTTTATGATAGTTTCACCCAAATCCGGCACTGCGGCAGCAGTGGGTTGCTCCCGGTTCGGCCCGGTTCTACGAACCGGTAGTGGCAGTGGCGGGAGGCTCCACCCACCCGCCCGGGACGCTTCTGCACGCGAGTGTGCGCGCAAACCGGTAGCAACGGGTTTTAGAACCCACTACTGCACTGCGGGTTTGTGTAACGACCGTGGCGTTTTCTTAATGACGGCCACACAAAAGGTCCTAAAACCAAAATAGATAATTTTACAACTGTCATGTCTTGCAACTGCGATGGGCAGGTTCCATTACGGTCAGAAGGCGAGGACTAGCTGCCAGGAGTTTGGGGGGGGGGAGGGGACCTCCCATGCTTCAGTTCCCAAAAATTCTGTACAGGTAGTCCTCGACTTACGACCACAATTGAGCCCCAAATTTCTGTGGCTAAGCAAGACAGGTGAGTTTTGCCTCATTTTACAACCTTTTTTTGCCACAGTTGTTAAGTGAATCACTTCAGATATTAAGTTAGTCACACGATTGCTAAGCGAATCCGGCTTCTTTGTTGATTTGTCCGAAGATCATAAAATGTGATCCCATGACCCCAGGACACTGCGACCGTCATAAATATGAGTCCTTGGCTGAGCCGCGTCTGAATTTTGCTCACGTGACCAGGGGGATGCTACAACAGTCATACAGGAGAAAAATGGTCATAAGTCACTTTTTTCAGTCGTAACTTCAAATGGTCATTAAATGAACTGTTGTAAGTGGAGGACTACCTGTACATGACTCTGGGACACTGCAACCATCATAAATATGAGTCCGTTGCCGAGCCGCGTCTGAATTTTGATCGCGGGACAGCAGGGATGCTGCAACATTTTTGTAAGTGTGAAAAAAAGGTCAGAAGCCACTATTATCAGTGCCGTTGTAACTTCGAACGGTCACTAAACGAACGGTCGTACGTCGAGGACTGCCTGTAAAAAGAGGGCTTAGTGTGGGAACTTGTAGTAATCACTCATTTCTTGACTTCCCTGTTACTCCAGAGTTGAAGCTACGGGACTGGTTGGCTCGGGCAAAGTCGCGCTTCTCTTCATTGGTGGAGGAGGAAGACGAGCGGGAAGAACGGGTGTCGCTGCACAACTTAAGACCCTAGGAGGAGAGAAATCCCCCCACCCTCTGGAGGGAAGGAGGGGTGAACGGAGGGGCGTCTCAGCCACAAAAGGACCGACCTCAACGGCTCTTCGGTGAAAAGAGAGGGCAGGGGGATTTGGTGCCTTTGGGAAGAATTCTGCCCCCGCCTCACTTAATGCAGCTTATAAGTTGTCTGAGAGTGAAACCCAACAGAGTTTAGCCCTCCTCCTCCTTCTCCCCCCTCTTCCTCTTCCTCCTCCCCCTTCTTCCTTCTCCTCTCCTCCTCCTCCTCCCATTCCCCCTCCCTCTCCTTCCCCTCCTCCTCCCATTCCCCCTCTTCCCATTCCCCCTTCCATAGCCCCTCTCCCCTCTCCCTTCTCCTCCTCCTCCCCCCATTCCCTCCTCCTCCCCCTCCTCCTCCCCTCCCTCCCCTTCCTCTTCTCCCTTCCCCTTCTCCTCCTCAATGAAATGGACCACTGGCTCAAGGGCTGGTGCCCCCAAGTGAAGTTTGACTTCCTAGACGTCCATTACCTACAAGAAGGGCTTCTGGCCAGGGATGTGCTGCGTCTCCTAAGAACCGTGTTTGGAAAACGACTGGCTCAACTTATCAGAAGGACTTTAAACTAAAATGGAGGAGGGAGGGTGACCAAGCCTTAAGATCTTTAGGACCACCAAACCCCAAGCATAAACCCCAGGACAACCAATTCAACAAAGAGGTAAGGAGTGATAGGAAGGAATGAAAACTCAGATGCAAACTACTGTAGGAGATGTAGGAAGTGTACTCAGGGTTAGCCATGAAGAACTGGAGGCTTTTAAGAAGAGACTGGACAGTCACTTGTCTGAAATGGTATAGGACAGGGGTGTCAAACTCAAGGTCCGCGGGCCAAATCCGGCCCACAGGGTGCTTAGATATGGCCCGCAGGGCTGCTCTGGGAAACAGCGAAGGACCGGCCCATGGTGCCTCTGCCAGCGAAAACAGAGCTTGGGAGGGCTGCGTGCGGCCTTCCCAGGCTCCGTTTTCTGCTGCGACAGCCTCCTGCAGCCCTCTGCCAGCGAAAACGGAGCTCGGGAGGGCTGCAGGAGGCCGTCGCAGCAGAAAACGGAGCCCGGGAGATAAAGTTAAAATAAACCTGGAGCAACTAAAAAAGCCCTAATATATAACTATACTGTACTATACAGGTAGTCCTCAACTTACAACAGTTGTAAGCTCTGAGGACCCCTGTTATATATGTTCACTTAAAAAAAAAACCTCTCGTAAGTAAAAAAAAAACCCTGCTAATATATGCATACACTGAAAAATATTGCCCCACCCAGGGTCCCAGGAGGTGACCTTCCTTCTCTAACCCTGGCCTCCCTGCCCCATGAATCCGGGGGTCCTGCCATTCTACTGATCATTCACCCGTACCCAGACTACAATGGGGACAATTGAGGGTTACTCCTGTGGCATTGAAGCACTTCCTCTAAGTGGCCAGCAGGGGGCATCATAGAGCTGATTCACCCTGCAAAGAAACTGTCAACATTGCCTTGAGGCCCCCTACTCTCCCCTTGGGGAACCCCAGTCATATTTGATCAACCCTCTATGTAGATGTAGTATTATTAAGAACTACGTGTTGAGTACGGTTTGTCAGCCAGTTACAAATCCATCTGGTGATGCTGTCTATCCCACATTTTTCTAGCTTACCAAGAAGTAGCTTGTGGTCTACTTTGTCGAACGCCTTACTGAAATCTAAGTCTACTATGTCCACAGCATTTCGCGGGTCTACTAATTGCAGTTAGTAATTACTAATTACTTACTGCAGAATCACTGCCATTGTTTAGCGAATCGTGCGGTCACTAAGCAAATGCAGTTTTGCCCATTGATCTTACGTGTTGTAAATGCATGCTTTGCAGCCAAATCGTGACCACCTGACCATGGAGATGCTGCAACAGTTGTAAGTGCTAGGACTCATCATAAATGACTTTTTTTATTGGCATTGGAACTTGGAACTGTCACTAAATGAATGGTTGTAAGTGGAGGATAACCTATAGGATACTTGGTTAGTGACTTTACAAAATTTGATCCACGTTTCTTTAGGCACAAGGTCTTTAGGACCAGAGAAAGGCTGTGGAGATAATTTACTTGGACTTCACAGTAAGGCATTTGATAAAGTAGACCACAACCTATTACTTGATAAGATAGAAAAATGTGGGTTGGACAACATCACCACCAGATGGATTGCAGCCTGCCATTAAAAGGTGTGGGGGGGGGGGAGGAAGGGAAGTGGGTGCAATGAGAGGGAAGGTTGCCAGGGGTCAGTATGAGGAAACTAAACCCAGCCTTGGACCTTCCCATGAGAAACTTTAGCTGCTTTAAGGACAACACAGGAATGTCAGCTGCAGAGATAGGGACTGTTTCCCAAAACAATTTATTTGCACTTAATTGGAGACTTGTTGAGTGTGTGTGTGTGTGTGTGTGTGTGTTTGGGTTTGGAGGGGGACATGGAAAGGTTAATCATATACTTTGGGCAGGGATGGTTTTCAATTACCTTCCCTACCGGTCCGCAAATGTCCCACCCGCGATTTCAGCTACCAGTTCGGGTGAACCAGTCCGAACCGGCTGAATACCACCTCTGAATTTGGGCGGGAAAACCTCAGATCCAGCTTTGCTTCCTCTGTAACTGCTTGGCCTTAGTAAAGTATACTTTTGGCTAACCATGTGTCTAAGATTCTTGCTTTTTAACTGACCAAGTTGGGACAGCTGACAAATACTATCTCATCCTTATGCATATAGTATCGTACATCCTTATGCACTATGTAAAAAGGATGTTGAGACTCTAGAAAGAGTGCAGAGAAGAGCAACAAAGATGATTAGGGGACTGGAGGCTAAAACATATGAAGAACGGTTGCAGGAACTGGGTATGTCTAGTTTAATGAAAAGAAGGACTAGGGGAGACATGATAGCAGTGTTCCAATATCTCAGGGGTTGCCCCAAAGAAGAGGGAGTCAAGCTATTCTCCAAAGCACCTGAAGGCAGGACAAGAAGCAATGGGTGGAAACTAATCAAGGAGAGAAGCAACCTAGAACTAAGGAGAAATTTCCTGACAGTTAGAACAATTAACCAGTGGAACAGCTTGCCTCCAGAAATTGTGAATGCTCTAACACTGGAAGTTTTAAAGAAGATGTTGGATAACCATTTGTCTGAAGTGGTGTAGGATTTCCTGCTTAGGCAGGGGGTTATTTATTATTTATTAAATTTGTATGCCGCCCAACTCCCAAGGGACTCTGGGTTGGACTAAAAGACCTCCAAGGACCCTTCCAACTCTGTTATTCTATATTCTATATTTCTTTTTCAACTCCTATTCAACTGGGCATGCAAAGGAAAACCTCGATTCTCTGGATCTCTAAGATTAGATTACAGATACAAGGGACAACATTTTAATTTGGACTTCCACCCCCAAGCAAGGAGCAAAATTTGATGCTTCCCAGGCTGTCCAGACAACTGACCATTGTCCATTCAAGATGGACAACTAGCTCTGGTTGAAGCGATGAAATCTTAAGGCGGAAAAACCAAGAACTAAGAAGACATTTCCTAACAGTTAGAACAATTAACCAGTGGAACAACTTGCCACCAGAAGTTGTGAATTCTCCAACACTGGAAGTTTTAAAGAAGAGATTGGACAAACCATTTGTCTGAAATTGTATAGGGCAGCGGTTCTCAACCTGTGGGTCGCGACCCCCTTTGGGGGTCGAACGACCATTTCATAGGGGTCGCCGCGCGCGTTAGCCCGCCATCTTGGTGCCACCGTCACTGCAGGGGTGAAATGCTCCCGGTTCGACCATGCCTGCGGGTCGCCGGATAGCCAGTAGCGACAGAAGCGGGAGACTTCGCCCACCCGCCCGGATGCCGCCATTTGGGTTTTTACCCTCTGCGCATGTGCAGAACCCTTTGCGCATGCGCAGAGGGTAAAAGAACCCAAATGGCGGCGTCCGGGTGAAGTCTCCCGCTTCCAACGCTATCAGCTGTCCAGCGACCCGCAGGCAAGCCCGAACCAGGAGCATTTTGCCCCTGGTGCCACGCCCCCTTTGTCACCTCATCCCACGCGGGGAGGGGGTCAACAGAATACCTTATGCCACCAGACTTGAAATTTTGGGCTTAGACAACTTAGAACTACGCCGCCTTCGATCTGATCTAAATGTAGTTCATAAAATTATCTGCTACAATGTCCTACCTGTCAATGACTACTTCAGCTTCAACCGCAACAATACACAAGCGCACAATAGATACAAACTTATGGTAAACTGCTCCAAACTCGATTGCAGAAAATACGACTTCAGCAACAGAGTGGTCAATGCCTGGAATACATTACCTGACTCTGTGGTTTCATCCCCAAACTCCCAAAATTTTAACCTTAGTCTACTGTTGACTTCACCCCATTCCTAAGAGATCTGTAAAGGGGCGTGCATAAGCGCACCAGCGTCCCTGTCCTAATTTTCCCTTTTATTTGTATTCATTTCATGTATTCAAATCATGTTTATACTTATATATATTATCTAATACGTGCTTGACAAAATAAATAAATAAAAAGAAAAAGAAATAAAATATCTTTTAACAATCCTGGAGCACTGGGAAACTACAGAGGATTGGAAAAGAGCTGGTGTGGTTCCCATTTTCAAAAAAAAGGGGGGGGGGGAACCAGATCCAGGAAACTACAGACCAATCAACCTAACATCAATACCTGGGAAGATACTGGAAAAGATAATAAAAAAACAGATCTGTGAACCTCTGGAAACAAATAAAGTTATAACTAAAAGCCAGAATGGGTTTGTTAAAAAGAGACCATCCCAAACCAATCTTATTACATTCTTTGACAAAGTGATTAAATTAGTAGATCAGCGAAAGCTGTGGACATAGACGACTTAGATTTCAGTAAGGCATTCGACAAAGTAGACCACAACCTACTTCTTGGTAAGCTAGAAAAATGCGGGATGGACAGTATCACTAACAGATGGATTTGTAACTGGCGGACAAAACATACTCAACGAGTAGTCCTGAATGGTACTACATCCACATGGAGAGAAGTAAGTAGTGGGGTACCACAAGGTTCTGTCTTAGGCCCAAAACTCTTCAAAATCTTCATAAATGACTTATGTGAGGGAATAGAAGGGGAACTCATCAAATTTGCAGATGACACTAAGCTGACAGGAATAGCCAACACCCCAGAAGACAAGCTCAGGAGACAAAAAGATCTTGACAGACTTGAACAATGGGCCCTATCCAACAAAATGAAATTTAATGTGGAAAAAAGCAAGGCTTTACACCTGGGCAGGAAAAACCAAAGGTACAAGTACAGATTAGGCGAAACCTGGCTCAAAAAACTAACTGTGAGAGGGACCTTGGAGTCCTAATGGATGATCCCTTAAACATGAGCTAGTCCTGTGCGGCAGCAGCTGAAAAAGCTAATACAATTCTTGGTTGTATAAACAGCAGCATAGAATCAAAATCATGTGAAGTATTAGTACTGCTGCTTTATAAAACCTTAGTAAGGCCACACCTGGAATACTGCATCCGGTTTTGGTCTCCACATTACAAAAAGATTCTGGAAAAAGTGCAAAGAGCAACAACTAAGGTGATTAAAGGCCTGGAGACTAAAACATATGAAGACTGGCTGAGGAATTGTGGGACTTGAAGTCCACATATCTTAAAGCGTGCTGGCTGGGGAATTGTGGGACTTGAAGTCCACCCCTCTTAAAGCATGCTGGCTGGGGAATTCTGGGAGTGGAAGTCCACCCATCTTAAAGCTGCCAAGGTTGAAAACCACTGCATTACACAATTCCACTGTTTTGGCAAAACATGCAGAGCAAAAATTCAAAAAGGGGGAACCCTTCAAAATGGATTTAGCTTCGTTCCGCCTTTAAAACACATCACTGAAGAGAATCAAAACAAAAACGTATCAAAATATTGTCAGTAAAAAGGAGCAACGAAATCAGCATGAAAACCAAGCAGCTGTCTGTCAAAGCATTCCCTTGCCTGCTTGCAGAAGAACACAGGAGCCCCCAAATTTCCATGGTTAGCAAGAAAGTGGTTATGAGTTTTGCCCCATTTTACAACCTTTCTTGCCACAGTTGTTAAATGAATCACTGTACAGGTCATCCTCAACTTACGACCACAAGGGAGCCCAACATTTCTGTAGTTAAGCAAGACAGTGGTTTTCCCCATTTTACGACTTTTCCTGCCACAGTTGCTAAAGTGAATCACTAGTTACTAACCCCGTTGTTAAGTGAATCTGGCTTCCCCATTGACTTTGCTTGTCAGAAACTCGCAAAAAGTAATCACATGACCCCAGGACGCTGCAACTGTCATAAATATGAGTCAGTCGCCAAGAATTTTGATCATGGGACCGAGGGTACGCTGCAATGGTTAAGTGTGAAAAATGGTCATAAGTCACTTTTTTCAATGCCGGTCTAACTCTGAACGGTCACTAAATGAACTCTTGTAAATCGAGGACTCCCTGTAGCCGATTCCCAGCACAGCAGCATGTTCGTTTGCAATGTTGCTTTGCCAATTATATTTGTTTCCTTTCTTCCCGCTGCTAAGTAAATTGGCCCCAGTGAGAATTCAGACGCATTTAGCAAGGCTGAAAGCTTTGTTTACCCCATGCTTTAAGGGTTAATTACCGTACACTTTGTTGCACAGGGGAAAACAAGAGGAATGTTCCTTAGGGAAGAAGCAAAAATCCAGGATGGGCGGAGTATCAAGGAGAGAAGCAACCTAGAACTAAGGAGAAATTTCCTGATGGTTAGAACAGTTCATCAGTGGAACGACTTGCCTCCAGAAGTTGTGGATGCTCCATTACTGGAGGCTTTTAAGAAGAGATTGGACAGCCATTTGTCTGAAGTGGTATAGGGTTTCCTGCTTGAGCAGGGGGTTGGACTAGAAGACCTCCAAGGTCTCTTCCAACTGTTACTTTAATTCTAATTCTAATCTTCAGGATTGCCAAACTAGGTTCTCTTGCCCTGCTGGTTAACCTCATTTAATGGGGAATCTTGGCTTTGTCTGAATTAATTTAGCTGAATGAGCTTTACCTGGGAAGATTAGGAAAAAGAGAAGGGGGAAATTGCAACGGAAATTTTGGATTCAATTGTGGTCATGTCAAGGATTACTTGTAGCACATGTAGATAAAATAGTCATGGAAAGTGGGGCAGCATACATATTTACCATATTATTATTAAAATTTTAGTTTCAACCATAATCCCATGACAATATAAAAATTACTTTTTGTAGCTCTTGGTGACTTTATCAATGCAAGTTTTTTTCATACAGAACTGGCTTGCCAATGCCCTTTTTCAAAAATGATTCCCCCCCCCCCAACTTCCCAGTCTAGTCTACAGGGTAGTCCTCGACTTACGACCACAATTGAGCCCCAAATTTCTGTTGATAAGCGAGACCGTTGATTTTGCCCCATTTTACCACCTTTCTTGCCATGGTTGCTAAGTGAATCACTGCCTCTGTCAAGTTAAGAGTTTCGCTCCATTTTCTTCCTATAGTTGCTAAATGAATCACTGTAGTTGTTAACCTAGTCACACCGTTGTTAAGTGAATCTGGCTTCCCCGTTGATTTTGCTTGTCAGGAGGTCGCAAAAGGGGATCACGTGACCCCGGGACACAGCGGCCATCATAAATATGAGCCAGTTGCCAAGCCTCTGAATGTTGACCACATGGCCATGCGGATGCTGCAATTGTTAAGCAAAAAAACGGTTATGTGTCACTTTCTTCAGTGCCATTGTAACTTCAAACGGTTGGAAGTCGAGAACTAGCTCCATAGCCCTGGGAGTGCAGCCCTTACTTAAGACAAGCTGGTCTCCCACTTAACTACTAGCCAGCTTAGCACCTGTTTCTGAGATCAACTGGGTTGCTGCACCCAGTTAAATTATCATATTTTGCAGTCAATTTTAAAAAAAAAGATGCAGGTTGAGCAACATAGAAATGTTTATTAATATAAAAAGGGCTCATCAGATTTAATACTGCAAAAGTAAAGCTAGCATAATTTTCCGAGGTTTCGTTACAAAAAGATTGCGCTTTATTTTAAAACAAGCCACAATAATTAGGAAAATATGAAGGGGTTTTGCAATGGGGGCAAACTTAAAATTAAGCTTTTGGAGTAAAAATGATGGGGGTTTTTTTTGGGGGGGGGGGAGGGCTGGGGTTCCCTCTAATCAAACGTAACGCAAAGCAACACAGCTGAGCAACTCTGACAATAATGTGGTTTTAAAAACCGGGGTACCATGTGTGAAATTTTTCTTCTAAAGCATCTGAGAAGGCCTAAAAACTCTCCCTCCAAGCTCAGGTTTATTCACTGGAAGAAGGTCCCTAGGTTAAGCAGCTCAGTGGCGGACTTGAAATTGAGAACGTTCGCAGAGAACTTCCTGAGTTGCTTCTGTACATGCTTCAGGGAGGACGAGGTGGCCTTGTTTTTGTAAGACACCTCTTTTAAAAGTTTGTCTGCTAAATAGCGAAGCCACAGAATGTTGCTGTGGGGGAAATAATCGGCCCAGTTGTTTGCATTCTCTTCTCTCATCTGTCTATAAATATCAAACTGGTAATCCCCTCCCCCTTGGAACACTTCTTCGTCGGTGGACAGGTCACAAAACACTGTTAAACCATCCCTCTCCAGCCTGGAAAAAGTATAATCAATAATGTTCACCAGAATGCCTTGAGTGGGAAGGACGTGGACTTCCCCGTTCAGGGTAACGGCTACTTCTTTTAAGCTGGTTTTCCTCACCAGCACATTGCCCCAATGTAAGTCTCTGTGTTCAAAGCGGAGGGCTTCCTCAGCGACGGCCAGAGAAGCCGTGACTTGGTGCAGGATGCTCTTCGCCGAAGCCACCGAACTCAGCTGCCGGTTCCTCATGTTCTCCAGATCCGTGCCTCCAAATTCAAACTCCAGGACCATGAAGAGTTGCTGGTCGCTGAAGAAATCTGGCCGGTTGTTTTCGGACTGCCTCAGCCGGTGGTATTCATCCCACGCGTTCAAGAGATGCTCGGGATAAGTGCCTTGGACACAATGAACGGAATACAACCGGATGAAACCCAAGGTCCGGTTAGCCACCTCATCGGCGAGGAGACTTAGTTCTTTGGAAATGATAATTTCCGGCAAGATTTCGGTGAACGTCTTCTGCGGTTCACCGTTGACTTGCTCGCTCCCTTCGATCGGGATTACTTTTAAAGCCACGGTTCCCCTTTCAGTCTCGGTTTTGAAAACCTCCCCAAACACCCCTTCCCCGATTTTTTCACACTTTGGCATCTTCTCTTGAGAAATCCACTCCTCAAACGAGACAGGCCCCTCCTGCTGGCATTCCCTGTAGACTTTTTCAGCGTCCGTCAAGGTCGTCTCCGAGGTGGAGAGAGAGGTCATGGACGACAGCAGCACCATGGAGGAAGATGGACAGATGGAATAGCCCAGCTTTTGGGTGAAAGGGGTATTGCAAACCTTGTGAAGAGGAGACTGGACCGAATAATAGCTGGTGGCGCTACCGTTCAGGCTTTCGGCCTCGGAGAGGATTTTTTTCTTTTTATGGAGGGAAAAAGAAGCCCGGATTCTACGCCACAAGCTGGAATTCTTGAGGGAGGAGTCCAAAGGTAGGAAAGAGACGGAAAGTTGGTCTTCGATCTCATGCCACTTCAGCCGCTCCTGCAGGAGGAGAGAATCAGCTTGATGTTTCCAGCCCGTGTTTTGCCCATGTGCCGCTCGATCAACTTTCTGGCGCCCCCAGCGTTTAGAACTGAAGCCGCTAATGCAAGCTTTCCGGCCAGTCCCTCCAGGATTACAATTGGGGACCACTCGGTGGTTGTTCCTGGAATCGGAGGTTTTAGGCAGGCCGTGGGGAGACTGGGCCAGGAAGAGCTTTTTCCTCTTCAAGGAACGGGAAGCCTTTTGCTTTCCGGTGGACCGATCAGCCAACCAGGTCAAAACCACCTGATCATCCAGAACCACAACTGGCTGGAACTGGGGACTGTTGGGAACGACACAGAGATCGCTCGCTCCTTCCGAAAGCCTACCGACCTCGCCAGCCATCTCCTCGGGAGCACTAACGTCCTGAGCAAAGCTCAGCTCTCGCTCCTGAGTGAGAAAAACGGTCTCTTTTCTGGAAGAGAGCGCAATTTTACCATCCTGCATTCTGGCTTGAAGTTGTAAAACGCCGCAAACAGGACTTCGGGCAGCGGGGCTTGCTTCTGTCAACGACGACGGCACCAGAGCACGATCTCGATCGGACCCTCGGTCTGGGCTCTGCTCTTGCATGACCAGGGAGGCTTCCGTCCCACTCCGGGTCTCGCAACGCTGCAAAGTGCTTTGGATGGGAGAGCCAGTCGTCCCCCTGAAGCACTCCAGACGTGCAGGGTCCATCAGAGAACTGTCCAGTGGCGACTTCTGAGGACGTGGTCTGGCCTCCTCCGGGCTGAAGAGCTGCAGAGTGTCGCCCATCATCTCCTGCCCCTTCGAGTCCATCTTCAGCATGCTCAGCTCCAGGAGGACCCCATGATGGGACTCCCGGCTGCCTTCTCGGAACACTTCCCACGGGCGGCGGCAACCCGGAGGGTGGGAGACGGGACTATGGGGGTCCTTCTCCTCGTCTTCCTCCTGGGGGGTCCACCTCTTTTTGGCCCCCAATGGGGTCAGGAGGGGCCACTCGGGAGTGCTGCACAGCAGAGGAGCCCCCCGCAGGCGAGTGGGGCCCTTGGGGCCAAGCGGGGGGCCCTTCTCGGGCCGTCGACAGGTGACGTTCCTGCGGAGGGGGGTGGGGGGCACGAAGAGGCTGCTGCTGCTGCTGCTGCTCTGGCTCCCTTTGGGGGGAGGCTTGTTCTCCTTGGGGGCCCCCCGGTTCTTCCTCTTCTTGCCCCCCTTTTTGGCGGGCGGCGGGCGGGCCTTGCGGGCCTTGGCGGGCGGGCGGAAATCCGGGTCGTCGTCGTTGAAGGAGGCGGGCGAGGGGCAGGAGGCCTCCCCGGAGGAGCTGGTGCTGAAGAGGCGCTTGGGGTCGGCGGGGGGCGAGATCCAGGGCGCCGCCCGCGGCAGGAGCCTCAGCCCGGCCTTGCCTCCCGCTCGTCCTCCGCGGCTCGCTCGCCCCCTCAGCCCCGAGTAGGTCCTCAGCAGCCGCGGCCGCAGTTGCTCCATGCGAGCGGAGCCTCCCAGCCTTGCGCGGAGACACCGAAAAGGGGCCGGGCGGAGGAGGACCCGACCCCGCTCCGGTTAAAGGCCTCGCCGGCCCTCAGCGAGGCCGAGCGGGGCCTCCGAAGGCCGCGCCCGCCGCCATTTCAAATGCAAACTCTCGCGAGGGGATGAGCCGGCTCTCGCGAGAGTCGGCCGGCCGCGCCTCGGCGCGCGGCCCTCGAGCTCCCGCGAGACCTCGAGGCCGCGCGGCGCAAACGGCCACTCGGGTCTCGCGAGAGCTACGGCTGGAAAAACTGAGCAGCTCATAGAGGAAAGGGATTGTTTTCTTCTCTCTCGACGCGTGATCTCCGGTTTGGGTTTGACGGGGTAGGGGGGGGGAGCTTTTGCTTCAAGGCCTGCAGCGTTCAAACGTGCTGCAAGATATATATTTTTTCACGTGTTAGCTCTGTGGTTCGTTTTTTTTTTTTTTTTTTTCTTTTCCTCCTTTGGTGGAATAATAGAGCCAAGAACGGTCTAATGGGAGCCGCTTAGATTTTTATAGTTCCATAAACCATATTTTTGGGGTGTGGGGGGGGGGGGGGGTTTTTTTTTTTTTTTTGCCTCTTGCCCCTTGCGGAGGAAGAACAGCGGGGATAACTGGCACAAATCATGTGGGACCTGAGCTGCTCGTAGAAGGAAGGAGGAAGCACCAAAGGGGACAAACGTCCTCCATTTGAGTGGTTCCAAGGGGCAGAGGAAGAACAGCGGGGACAACCTGCACACAGGACGTGGGAACTCAAAGTTGGACATTTATTCTCTGGCAACTTTAAAATGGGTGGACTTCAACTCCCAGAATTCCCCAGACAGCTGAAGTTTCCCAAGGTTGAAAAACAGACATTTACTGTGCTGGTGTGGGAAGCACCGCCCCCCCACTCCTAGAAGAATGAAATATTTTGGGAAATATTAAAAACAGGCAGAATATTATATTTCCCTAACGGAGAAACATGTTTTTAGAAGCAGGAAGCAGCCCCCAAGTCTTTCTTTATAGCCCACAGCAGATGCCGGCACGTAAGGAGATAAAGAGCTTATTGAAAGAGGAAGACAAGTATCTAGATAGCTCTATTCATAAGCAAAGCAAATACCGCAGGCAGAAATCCATTCAGGACAGGATATTTTCAAAACTGCTTGCGGCAAAGTTTGACAGCTAAGAAAGGCAGAGTGATAGGATTAAAGCAACCCCCTCACCCAAGATCCAATACAGGGCGAAAGCCATTAAGCCACAATAGGAATTGCCCAACTCCCTTTCGGAACACAAGCCCCTTCATTGCACCAACCCCAGAGCAGTCCAAACTTCATGTGGGAGCTCACATAAACAAGAAGCCAGAGGTCGACCAGATTAGCTCAGACAAGCACCTAGGATTTGCATTTCCTCTTTTGCCTATAGAGCCCCACTCTCAACTCCCCATGGTGAGCTGCACCAGAACCATATGCTTGGTGGGTCTGTCTATCATTAAACCACCTTTCCAATCAGCCTCCATGTTTCCAGTGTCTTTCTCCCAGCTTGGAACTGAACCAGATGGATTATTTCTTCCCACACTGGTAATCCTAGATTTACAACCTCAATTGAGCCCAAAATTTCTGTTGCTAAGCAAGACCGTTGTTAAGTGAGCTTTGCCCCATTTTTACGACCCTTTTTTTGCCATAGTTGTAAGTGAACCACTGCAGGTGTTCAGTTAGCAACACAATGGGAAAGCGAATCATTTGGGTTGTTAAGTGAGTAACACAGTTGTTAAGTGAATCCGGCTTCCCCATTGACTTTGCTTGTCAGAAGGTCGCAAAAGGGGATCAGGTGACGCCGGGGACGCTGTGACCATTTTGTGAAGAAGTGAAGAAACTTCTCGGATGAGAAGTGAAACGTCTTCAAGGAACAAAGAAAGTCTGGTTGCCTTTTGAAAAAGCACCTTTGGGATAGGTCATAAAATATTTTTTTAAACGTCAAATTTCAATTCAGATTAACAGTGTTGGAAGGAACCTCGTAGGTCATCTAGTCCAACCCCTTGCTCAAGCAGGAGACCCTACACCAGTGATGGTGAACCTTTTTTTGCTCGGGTGCCAAAAGGGTGCGCGCGCGCAAGATACGCGCGTGCTTGCGTGCCGACACCCATAATGCAATGCCTTCCCCCACACACATGTGCACAACCCCCCTCCCCCCACGCTGCGGGGGCGCATGCGCACAGACCTCACTAAAGCCTCCGGACTTCTGGTAGGCCTGTTGGGCCGTTTTTCACCCTCCCCAGGCTTCAGGAAAGCCTCCGGAGCCTGTGAATGGCGAAAAACGGGCCCAACGGGCCTACCGGAAGCTTGGAAACAAACTTCCATTAGGCCCAGAGTGCCCACAGTAAAAAAAAAAAGACAATAAAAGTTATCTTATCTTAAACCCTTATCCCACTTGGTTGGAAACGTTTTGCACAATGGTGCACAGTTTCATCCAGCTAAAGGTTGAATGAATGAATGAATGAATGAGTGAGTGAGTGAATGAGTGAGTGAGTGAGTGAGTGAGTAAGTGAGTGAGTGAGCTGGAAGGGACCTTGGAGGTCTTCTAATCCAACCCCCTGCTCAGACGGGAAACCTTATACCATTTCAGACAAGTGATTGTCCAGTCTCTTCTTCAAAACCTCCAGTGATGAAGCACCCACAACTTCTGGTGGCAAACTGTTCCACTGGTTAATTGTCCTCACTGTCAGGAAGTTTCTCCTTAATTCCAGGTTGCTTCTCTCTTTGATTAGTTTCCATCCATTGTTTCTTGTCCTGCCCTCTGGTGCTTTGGAGAATAATTTGATAGAAATGACAGTTTTAGCACTAGTTTCGTCTAGTGATTAAGGCACCAGGGTAGAAACCAGGAGACGGTGAGCTCAAGTCCCACCTTAGCCATGAAAGCCGGCTGGGTGACTTTGGGCCAATCACTAGGAGTCGGTGAATTCTAGTCCCGCCTTCAGCATGAAAGCTAACTGGGTGACTTTGGGCCAATCACCAGGAGACAGTGAATTCTACCGTGTTTTCCCGAAAATAAGACCCGTTCTTATATATATATTTTGCCACCAAAAAAGGCACCAGGTCTTATTTTTGGGGAGTCTAATTACTGACTCAACTCACCGCTGCGGCACCGACAGCCCCGCCCAGCAGGAGGCCGCTGCCGGCCCACTTCTTCTGCGGCCACTTGCCGCCGCCACGCGCACGTCGTCCCTGACCTCCATTTCTCCATCAGAGGCTTCTGGAAAGCTCTCTGCAGCCGATAACAGAGCTCCGGGTCGATCCAGAGTCATTAAGTGAGGCAGCCCAAAAATAAATTTCAACAGCATTTTATTACCTTACCTAGTTCCCCCTTTTTTGACATCACCTTTGCCAGGGGTGGTTTCCTACTTACCTCGCTGCCGGTTCACTCCCTCCCGCGCCTCGTGCACGCGCCTCGTGGGCGAGCGCGCGCCTTGGCACGCGCATGCGCAGTAGGAAAAAATCCCCCCAAAATCCCCCAAAAATAAAAAAAAGCCAAAAAAAAGATGGCGACCGCATGCACAGTCCCGAAAGTTGGCTTCTGCGCATGCTCAGAAGTAAAAATAAAATAAAATAAAATTTGGAAAAAAAATTCGGGGAAAAAAAATGGCGGCCCCCACGGACCTGCACCGACAGATCCGGTTCGGTGATGTCATCGTGACGTCACCAGCGGGCCGCTACCGGTTCGGGAGAACCGGTCCGAACCGGGAGGAACCCACCCCTGACCTTTGCCCTGTAAGCTGGTTTTTCTATTAGCAATACGTGCAATTTTGCTTAACCCGAAGTTCCTGCACTTTCTTGGAACTTATAAGCGTAAACCGAAACAAGCAGTTGTATTTCTAGATTATGTGCAAGCTCTTTTGGTTAACAAGCTAGCCAGCTAGCTTGACTTTGGGGCTATAAACATTTCCTGCCTTTTTTCTTATAACTCTAAGCCCTGTTACATTTCTTAGTACTGGTCCCTTCAGATGTATGATGCCTGCAAAAACAACATTTAGCTATTATTGTTTTTCTTACAGGGGTCACATGATAGCAGTCTTCCAGTACAGTATTTGAGGGGCTGCCCCAAAGAAGAAGGGGTCAGCCTATTCTTCAAACGACCTGAAGGCAGGATAAGAAACAATGGATGGAGACTAATGAAGGAGAGAAGCAACCTGGAACTAAGGAGAAACTTCCTGACAGTGAGGACAATTAACCAGTGGAACGGCTTGCCACCAGAAACGTTGAGCGACCCATCACTGGAGGCTTTTAAGAAAAGACTGGACAGCCATTTGTTTGAAATGGCATAGGGCTTCTTGCCTGAGAAGGAACTGGGTATGTCTAGTCTAGTGAAGAGAAGGACCAGGGGAGACATGATAGCAGTCTTCCAATATTTGAGGGGCTGCCACAAAGAAGAGGGGATCAAGCTATCCTCCAAAGTACCTGAAGGCAGGATGAGAAGCAGCGGATGGAAACGAATGAAGGAGAGAAGCAACCTGGAATTAAGGAGGCAACCTGACAGTGAGGACAATTAACCAGTGGAACTACTTGCCTCCAGAAGTTGTGAGTGCCCCATCAGTGGAGGTTTTTATGAAGAGACTGGACAGCCCTTTGTCTGGAATAATATAGGGTCTCATGCTTGAGCAGGGGGTTGGACTAGAAGACCTCTGAGGTCCCTTCCAACTCTAAGATTCTATGTTCTATGTGTTCTACAATCTCCATACCTCTAACACAGCTGTTTCAAAAGTATGCAGCCAAGCTGGTTAATGGAGAGGTTGAGAACATAAGATCTTCTTGTGGGTAGCATGATAGCAGTATTTGAGGGGATGCCCCAAAGAAGAGGGGGGTCAATTTGTACTCCAAAGCACCAGAAGGCAGGACAAGAAGCAGCGGATGGAAACGAATCAAGGAGAGAGGCAACCTGGAATTAAGGAGGAATTTCCTGACAGTCAGGACAATTAACCAGTGGAACGGCTTGCCACCAGAAGTTATGGGTGCTCCATCACTGGAGGTTTTCAAGAAGAGACTGGACAGCCATTTGTCTGAAATGGTAGAGTGTCTCCTGCTCGAGCAGGGGGTTGGACTAGAAGACCTCCGAGGTCCCTTCCAGCTCTATTCTGAATTTGAATTTGAAAAGCAAGCATTTAACCCCCGGATCTGCAGCAGCAGCAGCAGCAGCAGCAGCAGCAGCGATAATGTTTTAGATGAGGCTGGCATTTCTGCTTGTGCTCTCTCCGGGCGGGTTGTTTCCTCTGAACCGTCTTCACTGCCGCATCTCTTCGTCCACCCGATGCGCCTCTGATGCTCCGGCATCTTCCAAAAATGGATCAGATGGCCTGGAAAGAATTGTGCTTCTCGCTTTTTGATTACAAAACCGAGAAGTATGTCATTGCCAAGAACAAGAAAGTGGGGATTCTCTACCGGGTGGTTCAGCTCTCCATCCTGATCTACATCGTGGGGTGAGGGTATCTTGGTATTTTATCTTGGGGGCAGCGGGGGGGGGCAGAATAACTCGGCTTCTTCTGCAGGTAGGGAGCGGGGGGATTTGCAGCACCGGGTGCAACCTGAGAGGTGCCGGGTGGGAAGGGGAGGTGGTGAAAATCGGGGAGGGGTCTTTCTTTACGGGAGTCTGAACAAGGGGAGAGTTTTCTCCAGGTCTCCATCCCTGCCCGGCTGGACTAGTCTGGGTGCAAAACCCCATTTGGGAAGGTGGGGGCTGCATTCAGCTGCCATGCGGAGCGGCTCCTGGCTTGAGACTTCGGGGAGGCAGGATTTTCCTGTTGGTTCAGGAGAAGAACCTCCTCAGCCCATCTGCATTGTGCGGCTGTGGGAATTCAATGGAGTTTCTTTCTTTTTGTCCTTCTCTCTCTTTCTCCTCTTTTAACATTCCTCTGTGGATCGTCCTTCCTTCCTTCCTTCCTTCCTTCCTTCCTACCTACCTACCTACCTTCCACCCTCCTTCCCACCCTCTCCCTTCTTTCTTTCCTCCCTTCCTTCCTTCCTTCATCCCATCCTCCCTCCCTTTTTCCTTCCTTCCTCCCTTCCTTTTTCTGCCTTTCTTCATTCCTCCCTCCTTTTCTCCTCCCTTCCTTCTTTTCCTTCCCTCCCTTTTTCCTTCCTTCCTTCCCTCTTTTTTCTGTCTTTCTTCATTCCTCCCTCCCTCTCCTTCCTTCCCTCCCTTTTTCCTTCCTTCCTTCCTTCCCTCTTTTTTCTGTCTCTTTTCCTTCCCCCCTTTCTCCT